>WNWK01002818.1:0-193027 GCA_009830355.1 Cherax destructor
GTACATGTTCAAGACTTAAAGGGCGTTCCCAATAATTTAGATGTTTCAATGGCTCAATGTGAGCCGTAAACGATCTCTGGATTTGTTCCAGCTCTGCTATTTCTCCTGCCCTGAACGGGGCCGTCAGCACTGAGCAGTATTCTAAGTGAGGGAGCACTAGCGATTTGAATAGTGTCACCATCGGCATTATTTCCCTTGTTTTGAAAGTTCTCAATACCCACCCCGTCATCTTCCTGGCTGTTGTGATCTTTGTCTTGTTATGGACATACTGGACACCTGGTCCAGCAACTGGCTTCTCGAATTTAACCCCACCAAATGCAAAGTCAAATACTGCAAACCTCACTCAAGGAGAAAGATCTTGGGGTGAGTATAATACCGAGCACGTCTCCGGAAGCACACATAAACCAGATAACTGCTGCAGCATATTGGCGACTGACAAACCTGAGAATAGCGTTCCGATACCTCAGTAAGGAATCGTTCAAGACACTGTACACCGTGTACGTCAGGCCCATACTAGAGTATGCAGCACCAGTTTGGAACCCACACCTGGTCAACCACGTCAAGAAATTAGAGAAAGTGCAAAGGTTTGCGACAAGGTTAGTTCCAGAGCTAAGGGGACTGTCCTACGAAGAAAGGTTAAGGGAAATCGGCCTGACAACACTGGAAGACAGGAGGGTTAGGGGAGACATGATAACGACATACAAAATACTGCATGGAATAGACAAGGTGTATAGAGATAGGATGTTCCAGAGAGGGAACACAGAAACAAGGGGTCACAATTGGAAGTTGAAGACTCAGATGAGTCAAAGGGATGTCAGTAGTGTACTGAACCCGCGCATGTGTGCGCTCGCCTCCAGGCATCTCTCTCATTCCTTGGACCGATATAGTAGTGACAGGTTAGGCTGGGCTCAGTTTCCCCTCGCAGACTATGTCAATATACAGTTACCACCCACTTGTGTGTTTCACTACGACCGTCCATATCTCCAGTACACCCACGCAACAGGGATGTTAGGAAGTATTTCTTCAGCCATAGAGTAGTCAGGAAGTGGAATAGTCTACCAAATGATGTAGTGGAGGCAGGAACCATACATAGCTTTAAGACGAGGTATGATAAAGCTCATGGAGCAGGGAGAGAGAGGACCCGGTAGAGATCAGTGAAGAGGCGGGACCAGGTGCTGAGTCTCGACCCCTTTAACCACAATTAGGTGAGTACAATTAGGCGAGTACAAACACACACACACACATACAGAGCTCTTACCTGGAGGGCATTCCGGGGATCGACGTCTCCTTAGATCAAATCTGAGTGTCTTCCTTTTACCCGGAGTCTATGTGATCCCTATGGGTTTTAGAGCTTCTGCATGAATATACAAATCTTGATCTTGTGCCCCCTTCCCTTCCGTCCCAGGGAAGGTGAAGAAACACTTGTCTTGTGGTGGTAAATAGAACGCGCTACTGGATAGAGACTATGAAGCCAAACATACGCAGTTTTAGGAGTAGGTATGAGTTGGTCCTGGAGGCTAGAGATAGGAAAAGCCGGTTAAAAAGTGGGGGTCAGGAGCTATGACTCGACCCCAGCAAACACAGGATATTGTACGTTATTTTAATATTTAAAACCTTTGGCTGTTTGTCCATGATGACTCGAGAATAACTGAAAAAGCGAACACTGGCTTAGTGCGAAGCTAAAGACGGAGTCAACACCAGACTCTAGGAAAGACGAACACTGGCTCAGTACGAAGCTAAAGACGGAGCCAACACAAGACTCTAGGAAAGACGAACACTTTCTCAGTACGAAGCTAAAGACGGAGCCAACCCCAGACTCTAGGTAAGACGAACACTGGCTCAGTACGAAGCTAAAGACGGAGTCAACATCAGACTCTAGGTAAGACGAACACTGGTTCAGTACGAAGTTAAAGACGGAGCCAACACCAGTCTCTAGGTAAGACGAACACTGGTTCAGTACGAAGTTAAAGACGGAGCCAACACCAGTCTCTAGGTAAAACGAACACTGGCTCAGTACGAAGCTAAAGGCGGAGTCAACATAAGACTCTAGGAAAGACGAACACTGGCTCAGTACGAAGCTAAAGACGGAGCCAACACCAGACTCTAGGAAAGACGAACACTGGCTCAGTACGAAGCTAAAGACGGAGCCAACACCAGACTCTAGGTAAGACGAACACTGGCTCAGTACGAAGCTAAAGACGGAGCCAACACCAGACTCTAGGTAAGACGAACACTGACTCATTACGAAGTTAAAGACGGAGCCAACCCCAGACTCTAGGTAAGACGAACACTGGCTCAGTACGAAGCTAAAGACGGAGTCAAAACCAGACTCTAGGTAAGATATATATGTAAGGATATATATGTGCAGTGATACAGTGAACCAAATCTGTAGTAAGAGAAATAGTAATAAATCCCCAGTATAGCTTAAAAGATATGGTATAGCATATGGAAATATACTACAAGGATTGGCACTAGTGAAAATTGCCAGAGGTCCTGAGAAGCAGAAATAACAGATAAGTAAATTCTATAGTTATAAGAAACAAAAACAAGTGATGGTGGCACTGAGGTGCAGGGAATCACAGTATACATAATTGGAGTATAAAACCATGTGAAGTGTCTTTCTCGCTGCCACTACTAAGTGTGGAAGTTTTGCCATGGAAGTGTAAGGGAAACTACCGGAAGCATAGGTATCGTGTGGAAATAAAGCAATGACCACAGTATTAGTTCAGTGAAAAGAAAAGGTATCTGGAATAAATATAGTGTATATCCTTGTAATAACCAGTGTACAGCACAGTGATAAACTATTAGGTATAAAATAAAAGTAAATTAAATCCAATAGTAGTGTGGCAGTGCGGGTGACCACTTGCCCTGGAGTGGTCAATGTGCCAAGCGACTTTATAGATCTGAGTTACCACTTATAACGAATAGACTAGGATACCAGGACAGAATAAAAAGACCTAGTGAACCCAATTGGCAGTAGAAAACACAAGGATAGTGATCTAAGAAAATGAAAGTGGTCTAAAACGGGGCATCGCATGGCAGTATGGACTGAGTGGTGTGCTTTAGTCATACGCCTGGCAGTGCTGAAGTCAGCCACGGAGGCCTACCATACACACCCATAAAAACACCTATACACCCATACCACAATATCCTGTCTAGACCAGTGTGGGGATCTCAGTGAGAATAATACATTAAAATGTATATAGGACTGATCAGAGAGGAATAAATATAGAGAGTTATACAGTGAGCAAACAGAAATAAATACATATTATAACAATAATATAATATAAGGTGTAGTAAGTCTCCATAATCAGTACATCCACATATACTAATACAAATAGGATACAGGCAGAATGGCAGTACAGTATATCTGTGGGACTTGTGAAAAGGCTCTTGGGAAAAGATCTAGAATCACATGCAACCTTTGCTTTTCAAAACATCATGTCACATGTTCAAAAATTAACACAGTAACAAGAAGTGACATCCGTCTAGAAAGGTGTTTCTGGATCTGCAACAAGGATTTGGAACTATGGACAGATATCAGGAAAGCACTCAGGAGGCTAATAAACAATAAGCATGAAGAAAAAGAGGAACTATTGAATAGTCTTCCGGTATATATAGAACTTGGGAAGATAAGAAAGGGGTAAAGTATAACACACAGAATGACCAGTCTACAACAATTGACCCAAAATAAACAGTCATCCACGGAAAAAACACAGGAGACAAAAACATTAGCTAACTAAAGCCCCCAGCCCCAGGACAGACCCAGACCCAGCCCCCAGCCATAGTGAACATCCGGTTTTGGTTAAGGACGCCACCACAGCCATAGCCTCTAATACAGATATAGTAGGAGTCCTCTTCCAGGGAAAATGTTGGCCCCATGTCATCAAAGGAGAAAGCGCAGATAACGAGGAAAACCAAGGAGTGGAAAGAGAGGAAAAAACGCAGATAATTCTGCAGATCTTTGGAAAATACAAAGTCAGTAAATATAGGCAGCAAAACATATGCAGATTCTATGCTAAAGGTATGTGCCTTTATGGCAGAGATTGTTGGAATAAACACACCAGAAAATGTGCCAACATGTTAAGGAAAGGAAAGTGTCGGTTTAACAAGAGTGCAGATACTTCCATCCAGTGATGTGTCAGCTTCAACACAGTCAGAGAATGTTATGACATGAGCTGCCCAGACCACCATATAAAGGGAACAGTACGATACAGAGAAAGCAGGAAAGGGAAAATGAAAAAGAACAGCAATCTTTTTAGATATAAGGAGAAACAACCAGATAAAAGAAAGAGACAAAAGGTGGAAATGGTACAGAGGGGACAGATGGGCAGAACAGTGGGACAAGACAACACAGGCACCAGCTCATCAGGGCTGTATAAACAATCAAAGTCAGTACGGGAGAAACCAGGGTATGGGCACCAGGGGCCATACCAGGTAGGACATCACCAGTGGTACTAACCAAACACAAAGAAAGACCAAACATCCCAAATGGTAACTCCTGCTTCATATTTGCAAATATTCAGGGTCTGAAATCAAATAAAAATGACAAAGTTAGTTATGTTAGTGGACTCTATCAGAAGCAAATGCCATGTTTGGAGCATTTACAGAAACACATAAAGGGATGTTTTGGACGGAGAGATTAAGATAGAAAACTATAACATGTATAGATGTGACAGAATTAATAGGTCACAGGGAGGAGTAGGACTCTATATAAAGATACTCTCTGTTGCACAGAAGTTTTGAACGCTACGAATGATATAGTAGAAATCCTCGGCATTAAAGTGGAAAATAAGAATCTAGTAATTATCCTAGTATACAAACCACCATCAGCAACTGCGGAGGAATTCACAGAGCAGTTAAAGAAGATAGATAGCTATCTGGATAGGCTAGAGAATCCCACCCCAAACATTTTAATCCTTGAGATTTAATCTCCCTCATGTAAAATGGAAGATGAGGCACCATAATGTTATACCAGAAATAACTCCTGGAAGCACCCTGGCTCAACAGGCACATACCAGGGAACTAATGAGGCTTTGTGAAAAGTACTCACTAAACCAACAGATAATTGATCCCACTAGAAATTAAAATACCCTGGATTTGATATTCACAAACAACGAGGAATTAATCAGAGACATAACAGTTACAAAAACAATATACTCTGATCATAACATCATAGAAGTTCAAACTAGTATTAACTCAGGGTTAGGGAACTGCGACACTAATGTTAGAGATGGAATGTTCAGTAAGTTTAATTTTAATAACCATAGAATTGACTGGGAAAAAATAAACCAAGAGCTATCAGACATATCATGGGAATCAGACATGAGCACCCTAAATCCCCACCAGTGCCTAGAAGCTGAATACAGAAGCATACAAGGTATGTATGAAACACGTACCATTGAGGAAACCCTGAAGAAGATCAGATATAGAAAAGAGCGTAGGAGATGGTACAGGAGAAGAAAACGGGTTACTGAATTGCTGAAAAACACAGTTATGTTGGAACAGAAGAGAATAGCCTTAACCGAGAGATCACGGAATTAGAGCACAAACTTAAGATGTCATACCTGACAGAAGAAGTACAAAGGGAACAAAGAGCCATACAGGATATTGCAAGAAACCCAAAATATTTCTACTCTATGCAAAATCCCAAACTAAGAACTACCTGTAGAATTGGACCATTATTGAGAGGAGATTCGTATGGACGATGAACAGGAAATGAGTGAAATTCTAAAAGAACAGTATGAGTCAGTGTTCAGCAACCCACTAAATGACAGCAAGGTAGAAAATGCAGAAATATTTTTCACTCCAGCAGAAGGCTGCGCAGACCACCTAACCGACATTAGTACAAATCCCATAGATTTCGAAAAAGAAATAGCCAACATGCCCACTCACTCAGCACCTGGACCAGATTCATGGAATGCTTTATTTATAAAGCAGTGCAAAGTACCATTAGCAAGAGCCCTTAGTATTCTGTGGAGAAAGAGCTTAGATCTAGGTGAAATTCCAGAGGCCTTAAAGAGTGCAGACATAGCTCCTTTGCATAAGGGAGGTAGTAGAGCACTAGCTAAAAATTACAGACCAGTAGCCCTCACTTCTCACATCATAAAAATCTTTGAAAGAGTGATGAGACGGCAGATTACAAAGTTCATGGACCAGCACAACCAACACAACCCGAACCAGCATGGCTTTAGAGCGGGTCGATCATGCCTGTCACAGCTGCTGAACCATTATGACAGAATTACAGAGGCATTGGAGGACGACCAAAACGCAGATGTGATTTACACAGATTTTGCAAAGGCGTTTGACAAATGCGATCATGGAGTGATAGCGCACAAAATGAGGGCCATAGGCATTACGGGAAGGTAGGCAGATGGATTTTGAGTTCCTAACACAAAGAACACAAAAAGTAGTAGTGAACAGGGCAAGATCCAGCATCAGCGAGGTCAAAAGCTCAGTGCCCCAAGGCACTGTCCTGGCACCTCTGCTGTTTCTAATCCTCATAGCAGACATAGATAAAAACACCCAGCACACTTTTGTATCATCATTTGCAGATGACACTAAAATAAGCATGAAAGTCACTACGGTAGAGGACACTGAAAAATTACAGGAGGACATAAGCAGGGTCTTCCAGTGGGCAGTGGAGAACAACATGACGTTCAATGGTGATAAGTTTCAGCTGCTTAGGTATGGAAAAATGAAGAACTCAAAAGGAACACTATATACAAAACGCAAGAGGGTCACCACATAGAACGAAAGGAACACGTAAAGGACTTGGGAATAATTATGTCTGCTGATCTGTCGTTTAAAGACCATAACAAGACAAAGATCACAACAGCCAGGAAGATGACGGGGTGGGTATTGAGAACTTTCAAAACAAGGGAAATAATGCCGATGGTGACACTATTCAAATCGCTAGTGCTCCCTCACTTAGAATACTGCTCAGTGCTGACGGCCCCGTTCAGGGCAGGAGAAATAGCAGAGCTGGAACAAATCCAGAGATCGTTTACGGCTCACATTGAGCCATTGAAACATCTAAATTATTGGGAACGCCTTCAAGTCTTGAACATGTACTCATTGGAGCGGAGGAGAGAGATACATGATAATATATACATGGAAAGTACTTGAGGGCCTGGTCCCAAATCTGCACACTGCCATAACAACATACTGGAGTGAGAGATATGGGAGAAAGTGTAAAATAAATCCAGTGAGGAGCAGGGGTGCGGTGGGGACAATACGGGAGCACTGTATTAACATCCGGGGTCCCAGACTATTCAACATCTTACCAGAAGATATCCGAAACACGGCTGGAACCAGTGTAGAAGCCTTCAAGAGGAAACTGGACAAATATCTTCACCAGGTGCCAGATCAACCAGGCTGTGATGGATATGTGGGGCAGCGGGCCTCCAGCAGCAACAGCCTGGTTGACCAGGCAAGCACCAGACGAGCCTGGCCCATGGCCGGGCTCAGAGAGTAGATACTCTCGAAACTCTTCAAAGGTATATCAAAGGTATAAGACGAACACTGGTTCAGTACGAAGTTAAAGACGGAGCCAACACCAGACTCTAGGTAAGACGAACACTGGTTCAGTACGAAGTTAAAGACGGAGCCAACACCAGTCTCTAGGTAAGACGAACACTGGCTCAGTACGAAGTTAAAGACGGAGCCAACACCAGTCTCTAGGTAAGACGAACACTGGCTCAGTACTAAGTTAAAGACGGAGCCAACACCAGACTAGGGAAGAGTAAGGAACCAGCAGGTGGTGTTGAAGTGTTTATCTCTCTCTCTCTCTCTCTCTCTCTCTCTCTCCTCTCTCTCTCTCTCTCTCTCTCTCTCTCTCTCTCTCTCTCTCTCTCTCTCTCTCAATGCCTTCCATTCCCCCAGGCGCTGTAGGGTGCCTACGAGTTTAGCGCTCCCCCACAACTATAATACTCTCTTCTGTATCCGTTAAAGAAATGAGAGGTATAACCAGGTTTATTGCGAGGAAGAGGAGCGTAGCTCCACGGCTTGGATCAAGAGCACTGTCCTTAACAAGGCAACTTGCATGAAGTGCAGTTTACAACACAGCTGGAGGGTTTACAATTGGTCACTTAACATTTACACGCTACCACTTACAAGCTCCCCCGGGGAGGCTCTCTGGAAGACTAGGAGGGGAGCAGGGAGGGAGGGAGGTTGAGATCGATGGCAGGGAATTAACATTCTTGGTTCCTTATTGTGTTCTTTTGTGTCTGGTTCTCTCTCTAAGCAGTGTACTTCCTGGTAACTCTGATCCATAGTGCTCTCTCTCGCTCTCTCTCTCTTACACAGGGTTTTACAAGGTTAACTTAAGGATTCCTAACTTTATTTACATTCTAAGAGCTGTTACCTACATCAGCTCTCTCTCTCTCTCTCTCTCTCTCTCTCTCTCTCTCTCTCTGAGTCAACACACTGGGATGGAGTCAGTGTTGATCTGGATACTCTCTTTATATCAAACTATAAACACAAAGGATCCACGGTAAAGTTGAGTCAATAATCAACAACATAACAACAGCACCAGTAATCAACACAACAGAAGCAGCAATAATCAACAATAACACAGCAGCAGCAGCAGCAATAATAACCAATAACAGCAGCAGAAGCAGTAATAATCAACACATCACAGCAACAGCAGTAATAATCAACACATCACAGCAACAGCAGTAATAATCAACACATCACAGCAACAGCAGTAATAATCAACACATCACAGCAACAGCAGTAATAATCAACACATCACAGCAACAGCAGTAAAAATCAACACATCACAGCAACAGCAGTAATAATCAACACATCACAGCAACAGCAGTAATAATCAACACATCACAGCAACAGCAGTAATAATCAACAAATCACAGCAACAGCAGTAATAATCAACACATCATAGCAACAGCAGTGATAATCAACACATCACAGCAACAGCAGTAATAATCAACACATCACAACAACAGCAGTAATAATCAACACATCACAGCAACAGCAGTAATAATCAACACATCACAGCAACAGCAGTAATAATCAACACATCACAACAACAGCAGTAATAATCAACACATCACAGCAACAGCAGTAATAATCAACACATCACAGCAACAGCAGTAATAATCAACACATCATAGCAACAGTAGTAGTAATCAACACATCATAGCAACAGCAGTAATAATCAACACATCACAGCAACAGTAGTAGTAATCAACACATCACAGCAACAGCAGTAATAATCAACACATCATAGCAACAGCAGTGATAATCAACACAACACAGCAACAGCAGTAATAATCAACACATCATAGCAACAGTAGTAGTAATCAACACAACACAGCAACAGCAGTAATAATCAACACATCACAGCAACAGCAGTAATAATCAACACATCACAGCAACAGCAGTAATAATCAACACATCACAGCAACAGCAGTAGTAATCAACACATCATAGCAACAGCAGTAATAATCAACACATCACAGCAACAGTAGTAGTAATCAACACATCACAGCAACAGCAGTAATAATCAACACATCATAGCAACAGCAGTGATAATCAACACAACACAGCAACAGCAGTAGTAATCAACACAACACAGCAACAGCAGTAGTAATCAACACAACACAGCAACAACAGTAGTAATCAACACAACAACAACAGCAGTAGTAATCAACACAACACAGCAACAGCAGTAGTAATCAACACAACACAGCAACAGCAGTAGTAATCAACACAACACAGCAACAGCAGTAGTAATCAACACAACACAGCAACAGCAGTGATAATCAACACAACACAGCAACAGCAGTAGTAATCAACACAACACAGCAACAGCAGTGATAATCAACACAACACAGCAACAGCAGTAGTAATCAACACAACACAGCAACAGCAGTAATAATCAACACATCACAGCAACAGCAGTAGTAATCAACACAACACAGCAACAGCAGTGATAATCAACACAACACAGCAACAGCAGTAGTAATCAACACAACACAGCAACAGCAGTAATAATCAACACATCACAGCAACAGCAGTAGTAATCAACACAACAGCAACAGCAGTAATAATCAACACAACACAGCAACAGCAGTAGTAATCAACACAACACAGCAACAGCAGTAGTAATCAACACATCACAGCAGCAACAACAGTGGTGAAATATAACTCTGTTGTATAGGTTTTCGCTCACAACGGAAGGAATCAGTGTTTAGATTGTCAGGTGGGGCGAGACTTAGGTACTCGCCAGCTTACACCTGCTGACCCTTTTCACATAGCAGTAAATAGGTACTTGGGTATTAGTCGACATTTGTCGTCCTATGGAAGATGGAGCACTTTGAAACGGGCTGAAGTTAGGATGACAGCTTTTAAATTCAACTGGCTGAAAGAAGAGGTGTTATTGGTTGCCCGTCTTGTAGTGTAATAGAAGAACACCCCGTTGTGAGGTGCAGCTGTCAGGGCACACACGCCATGGTTGCAGCCACTGCACCAGACATGCAGTATTTATAGTGGTGGACGCGGGGGGTTGCAACTTTCAACACGTGGGCTGCAGAGTCCATGCATGCATCCATGTGTGAGGTTCTTGTATCCATATTTGTGGATTTCATGTATATATGTATGAGGGTCATGTATTCATGTGTTTGGATTTCACGTATATATGTGTATGAGGGTCATGTATCCATATGTGTGGATTTAATGTATATATATGTATGAGGTTCATGTATCCATGTGTAGATTTAATGTATATATGTGTATGAGGTTCATGTATCCATGTGTATGAGGTGTGTGTGCGTCCTGCTCCTCTTACAAGGAAATGTGAAGGTCGTCAGCCTCTGAATTCCGGTACTTTTTTCTACATATGTGTATGCAAATCTGGTGCCTCGGTGTATGGGGAACAACGCTTAACTTCTGCTAGGCGGCCATACTTATCAGGGGTCTGGCTGTGTTATATTAAGTACTGTGTACTCTGATGCAGAGTACGCAGACTCGATTCCCGCTCTGCTCTGAGATTATGTTTGTAAATAATTTCGCTCGTTCGTAAATTGTTAAACATATGTGTATTTACATTTGTAGTTGTGACTGGGGATATTAGTCTTTCTCCTTCATATATATATGTCGTGCCGAATAGGTAAAACTGGTCAATTACCAAAAACTCATTTAAAATTTAGTCCTTTCTAAAAATTTCTCTTATACGTTTAAAATATACTTTTTTCATTTATGTTAATGTAAAAATTAATAATTTAGTACCAAAAGAACCTTAGAAAACTTACCTAACCTTATTATAACAAGCTCAATTTAATTTAGCCTAATCCAATTAAATATATTTTATGTAGGTTTACATTAATTTAATAATAAACAAACGCAATGAAATATATTTTTTTCGTTAGATTCATAATGATTTTTGCGAAATTATTGCATACACAAATTTTCGGTTGCCTTATTCGGCAAGATGAGCGTTGATATTAAAGCTAAAATTGCAAGTTTTACCTATTCGGCACGACATATATAATGTTTGAGGGATTTTACAAACTGCTATGTATGTGTGTATGTTTATTTCCAACAAAATATACAGAAATAAACAAATAATTATAATAATAATAATAATAATAATAGGAAGGGTAATATAAAGATGAATGTGTGCTGGTCACAAGGTATCATCATGTGTTTGTCTTGTGTTTTACAGGTAGGTGTGACCAGCACTCTCCCAGGACACAGCTACATTGAGAGGCGACTGTAGTTGAAGTCTCGGGGTCTGGAGCTGTGACTCGACCCCTTGTAAAGACAACTGGGTGAATAAGACACAGGTGAAACACCTGGCTATCTTTAATTTGAAGACAATTCACCAACTAACATCTTCAGCAATTCAGTACAAAGGTATGTGTGAAGGGGTTGAAACTGAAGACACTACAGGGACGAGGTAATCAGTCCCTCTGTATTGAACTGATAAAGTCACTGGTTGGTAAACTAAATAAAAATAGACACGTGTTGTACATGTGTCTTATGCATCACCTTGTGGGTATACCTTTAATGCTATGATGCAAGTGGGTGAGTGAAGGCAGGACCCACCCAGGTCAGAGACCTGAACAAGACCCATCAGAGACCTAGGTAAGGCAGCTGTCGCAGATGGTTTAAAATCCCTCGTATCTTGTATATCTATATTGTGGAGAGAGAGTCGTTTCCCTGAACGAATCTACCTGGACTTCCTTCTCATTTCTATAACATTGCAAGCTGCTGATGGTGTGTTGATTGCAACATGAAAGGCCTAGAGCTATCATTTAACTCCTCCTCCTGTGGTTATAGACCTCGCAGTGTATATATCCTTGTTACAGTACCCAAGGATGGAGCTGATATTACTTAGTACTTTATATCAGCTACTTGAGCTGACATGCACTCTGTATGGCTTCATGTTCACTCACAGTGAGTGCCGCCCTCAGTGCATTCACTCTCTCAAGGATAATTATAAATCTCTCCCATTGCGTTCAAATTTTGGAAAATAAATCACTTAAAATTTATTCGTAGTAAAGTTTATTTACTAGAAAAATAGGATGCGCGTTTATAAGTATCTGCGCAGCGAAGTTTAGAGACGAGAGGAAGGAAGGAAGGAAGGAAGGAAGGAGGGAAGGAAGGAGGGAGGGAGGGAGGGAGATGTAACTTGAGGATAGGGGGGAGGGGGGAGTGACATTACTACCACAGGTAAGGGGGAAGGAAGGGAAGATATGGCCAGTAATTAGTGATTACTACCCCTATGGCACGCCTCCACGATCCACCACCAGCTGTTGTTACCTGTGATGTGTATGTGTACTCACCTAGTTGTGGTTGCAGGGGTCGAGTCATAGCTCCTGGCCCCGCCTCTTCACTGGCAGCTACTGGGTCATTCTCCCTGCGCCATGAGCTTTATCATACCTCTTCTTAAAGCTATGTATGGAACCTGCCTCCACTACATCGCTTCCCAAACTATTCCACTTCCCGACCACTCTGTGACTGAAGAAATACTTCCTAACATCCCTGTGATTCATCTGAGTCTTCAACTTCCAACTGTGTCCCCTTGTTACTGTGTCCCATCTCTGGAACATTCTGTCTCTGTCCACCTTGTCAATTCCTCTCAGTATCTTATATGTTGTTATCATGTCCTCCCTATCTCTCCTGTCCTCCAGTGTCGTCAGGTCGATTTCCCTTAACCTCTCCTCGTAGGACATACCCCTTAGCTCCGGGACTAGTCTTGTTGCAAACCTTTGCACTTTCTCTAGCTTCTTCACGTGCTTGGCTGTGTGTGTGTGTGTGTGTGTGTGTGTGTGTATGTGTGTGTGTGTGTAGTAGTAGTATTAGTTACCGGTTCTTAAAGACACTTGTCGGTAGACACTTGACCTGGTGTATACGTACGTACGTATTTACGTGTGTGCGTGTGTGAGTGTAGTGAAAGCAGTTGTACATTGTATTGCGACCAGTAACATTTACTTAAAAGCTTTTGTGGTTGAAGCAACAAAGGAAAAGTAATGGAAAGTCAGAGTTAATGGAGGAATGATGAGGGTTGAAAATTGATAATTAGCAGGGACTGAGAAGGAGAAGAGGTATGATTAAGACTGGAAGGAATGACTGGGAATAGAGGTATAATTGATATGGAAGGTAGGATTGGGAATGGACGTATGATTGAAATTGGAGGAATAACGGGAAATATAAGGTATGATTGGGGGTAGAAGGAATGATTGATGAGGAGAGGAATAATGAGTAGAAGAGGGGAAGCGTGTAAGGACGTAATTAACATATATTAGAAGAGGGGAAGAGAGAGAGGTGTATGGATTAAAGATGGGAAGAGGGAGAGCAGGGAAGTGAAAGTAAAGAAAAGGAAAATATAGATGAATGTTGGATATGTAAGGTAGAATGTGAGAAGTGAGAGACAGTGAGGGGAAAGGGAGGCAGGGGAGACGGGTGGAGGGGAAGGAAATGAGAAAAAAATGAGAATAAGGAACAGAAAGATGATGTGAAAGACTTAATAAAGGGGAGGTGAGGGAGACGCGAGTAAGCATTGAGAGACGAAGGGAGGGAGGGAGAGGAAACGAGGGAAGATAGTGATATCTCTTGTGTACGTGTGGAGACTTAATAGCAATTATCTCTAGGCTTGCTCTCTTCCCCTTGTGATAATCTCTCAGGAGAACAGCTGATTTCCTCTCACCTGTCCCCAGCCCCATGTTCTATTAAAATACTGCCATGGGGCCTGGTTCTCCTGCCCCAAGATACTGAGAGAGAGAGAGCATGAATAAATTAATGCATTACCATTTACTTTACCCAACTTTGGGTGAACTTCTATTTCCAGTTAGTTAATTACTTTTGTTTATTAAGGATGTTATCCGTTTATCATAATACTCTACCTTCATTTGACTGCCACTACCCAGTAATTGGTTAAGGCCCATTTTTTTTCCAAAATAATTACTCTGCCTGTGACTAGAGTAGGTCTCCCGGCCTACACTTCCTCAGCCAGTCCCTCCCTGCATCAAAGGAGTGTAAGATTATTTCCCAGCACACTACTGGTACATAAAAGTCACAGTTGTGATGGTTGTACAATCTTCCTATTGTAAGCTTCGTGGCTTATTGGTACAGCGTTGGGCTTGCTATTGCCAGCACCACGGTTCAAGTCCCACTCCATTCTTCTGTTTACTCTTTGACAGTCGTTTATCAGGACTTACCTTGAGTTTCTCATCTCCCGTGTATATATATATATATATATATATATATATGTCTGAGAGGATCTGCTGGGTAATACTGAAACTCTGGTGGAGAATTATTTCTACTTTATAAGTTTATATAAGTTTTAGTTTGTAAGTAGAAAGGAACTTGGGCACGCCTCGTCTCACCACAAAGTTACTCTCACTCAATCTTTTTCTTATCTGTATTCCCCAGGATAATTATTTATTTTGAAGTTGTTGTTAATTAACAGGTAAGTAATATCGTGTTATCAGCTGTTATTGTTCTGTGTTATTGTATTTTGTTATATTGTTATTTTTAACAAGCTTTGACAAAAACATTTTACGTTTTTGTGTTTTTATATTCATTAAATTCAAGTTTCCTGGGACATTGCTAAGGTGATAGTGGTCATACAGTGGCTGGGGAATGGGAGGTAATCAGGTTTGATCCAAGGAAGGAGAGCGGTAGCTCTCTTCATTCAGTTAAGTGGCGTTCATAAGTGTCAGGGTTTCCCTATTGTAGGGTCCACTTATAAACCAGTTTTACCTACTCTCTTTCCCCCTCCCTTCAGGTCTTTCCCTTCTTGCCTCACACATCCTCCCCTCACCCCTTCCTCCCCTTCCCCTCCTTCAACAACGACAACCACAGCCAGTTATCCAGAAATTGTATCTTGGTGAGACTATGCAAAGTGTGGAAGTTCGCGTCTACGAATCCACAAAAATGGTTGACACAGTGTGAATGTTGGGAGTGGAAGCGAGATGTAGAAGAACGGAGGATAGCTGATACATTCTGTCATACATCATTCATCTTAGAACACTGTTAGGAGTAATCCTGGCCATTTTAAGTGTATGTTAAACTAGCAGTGGTAAGCCAGCTAGACTCAACCTGTTAGTGGGTAGCATTTAATGATGACCATAATTTTTAAAGAGATGGAGTGGTAAGCCAGTGGAAGGCCTCGGTCAGATGACCAAAAGCTCCAGCTGTGAGTCATCATATGACTAGGACCCGCGTCAGGAAACACTTGTCCTGTTTCCTGACAAACCTAACCTAACCTACCCTAACCTAACCCAACCTAAACTAACCTTACCTTACCTTACCTTACCTATCCTAACCTAAGCTAGCCTAACCTAACTTTACCTTACCTTACCTAACCTAGCCCAACCTTACCTAACCTAGCCTAACCTAACCTAACCTAAACTAAACTTACCTTACCTTACCTAACCTAACCTATTAAGATCAATTCACAAGTTGTACATGAATGGTACAAGTACCTACAGTGGCTTTATCAATACAAATTCATGTCCACAAATTTGTATTGATAAAACCACTGGATGGCGAAACGTCTACAATAAGAATACCCAGAGGTTGCACATGTGTCTAATTGTCATCAGTTGACACGTTGTATGTATGACATGATAAAGTTTACCTTCATGAAAAACTTCAGTTCACTAAAAACCTTAAGCTGTCTTTCTCGTCCATTTGAGAGCTTACAGCTTCTTCTAATTATTATTATTATTATTGTTTTTATTATTATTATTATTATTATTATTATTATTATTATTATTACTGTCGTTGTTACTGTTGTTTTCGTTATATTATTAATAGTTCGTAAAATGTGTAAAATTTCATGCAAATTCAGGAAGTTTACGTGATGCCAGACATAGTGTAGGTGGGTGTTACACCCAGGTATGTCTTACACCCAGATGTGTTACTACACCCAGGTGTGTTACTACACCCAGGTGTGTGTTACACCCAGGTGTGTTACTCCCAGATGTGTTACTACACCCAATTGTGTTACACCCAGGTGTGTTACTACACCCTGGTGTGTTACACACCACCCAGGTGTTACTACACCCATGTGTGTTACACCACCCAGGTGTGTTACACACCACCCAGGTGTGTTACACACCACCCAGGTGTGTTACACACCACCCAGGTGTGTTACACACCACCCAGGTGTGTTACACACCACCCAGGTGTGTTACACACCACCCAGGTGTGTTACACACCACCCAGGTGTGTTACACACCACCCAGGTGTGTTACACACCACCCAGGTGTGTTACCACCCAGGTGTGTTACCACCCAGGTGTGTTACCACCCAGGTGTGTTACTACACCCAGGTGTGTGTTACACCCAGTCGCGAGGCGGTAAACTTAGTGACCTCCCTGAAGGATGTAAACACAAAGTCTACCCAACGAGGTAAACCCACATGTCAACACTGATAAAGTGCTCACACGTAGAGTAAGTGTATGTAGATACGTGATGTGAACAAGAGAATTTTCCCACGGTAAAACCGGAAGCTTGTAAATGATAACTCTTAAGATTGACTGCTGCCGTTGCTAGCACTTCCGGTCCTCACTTCCCAGCACTTTGTTCAAGGATTTTGAATAAGATGTGTGAATGATAAGTAAGAAATAAGTACAGCTGCGTTACTAGTGTATGATAATGTTAGTGATGGGTAATGTTAGTGATGGATCATGATGTTAGTGATGGATCATGTTGTTAGTGATGGATCATGATGTTAGTGATGGATCATGATGTTAGTGATGGATCATGATGTTAGTGATGGATCATGATGTTAGTGATGGATCATGTTGTTAGTGATGGATCATGTTAGTGATGGATCATGATGTTAGTGATGGATCATGATGTTAGTGATGGATCATGATGTTAGTGATGGATCATGTTGTTAGTGATGGATCATGTTGTTACTGATGGATCATGATGTTACTGATGGATCATGTTGTTAGTGATGGATCATAATGTTAGTGATGGATCATTATGTTAGTGATGGATCATAATGTTAGTGATGGATCATCATGTTAGTGATGGATCACGATGTTACTGATGGATCATGTTGTTAGTGATGGATCATGTTGTTAGTGATGGATCATGATGTTAGTGATGGATCACGATGTTACTGATGGATCATGTTGTTAGTGATGGATCATGTTGTTAGTGATGGATCATGATGTTAGTGATGGATCACGATGTTAGTGATGGATCATAATGTTAGTGATGGATCACGATGTTACTGATGGATCATGTTGTTAGTGATGGATCATGTTGTTAGTGATGGATCATGATGTTAGTGATGGATCATAATGTTAGTGATGGATCACGATTTTACTGATGGATCACGATGTTAGTGATGGATCACGATTTTACTGATGGATCATGTTGTTAGTGATGGATCATGTTGTTAGTGATGGATTATGATGTTAGTGATGGATCATGTTGTTAGTGATGGATCATAATGTTAGTGATGGATCATAATGTTAGTGATGGATCACGATGTTAGTGATGGATCACGATTTTACTGATGGATCACGATGTTAGTGATGGATCACGATGTTAGTGATGGATCACGATGTTAGTGATGGATCACGATGTTAGTGATGGATCACGATGTTAGTGATGGATCACGATGTTACTGATGGATCACGATGTTACTGATGGATCATGATGTTACTGATGGATAATGTCAGTGATGGTATACAATCAATGGTATAATTATCTTAAATTGTCATAAATCATTTACTTATGACATTTCCGCCCTCCATTTACCCTAATGTCTGGTCTTACTCACCCCTCCCCTCCCCTCCCATAACCCTAACCTCCGCCTCCCCTCTCTCCCCTTACTCTCTCTTATCCCCTACTCCTTCCTGCCCTCACTTGTCTACTCACGAATTGGCTGATCAGTGAGTAATGGCGTCATTACCTGTGGGATTATGAAGTATGACTGAGGATGAGGTTAATTGTAGGTAGAGGAGGGGTGCATGAAGGGGGTTAAGGGGGAGTGGAGGTAAAGGGAGACTGATGGTAGGGGGATTGGGGGGAAATGTTAGGTAGGGAGGAGAAGGTAAAGAATTTTGTTGTATATTGTTACAGTAACACCTTTCCTTTCCTTGCTTCTCCTCTTCCTCTACCTTCCCCAGCTTTCATTCTCCCTGCTCCTCCCCTTCCAGCCTCCTCTACAGGTACCTTCAGCCACTGCTGGACTCCCAAGGTAGGGCGAAACATAAGAACATAAGAAAGAAGGAACACTGCAGCAGGTCTACTGGCCCATGCGAGGCAGATCCAAGCCTCCTACCGGCCTAAGCCAATGCCCCAACCTAGTCAGGTCAGGTCACATTCACTTAAGGAAGGAGCATGGCATCTGACCTAGTAGCACAAGCTAGTCACGTCCAACTCACACCCACCTGCACCCACTCATGTATTTATCTAACCTATTTTTAAAACTACACAACGTCTTAGCTTCTATGACGGTACTCGGGAGTTTGTTCCACTCATCCACAACTCTATTACCAAACCAGTGTTTTCCTATATCCTTCCTGAATCTGAATTTTTCCAACTTAAAGCCATTGCTGCGAGTCCTGTCTAGGCTAGATATTTTTAGCACGCTATTTACATCCCCTTTATTTATTCCTGTTTTCCATTTATACACCTCAAGTCATATCCTCCCTAATTCTACGCCTTTCTAAAGAGTGCAGATTCAGGGCCCTCAGTCTATCCTCATAGGGAAGATTTCTGATACATGGGATCAACTTTGTCATCCTCCTTTGTACGTTTTCCAGAGCATTTATATCCATTCTGTAATACGGTGACCAAAACTGTGCAGCATAATCTAGATGAGGCCTAACCAAGGATATATTGAGTTGAAGAACAACCTGAGGACTTCTGTTGTTCCTCGTCTGTTCCCTCTGTTCGCTTTATTGCGAACACTAATGCACTGTTGTCTTGGTTTTAGATTACTGCTACCCAGAACTCCCAAATCCTTTTCGCAATCAGTAATATTAAGATCTACATTATTTAGTTTATATGTGGCATGGTTATTTTCCTATCCAATGTTTAGAACTTTGTATTTGTCTATATTAAACTGCATCTGCCACTTCTCCGACCACTGCATCAGTCTATTCAAATCTTCCTGGAGTGCCACAGTCACATACCTGTGACTGTGGCTGCAACAATACCATGGCTGCAATAATACTATGGCTGTAACAATACCATGGCTGTAACAATACCATGGCTACAACAATACCATGGCAACAACAATACTGGGGCTGTAACAATACAACACAATAACAATACCTTGGCTACAACAACACCATGGCTACAACAATACCGTGCTTGCAGCAATGCCGTTGCTGCAACGCCACTGTGACCATAATACCGTGGAGAGGAGGGAGTGTTCGGGCCACCAACAGCAACAACCTGGTTGGCAAGGAGGCCTGACCCAAGGCTGGGCCGTGAGAGGACAACTCTCAAGACAGGTCACAGGTACAAAAAATACTATGGCTGGAACAATTTAAAACTAACAAACACATATACTTTTGATGAGTTTCGAGAGTCTTTCTACTCCCTGAGCCCGACCATGGTCCAGGCTCGTCTGGTGCTTGCCTGGTCAACTAGGCTGTTGCTACTGGATACCCGCTGCCCCACATATCCATCACATACGAGGTTTCGATCTGTTTTGAACCATTATCAAAGCACAAGTTGATAATGTTTCAGCGCGGACCGAAACGTCGATATACGTTTCCTGTCCTGAGTCAGGGTAAGATGATTTTCTTGTTGTTTTTAACAAGGTTGGCTGGTAGTGTGTCTTTAATAAGATGGGTGGGAGGGGGAGGAGGGTTCTACTGATGGGGGGACGGTGAGGGGAGAGGGGGTTCTACTGAGTTTTTCCTCCTCTCTTAAGTAGATGGATAGACTCTTGACACTGTAACATACCTGTGACAGGTTTCCAGGGCACTTCTACCCTCGCAGCCTGCCCAGAGGGCAGAAGTGTTCACTGCCTGGTCAACCAGGCTGTTGAAGCTGGCGACCTGTGACGCCAAGACATAGCACACAGTGTTGGGGGAGTTAGTGAGGGGGAAGGAATATGTTGTATATAGAGGTAGGGGGAGATCGGGACTGCTCCCTCGTTCTTACTCCTTCCCTAACCTGGTGGTCAAGAAGACGGTGGTGGGCCACCATAACCTAAAGCCCCGTCATATAGAAATACTTTTGAATTACTCCCTTCCCTGCCTCCATCCCTCCCTCCCCTCCTCTTCATCCCCACCCCTCATTCCGCAGTTTCCCCTTCACATTATGCAGTTGATTCTGATTAAGCACGAGGGAGATGGTGTGTGTGTGTGTGTGTGTGTGTGTGTGTGTGTGTGTGTGTGTGTGTGTGTGTGTGTGTGTGTGTGTGTGTGTGTGTGTGGTACGTAGCTGTGCAAGAGATCAGAATCATCTATTGATCAACCAGACTGGTTTCACTCGCACGTCTACACAGCCATCACCACCTGACTGATCATGCTGGCAGCTTGAGGTCACTGGCTAGCCAAACATTTCCAGAAGAGATGCTTAAAAATAATAATAATAATAATAATTATTATTTCTACAAGTATATGATGCAACTTACACAGACCATAGCTGACATCAGTGACATACTACTATATAGAAAGCCCCTTGTTATGCAGAGCATTTCCCGCAACTTAGGTCAATTTTGTCCCCAGGATGCGATCCACACCAGTCAGCTACCTATTTTATTGATAGGTGAACATGGACAGCAGGTGTCTTAAGGAAACACTTCCTAATTTTTCCACCCGTACCGGGGATCGACCCCCGGACCTCAGTGTATGAGCTGAGTGCGCAAACACTTGTGTTTAAAACAGAACTTGTGTTTGTAAAGAAAGAGTTTAAAACGTTAGCCTAAAGTCGATGTAATCGACTCCAGATCGAGGGACTGATTACCTCAAACTCCTTCTGATCTTCACCATTCTTCTTTGTATTGGACTGATGAAGCCACTGTGTGGCGAAACGTTTCCACAGTAGATATGCAAGTGTTGCACATGTGTCTAATTTATCATATTTATTTAACGCAGAAATGTTTTCGTTCTACATTAGTCTGTAGGAGATTGATGCGTTCTTGTGTTTTTTGTTTTTGTTTAAGAGTAAGTTGTTAAGTAAGCTTATATTTTCATCTAGTTTTTGGAGTTCAATAAAGTAGCGCAGCAGAGCGTTTTTCAATTTTTGTTTTCCAGTTACACTGTGAGTCGTGTATCACTTTTTTGTCTATATTTTCCCTCTGTCCACAATAAAAAGTTGACTGTTTTTTTACATAAATTCTGGGCTGTGAAGCGTGGCTTGTGCCTTCAAGGAATAATGTTAGTGTTTTTACCCGCTTGGCTACCTGTACTTTACCCGCTTGGCTACCTGTACTTTACCCACTATTCAAGATTGATGGACTGACAACATCGTCTGAAGATTGAGGGCCTGACAACCTCACACTCCTCCTGTTCTTCACGATTCTCCTTTGTATGGACTGATGAAGCCACTGTGTGGCGAAACGTTTCCTCAATAAAGATACCCAAGTGTTGCATATGTGTCTAATTTACCAACTCGTCGGTTCTCTGAACCATTCATTCACACCCACTTGGCTACCTGTACTTTACCTGCTTGGCTACCTGTACTTTACCCGCTTGGCTACCTGTACTTTACCCGCTTGGCTACCTGCACTTTACCCGCTTGGCTTCCTGTACTTTACCCGCTTGGCTACCTGTACTTTACCCACTTGGCTACCTGTACTTTACCCACTTGGCTTCCTGTACTTTACCCACTTGGCTACCTGTACTTTACCCACTTGGCTACCTGTACTTTACCCACTTGGCTACCTGCACTTTACCCGCTTGGCTACCTGTACTTTACCCGCTTGGCTACCTGTACTTTACCCGCTTGGCTACCTGTACTTTACCCACTTGGCTTCCTGTACTTTACCCACTTGGCTACCTGTACTTTACCCACTTGGCTTCCTGTACTTTACCCACTTGGCTACCTGCACTTTACCCGCTTGGCTACCTGTACTTTACCCGCTTGGCTACCTGTACTTTACCCGCTTGGCTACCTGTACTTTACCCACTTGGCTTCCTGTACTTTACCCACTTGGCTACCTGTACTTTACCCTCTTGGCTACCTGTACTTTACCCGCTTGGCTTCCTGTACTTTACCCGCTTGGCTACCTGTACTTTACCCGCTTGACTACCTGTACTTTATTCGCTTGGCTACCTGTACTTTACCCGCTTGGCTACCTGTACTTTACCCGCTTGGCTTCCTGTACTTTACCCGCTTGGCTACCTGTACGTTACCCGCTTGGCTACCTGTACTTTACCCGCTTGGCTACCTGTACTTTACCCGCTTGGCTACCTGTACTTTACCCGCTTGGCTTCCTGTACTTTACCCGCTTGGCTACCTGTACTTTACCCGCTTGGCTACCTGTACTTTACCCGCTTGGCTACCTGTACTTTACCCGCTTGGCTACCTGTACGTTACCCGCTTGGCTACCTGTACTTTACCCGCTTGGCTACCTGTACTTTACCCGCTTGGCTACCTGTACTTTACCCGCTTGGTACCTGTACTTTACCGCTTGGCTACCTGTACTGTACCCGCTTGGCTACCTGTACTTTACCCGCTTGGCTTCCTGTACTTTACCCGCTTGGCTACCTGTACTTTACCCGCTTGGCTACCTGTACTTTACCCGCTTGGCTACCTGTACTTTACCCGCTTGGCTTCCTGTACTTTACCCGCTTGGCTACCTGTAATTTACCCGCTTGGCTTCCTGTACTTTACCCGCTTTGCTACCTGTACTTTACCCGCTTGGCTTCCTGTACTTTACCCGCTTGGCTTCCTGTACTTTACCTGCTTGGCTACCTGTACTTTACCCACTTGGCTACCTGTACTTTACCCGCTTGGCTACCTGTACTTTACCCGCTTGGCTACCTGTACTTTACCCACTTGGCTACCTGTACTTTACCCGCTTGGCTACCTGTACTTTACCCGCTTGGCTACCTGTACTTTACCCGCTTGGCTACCTGTACTTTACCCGCTTGGCTACCTGTACTTTACCCACTTGGCTACCTGTACTTTACCCACTTGGCTACCTGTACTTTACCCGCTTGGCTACCTGTACTTTACCTGCTTGGCTACCTGTACTTTACCCACTTGGCTACCTGTACTTTACCCGCTTGGCTACCTGTACTTTACCCGCTTGGCTACCTGTACTTTACCTGTTTCTGGCATCATTGCTCCACTTCCAAGCTGAGGGACTGATTACCTCATCTGCTGTCTTCTGTGTAGAATTCTGCAAGGCAGGGGGGACTGATTACCTCATAAAAGCTAGGCCTGACTGACAAGCACCTGGTCAGTCAGGCTGTTGTTGTTCGCTACACAGTCCAACATAGACACCACAGCCAGGCTGATCAGTTTTTGTTTATAATAAGAACATGTCAAGTTTCCTCTTGAAGACAATTATAATTTCTCTTATATATAAAGGGATGGTGTGTGTTCAAAATTCTTGGTCCCTTTATATCTCTTGAGTTATATTTTAATCTATTTATTATACCATTGAAATTTTCATTATTCTCGCTTTTCTCTACTTCGTATTTCCTTTCAGGTTAACCCCTTCCATTCCATCCCCCCTTCTACATTTTTCCCCTCAATCCACCCCTTTCCACTAAATCTTCATATTTTCCCTTTAAACCAATCTTTTCCCTGCTGCCTCTAGTCTAATGAGTCTACAACCCTTCTCCACCTCCTCTCCTTCCTGGCACCTTGTAATTGTGAGAATCGCAAGGTTCCGGGTTCGATTCCCAGGCACGGAGAAACATTTGGGTAAGTCTGCTTACATCCCTGCTGCCCCTGCCTGCCCACCTCACAGTAAAAATATGTACCTGCGTGTGTTAGGGAACTGTTGTGGGTCGCATCCAGGAAGGAAATGTGTAAGAACCTTCAGTGGTTCTGGAATGTTACAGCCTGTGTAAGAACCTTCAGTGGTTCTGGAATGTTACAGCCTGTGTAAGAACCTTCAGTGGTTCTAGAATATTACAGCCTGTGTAAGAACCTTCAGTGGTTCTAGAATGTTACAGCCTGTGTAAGAACCTTCAGTGGTTCTAGAATGTTACAGCCTGTGTAAGAACCTTCAGTGGTTCTAGAATTTTACAACCTGTGTAAGAACCTTCAGTTGTTCTAGAATGTTACAGCCTGTGTAAGAACCTTCAATGGTTCTGGAATGTTACAGTCTGTGTAAGAACCTTCAGTGGTTCTGGAATGTTACAGCCTGTGTAAGAACCTTCAGTGGTTCTGGAATGTTACAGCCTGTGTAAGAACCTTCAGTGGTTCTAGAATGTTACAGCCTGTGTAAGAACCTTCAGTGGTTCTAGAATGTTACAGCCTGTGTAAGAACCTTCAGTGGTTCTGGAATGTTACAGTCTGTGTAAGAACCTTCAGTGGTTCTGGAATGTTACAGCCTGTGTAAGAACCTTCAGTGGTTCTAGAATGTTACAGCCTGTGTAAGAACCTTCAGTGGTTCTAGAATGTTACAGCCTGTGTAAGAGAACACTCTTGTCCCGTGTTGGGTATAATGTTAATTACAGTGGAATTAGTTGTTTTGGGTAGTCGCTGTTGGCCGGGTGGGGCCTCTCCACTCTTCCCATCCTGAGTGGGTGGCATCCTTCCCCTCATGAATGGGTGTTCTTCCCCATCGTTAGTAACGAGCCAGTAAGTGCTTCAACAATCTCACTCAATCTGCGGTGATCCGGCTCATTTGCATTACAGATTGATCGGTGTGGTGGTCATGTCCCATAACCCCTTTCTCTCTTCTCTCTCTCTCTCTCTTCTCATCTCTCTCTTCTCAATCTCATATAACTATTCATTACTGATGTAGTTTCATTTAGCCCACATTTAAACAAGATACTTATGTTGATAAACCATAAATCTCTACTGATGATCAGTGTTTCATCTCTTCTACCAACATATATAAATCCATACTATGTTACTGATCTCTATCTATACTGACTGTGTCTACTACTACTTGTCTATACTCGACTTGTCTGGATACTATCTCTTGGAATATTGTCTCTCTCTGATCTGTCTATACTATATGTATACTACTTTCTGTATACTCTAGTACACTTCTATCTACTCTCTCTCTTTCACCAGGTATTATACATGAACTTTGTATCATTCTTACTAGCGGTATATCTCATCTTTATACACTGACTATTCTCTGTATTCTCTCTACCCCTTTTTGAGTTTCAAATATTCTTGACTGGTGGTATGCCAGTGAAATTGAGTCGATAGTCTTTAAACCTAACCAGCCATCTTCCTTACCCTTCCTTCTCTTTCTCCTCCATATATCTTCCTTGTTCTTCTTCATCTCCCATCAGCCCTTCTCTCCCTTCCCATTTATCTGCCTCTCTCTCTTCCCTCTAGCGCCCTTACATAGTAATCCCTAATATTCCCTCAAGCCAGAGGTTGTTATGGTCCAGCCATTGGTTCTACTGGTCCAGTCAGAGGTTGTACTGGGTCAGCCATTGGTTGTATTGGTCCAGCCAGAGGTTGTACTGGGTCAGCCATTGGTTGTATTGGTCCAGCCAGAGGTTGTACTGGGTCAGCCATTGGTTCTACTGGTCCAGTCAGAGGTTGTACTGGGTCAGCCATTGGTTGTATTGGTCCAGTCAGAGGTTGTACTGGGTCAGCCATTGGTTCTACTGGTCCAGTCAGAGGTTGTACTGGGTCAGCCATTGGTTCTACTGGTTAAGCCAGAGGTTGTACTGGGTCAGCCATTGGTTCTACTGGTCAAGCCAGAGGTTGTACTGGGTCAGCCATTGGTTCTACTGGTCTAGTCAGAGGTTGTACTGGGTCAGCCATTGGTTGTATTGGTCCAGTCAGAGGTTGTACTTGGTCAGCCATTGGTTGTATTGGTCCAGCCAGAGGTTGTACTGGTCAAGCCAGAGGTTGTACTGGGTCAGCCATTGGTTCTACTGGTCAAGCCAGAGGTTGTACTGGGTCAGCCATTGGTTCTACTGGTCCAGTCAGAGGTTGTACTGGGTCAGCCATTGGTTGTATTGGTCCAGTCAGAGGTTGTACTGGGTCAGCCATTGGTTTTATTGGTCCAGCCAGAGGTTGTATTGGTCCAGCCAGAGGTTGTACTGGGTCAGCCATTGGTTGTACTGGTCCAGCCAGAGGTTGTACTGGTCCAGTCAGAGGTTGTACTGGTCCAGTCAGAGACCTGCTGATTCAATTTGCAGGTCCCCATTTCTTAATCTTATTGTTGTCATTGCTGTCGTTGTTCCCCTTGTAGCGTTTTCTTCAGTAGCTGTCCTCGCTAAGAAGAAAGTTTAGACGACGTTTCAGGGCGGACCGAAACGTCGGTGTGCTACAAGAATGAGAAACAGAGTGACGCTAGGATTGTGTCTTGAGGTACTGAGCGTTTTACATTACATTGGCCAGGGAGGCCCTGGTTCTAGACTGAGCTGTGAGAGTAGGAAAACCCTCGAGAGTTCATAGGTAAATCAATAGGTAAATAGGCCTCCAGTTTCTCTCAGTGAGGATAGGAGGGAGAGATGTTAATCCCTGATATGTGTATAAGTGATTTACAAAACTGACAAGTTGATAAATGAGACACTTGTGCAACATTTCGCCACGTAATGGCTTCTTCAGTCCAATGCAGAGAAAGGTGGAGGATGAGGTGTTTGAGGTAATCAGTCCCTCAGCCAGGAGTCGATGTGTTCAGCCATCAGATGTTGCACAAGCACTTCACTCAGTGATATCTTCATCACTAGTGTAGTCAGGGTAAACTCACTACTTGGTCACTCATTAGAGCTGAGATTTTCCTGACTAAATAAGGATGCGAAAATATCAGGGATTAGCATCTCCGCCTCCTATCTTCACAGAAATGGTGAACCAGTCTCGAGATATCACAAGCACCAGTGTGTTGTTGTGGTGGGGTCACCATGGCATGAGTCGTAAGGACCAGTGTGTTATTGTTGTTGTGGTAGGGGTTATTAAGGGCCACCACGGCATGAGTCGTAAGAACCAGGTTGTTGTGGTAGTGGGTGTTATTAAGGGCTACCACGGCATGAGTCGTGATACCAGATTGTTGTTGTGGTAGGGGTTATTAAGGGCCACCACGGCATGAGTCGTAAGGACCAGTGTGGACGAAGGGACGTGGGGTTTGGAAGTCAGGTGGAGAGTGAGGAAATTATCTTCAACCACCACCCTACCCACCAAACTTGTTAGCCACCAAAGTTGCCCATTGACCGGGTTATAGGACGACCAAGTTGTGGAACAACTTGGTTGTTGTGGAACAACTTCTGGTAATACGACTGCCCTAGTTATGGCACCACCAGATTGTATAATGGCTGAGTTATGCGGCAAGATTACAGTATGTCAGATGTTCTCATAACTTTCTGATATGCAGTAATGGAACTCTCTCTCTCTCTCTCTCTCTCTCTCTCTCTCTCTCTCTCTCTCTCTCTATCTATCTATCTATCTATCTATCTATCTATCTATCTATCTATCTATCTCTCTCTCATGAAGGCTTCACAGCAACGTTCAAACACTCATCAAACTCTCCTCTCTTTCCTGGTAAAGAGCTCAGTCAAAACGAGCTGGAAAAGTTAAATGGAAAGTCTTTCCCAGAGTGACTTGCACTGTCACTTGCTTCAGCAGGGCTCCTGGTTGACCGGGCCGCGGGGGCCCTGATGTTCACAACCATACACAGCTGTAGTATCGTTAGATTATGTGGCATGACCTAACGATACTAGTTATTTGTGCTTGTTAAGTGCTATTTTGGTGCTTGTTAAATACTGGTTAATTGTGCTTGTTAAATGCTTGTTTTTCTGCCATTTATTGTCACACTGTATGAGGTGTTAGCACTAATAACCTACTAGATGACACCAATACAATACTTCCTATGTAACACTCCCTGTCAAACTGTATGCAACATAATAGAAGGACCCCGTTATATACAGTGCCTGTTTCCGGTGTTCCACGATTTCGTTGATTTTCATTTGAACAATTGTTCCACGCGCCGGTGACAATTACCGGTGTGTGGAACATAATGAACAATGGCTCAGTTTGAAGCCAACGAAAGAGTGGAACACCGGAAACAAGGTGCTGTATATGCGGGGCTCTTTTGTAACTTATGTAACTTATGTAACTCTCCGAATGTGACGCTATGCAACACTCCATATGTAACACTTAAGACATTTATTAGATTTTCGCACTTTCTAAAGTAATGAGTGTGTGTACTTCAGTGTCAGTATGGTGAGGTACAGACATGCCCCGCTTTACAGCGCTTCAATTTACAGCGCCTCACTAATACAGCGATTTTCAATTATACTCATTCATTCATTCAGACTTCGTACAATAAATATAATCAGCACATGATGAATACAAGCAGATTAGCGGAAGCAGACAGGTGGCAGCAGACAGCAGCAGTAGGTTGTCTGCTTCTCACCGGAAGTAACATTACCCTGAGAAAGGTTCACCTCAGGACATGTGGGCAGCAACCACAGCTGGGCTCTGCTGGTAAATGGTGAGACACTTGTGCAGCATTTGGATATGATGAACATTAGACACATGTGCAACAGAACCGTAGGTGTGGAGATTCAGAATCTCCACACCTACGGTGCTGTTCACACCAACTCCAAGACTGAGGGACTGATTACCTAATCTTTTGTATATAGTTCTACTCTCTTCAAGTTTTGTTCTGGAAGTTGTACTGATAAAGCCACTGGAGGGCGAAACGTCTACAATAAAGATACCCAGATGTTGCACACGTGTCTGAGTTTCATTTTGTCGGTATTGTATACCATTCTTGAACAACATTTGGATATATTTACTCTGGAAACGTTTGGCCACACAGTGGCTTCTTCAGTCCAGTGCAGAGAAAGGTGGAAAACGAGGAGGAGTTTGAGGTAATCAGTCCCTCAGCGTCTCAGTCGCCAATAGTCTGATTGATCAGGTAGGTCAGCCAGGAGTTCTTGTTCATGACCGGGCCTCGGGGGGCAGTGCCCCCCTCCGAAAGAAGAGGGATGCTTTGGTGGCAGTGAAGTGGTCTTTATCCAAGGAACTGGAGCCGATATTTTCTTTCTAGGATAAAACGTAGCAGAAAGAGAGAGAGAGAGAGAGAGAGAGAGAGAGAGAGAGAGAGAGAGAGAGAGAGAGAGAGAGAGAGAGAGAGAGAGTTAAATCATTTGGATTCCCGCTTGGCTCATGTCGCATGGTATGTGAACTTAACGGTGAGTAAGAGAGGAATGAGGAGGATGGAAGACGAGGAGGAGGAAGAGGGAAATATAGTGACATCATCCAAGTGACATTAGGGAAGCCCTCAAGTGTAATGTCACCAGAAGAACGCACCTGGAGGGCTGGGTGGTGTATCATTAAGAACAGTGTCAAGTCACCTGTAACAACACTGATGTTATTAAGTCATCAGTTAACACAGTGACGTGTGGAATACAGTGACGTGTGGAATACAGTGACGTGTTGAATACAGTGACGTGTGGAATACAATCTACCTGCTACCTGGAGTGTACCTGGTGGGTATTCCTGGGATCAACGTCCCCCCCCCCTTTGTACTCCCGGAGCCCGGCCATGATCCAGGCTCGTCTGGTGCTAGAATGATATTCATCTATACATAACGTTCAAATGTGAACGTTGGGAGAACGTCCTTGAGCCAGATGTCAGATGTTTCTGGTGGAATGAGAATGATCTCTTGTTACCGAGAAATATTTCCCACCTCCAGTCACACGTTTACACACACCAGACGAGCCTGGCCTATGGCCGGGCCCCGGGAGCAGAAAAACTCTTGGAACTCATCAAAGGTATATCAGAGGAGTGGGTTCTTACATGAGATGTAACGTTACAGCAGGTATCTATCTGGAGTCTACCTGGAGAGAATTCCAGGGGTCAACGCCCCCGCGGCCCGGTCTGTGACCAGGCCTCCTGTTGGACCAGAGCCTGATCAACCAGGCTGTTACTGCTGGCCGCACGCAGTCCAACGTACGAACCACAGCCCGGCTGATCAGGTACCGACTTGAGGTGCCTGTCCAGTGCCTGCTTGAAGACAGCTAGGGGCTTGTTGGTAATCCCCGTGATGTATGCTGGGAGGCAGTTGAACAATCTTGGGCCCCTGACACTTATTGTGTTGTCCCTCAACGTGCTAGTGGCACCCCTGCTCTTCATTGGGGGGATGTTACATCGCCTGCCGAGTCTTTTGCTTTCGTACGGAGTGATTTTCGTGTGCAAGTTTGGTACTAATCCCTCGAGAATTTTCCATGTGTATATAATAATGTATCTCTCCCGCCTGCGTTCTAGAGAGTACAGGTTTAGGAACTTCAAGCGTTCCCAGTAGTTGAGGTGGTTTATCGCACTTATGCGTGCGGTGAAGGTTCTCTGCACATTTTCAAGGTCAGCAATTTCACCCGCCTTGAAAGGTGCAGTTAGTGTGCAGCAATATTCCAGCCTAGATAGAACAAGCGATCTGTAAAGTGTCAACATGGGCTTTTCATCCCTGGTTTTGAAGGTTCTCATTATCCATCCTGTCATTTTTCGAGCAGATGCAATTGCTACATTGTTATGGTCCTTGAAGGTGAGATCCTCTTACATGATCACTCCCAGGTCTTTGACATTAGTTTTTCGCTCTATTGTGTGGTTGGAATTAGTTTTGTACTCCGATGAGAGGGGCTCTTGATCCTAGGAACTGGAACCGGCCTCTGCTTCATTGGATCGACCCTGATGGACTCCAGATTACCTCAGGTGAGGGAGCGGTGTAAGGTGCCTGGTCATGCCAGTGCCTGGCACTACGGAGACGGAGGATCGAGCCTCACTCGATCACTTGCCTCTTATTATTTCTCCCTGCCTCTCGTTTTCTCCCTTGCTTCTCGTTATTTCTCTCCTCTCTCTCGTTTTTTCCATTGCCTCTCATAATTTCTCCCATGCCTCTAGTTTTCTCACTTACCTCTCGTTGTTTCCCCTTGCCTCTTATGTTTTCTCAGCTGCCTCTCGTTATTTCTCCCCTGCCTCTCGCTTTCGTCCCCTTGCCTCTTATTATTTCCCTTTGTCTCGTTTTCTCATTGCCTCTCATTATTCCCTTGCCTCTCATCATCTCTCTCTCTCTTGCCTTTCATCATCTCTCTCTTACCCCTCATCATTCCCCTCTTGCCGTTCTCTTCTCCGTCTCCTGCTTGACTTCCTCTCATCCTGAGTCACATAGAGAGAAATTAGTCCTGCCTCTTTTGTTGCGCCTCAAGCATCCGCTGCCACACTTGAAGCCCCGCCACACGACCCCAGTGATGGTAATGACTGAGAGCAAAGGCAGTAGTCGCTCCAGCAGGAGCAGTGACACCAGCAGCAGAGCAGAGGCAGTAGTTGCTCCAGCAGGAGCAGTGACACCAGCAGCAGAGCAGAGGCAGTAGTTGCTCCAGCAGGAGCAGTGACACCAGCAGCAGAGCAGAGGCAGTAGTTGCTCCAGCAGGAGCAGTGACACCAGCAGCAGAGCAGAGGCAGTAGTCGCTCCAGCAGGAGCAGTGACACCAGCAGCAGAGCAGAGGCAGTAGTCGCTCCAGCAGGAGCAGTGACACCAGCAGCAGAGCAGAGGCAGTAGTCGCTCCAGCAGGAGCAGTGACACCAGCAGCAGAGCAGAGGCAGTAGTCGCTCCAGCAGGGGCAGTGACACCAGCAGGAGTAATGCAGCGTCACTGGCAGAAGGGCAGAAGTAGTGACAGAATAGGTGTGGTAGAGGCAGTAGAAGTACCACAAGTAGTAGTAATATTAGTAGTGTAGTAGTAATATTAGTAGTGTAGTAGTAATATTAGTAATAGTGTAATAGTAGTAGTAGTAGCAGCATTAGCGGTAGTAGTAGTAGTGTAGTAATAGTAGTAGCAGCAACAACGACATCAACTGTTGATGACGACAAAAGCAACAACAGCTACCACCATCACTAACAACAACAGACAATTACAAAGGGAACAAAGGGAACAAAGAGCCATGCAGGATATTGCAAGAAACCCAAAATATTTCTATTCCTATGCAAAATCCAAGCTAAGAGCTACCTGTAGAATTGGACCATTATTGAGAGGAGATTCGTATACTGACGATGAACAGGAAATGAGTGAAATCCTAAAAGAACAATATGAGTCAGTGTTCAGCAACCCACTAAATGACAGCAAGGTAGAAAATGCAGAAATATTTTTCACTCCAGCAGAAGGCTGCGCAGACCACCTAACCGACATTAGTACAAATCCCATAGATTTCGAAAAAGAAATGGCCAACATGCCCACTCACTCAGCACCTGGACCAGATTCATGGAATGCTTTATTTATAAAGCAGTGCAAAGTACCATTAGCAAGAGCCCTTAGTATTCTGTGGAGAAAGAGCTTAGATCTAGGTGAAATTCCAGAGGCCTTAAAGAGTGCAGACATAGCTCCTTTGCATAAGGGAGGTAGTAGAGCACTAGCTAAAAATTACAGACCAGTAGCCTTCACTTCTCACATCATAAAAATCTTTGAAAGAGTGATGAGACGGCAGATTACAAAGTTCATGGACCAGCACAACCAACATAACCCGAACCAGCATGGCTTTAGAGCGGGTCGATCATGCCTGTCACAGCTGCTGAACCATTATGACAGAATTACGGAGGGCCTCCAGCAGCAACAGCCTGGTTGACCAGGCAAGCACCAGACGAGCCTGGCCCATGGCCGGGCTCAGAGAGTAGATAAACTCTCGAAACTCTTCAAAGGTATATCAAAGGTACAAACTTCCCCCTTCTTTTTTTTTCACTTTTCTCTTCCACCTTTTCATTTTCTTCCTCTCACTTTCTCTTTTTTAAAACTCTCCTGACCCACCTGGCCCTCGACACCAGCACCTGACAGGTGGTGGTAAGGATATGGGTGATGGGGAGGTATGGGTGAGGATGAGGTGTGTGTGTGGATGTATCAAGTCATGGGCGGCACCCCGGCGCCACCCACCCATCCGGACATCCTGTGTCAACTGCATCTGGCTCCTCCCTACACACACACACACACACACACACACACACACACACACACACACACACACACACACACACACACACAGTGGTCGGGAAGTGGAATGATCTGGGTGAGACAGACTTTACATAGTTTTAAGAACAGGTACGATAGTACACACGAGGCTGAGATAGAGTGACTCTGAAGAGTGGTAAGGTAAGAGGCAGGGCCGGGAGCTGAGAATCGACCCCTGCAGTCACAAATAGGTGAGTATATACATACACACATACATACAGAAATACATACATATATACATACATTCATATATAGATACATACAGGAGCTGTGAATCGACCCCTTCAAACACAAATAGGTGAGTACATACATATAAGTTTCGACAAGAGTGCTTTCTTCAGTCCTAATACAAAGATAACTAAGAACTAGTGTATATATAGTGACAGAAGTCAGGTGGCAACCTGTCACAAGGTAGTAGCGCTAGAAGTAGTAGTAGTAACAGTAGTAGTGGTAGTAGTAGCAGCAATAGTATTAGTAATATTATTATTGTTAATAGTAGTATTAGTACAAAAGTGTCTGTACATAAGTACCTTTTTCCACACCACTCTTCATGGTCACGATTGTGTACACGCCTCTCCCACTACTCCTCCTCCCCCCTCCCCCGTCATTCTTACACCTTCCGTCCCTACATCTTCATCGTCGGCGCCCTCTGCAGCACATTACTGTAGGTAATCATATTACCTGTGATCCTTACATGGGAAGGAAGGGATGGGGATAGTAGGGATGTGAGAGGAGGGGCGGCAGACAATAGGAAGGGGCTCGGGAGAGGGAGGGGCAGGCTTGAAAATGTTTTGGGTTAGAGGGGTGGGGTGAGGGGAGAGGTAATAGAGTAATGGTTAGTGGTGAATGGACAGTGGAGGAGGATGTTATAGGCAGTCCCTGGGGAGACCTGAGGGGAGGAGTGAGGTAAGGGTAGAGGATGGGGGGATATGGAGGGAATTGATTGTGCTGCGGCGATTTTGTCTAGAGAGAGAGAGAGAGAGAGGAAATGACATTAAGTTTTTGTACAATGATTATTACCCGTTAAGATTAACGTAAATTGAAATACAGAGAGTGAGAGTCAATCATTACAAAGAGAGGAAAGTCGTAGTCAGAGGCACTAATTAAAGTGAGGAAGAGAATAAGCAAGCGAGACACAAAGTTGGCAGGCGCAGCTTGACTCTCACAATGTGAGAGACGAGACTCAAGTTAGTACAAAGTGTTCAAACTTGGCTTTCACATTAATTAGAGAGACAGTCTCTCCAGCCAGCCAGTCTGTCCAGAAACAACTTATTAATAACCACACTAATACTCAACCAACAATTTCATGTTGAATTATGTAATGCACAAGAAATGTACAGAGAAAGCAGGGAAAGGGAAAATGAAAAAGAACAGCAATCTTTTTTAGATATAAGGAGAAACAACCAGATAAAAGAAAGAGACAAAAGGTGGAAATGGTACAGAGGGGACAGATGGGCAGAACAGTGGGACAAGACAACACAGGCACCAGCTCATCAGGGCTGTATAAACAATCAAAGTCAGTACTGGAGAAACCAGGGGTATGGGCACCAGGGGCCATACCAGGTAGGACATCACCAGTGGTACTAACCAAACACAAAGAAAGACCAAACATCCCAAATGGTAACTCCTGCTTCATATTTGCAAATATTCAGGGTCTGAAATCAAATAAAAATGACAAAGTTAGTTATGTTAGTGGACTCCTATCAGAAGCAAATGCCATGTTTGGAGCATTTACAGAAACACATACAAGGGATGTTTTGGACGGAGAGATTAAGATAGAAAACTATAACATGTATAGATGTGATAGAATTAATAGGTCACAGGGAGGAGTAGGACTCTATATAAAAGATACTCTCTGTTGCACAGAAGTTTTGAACGCTACGAATGATATAGTAGAAATCCTCGGCATTAAAGTGGAAAATAAGAATCTAGTAATTATCCTAGTATACAAACCACCATCAGCAACTGCGGAGGAATTCACAGAGCAGTTAAAGAAGATAGATAGCTATCTGGATAGGCTAGAGAATCCCACCCCAAACATTTTAATCCTTGGAGATTTTAATCTCCTCATGTAAAATGGAAGATGAGGCACCATAATGTTATACCAGAAATAACTCCTGGAAGCACCCTGGCTCAACAGGCACATACCAGGGAACTAATGAGGCTTTGTGAAAAGTACTCACTAAACCAACAGATAATTGATCCCACTAGAAATGAAAATACCCTGGATTTGATATTCACAAACAACGAGGAATTAATCAGAGACATAACAGTTACAAAAACAATATACTCTGATCATAACATCATAGAAGTTCAAACTAGTATTAACTCAGGGTTAGGGAACTGCGACACTAATGTTAGAGACGGAATGTTCAGTAAGTTTAATTTTAATAACCATAGAATTGACTGGAAAAAATAAACCAAGAGCTATCAGACATATCATGGGAATCAGACATGAGCACCCTAAATCCCCACCAGTGCCTAGAGAAGCTGAATACAGAAGCATACAAGGTATGTATGAAACACGTACCATTGAGGAAACCCCGAAGAAGATCAGATATAGAGAGAGGCGTAGGAGATGGTACAGGAGAAGAAAACGGGTTACTGAATTGCTGAAAAACACAGTTATGTTGGAACAGAAGAGAGATAGCCTTAACCGAGAGATCACGGAATTAGAGCAAAAACTTAAGATGTCATACCTGACAGAAGAAGTACAAAGGGAACAAAGAGCCATACAGGATATTGCAAGAAACCCAAAATATTTCTACTCCTATGCAAAATCCAAGCTAAGAACTACCTGTAGAATTGGACCATTATTGAGAGGAGATTCGTATACGGACGATGAACAGGAAATGAGTGAAATTCTAAAAGAACAGTATGAGTCAGTGTTCAGCAACCCACTAAATGACAGCAAGGTAGAAAATGCAGAAATATTTTTCACTCCAGCAGAAGGCTGCGCAGACCACCTAACCGACATTAGTACAAATCCCATAGATTTCGAAAAAGAAATGGCCAACATGCCCACTCACTCAGCACCTGGACCAGATTCATGGAATGCTTTATTTATAAAGCAGTGCAAAGTACCATTAGCAAGAGCCCTTAGTATTCTGTGGAGAAAGAGCTTAGATCTAGGTGAAATTCCAGAGGCCTTAAAGAGTGCAGACATAGCTCCTTTGCATAAGGGAGGTAGTAGAGCACTAGCTAAAAATTACAGACCAGTAGCCCTCACTTCTCACATCATAAAAATCTTTGAAAGAGTGATGAGACGGCAGATTACAAAGTTCATGGACCAGCACAACCAACATAACCCGAACCAGCATGGCTTTAGAGCGGGTCGATCATGCCTGTCACAGCTGCTGAACCATTATGACAGAATTACAGAGGCATTGGAGGACGACCAAAACGCAGATGTGATTTACACAGATTTTGCAAAGGCGTTTGACAAATGCGATCATGGAGTGATAGCGCACAAAATGAGGGCAATAGGCATTACGGGAAGGTAGGCAGATGGATTTTTGAGTTCCTAACACAAAGAACACAAAAAGTAGTAGTGAACAGGGCAAGATCCAGCATCAGCGAGGTCAAAAGCTCAGTGCCCCAAGGCACTGTCCTGGCACCTCTGCTGTTTCTAATCCTCATAGCAGACATAGATAAAAACACCCAGCACACTTTTGTATCATCATTTGCAGATGACACTAAAATAAGCATGAAAGTCACTACGGTAGAGGACACTGAAAAATTACAGGAGGACATAAGCAGGGTCTTCCAATGGGCAGTGGAGAACAACATGACGTTCAATGGTGATAAGTTTCAGCTGCTTAGGTATGGAAAAAATGAAGAACTCAAAAGGAACACTATATACAAAACGCAAGAGGGTCACCACATAGAACGAAAGGAACACGTAAAGGACTTGGGAATAATTATGTCTGCTGATCTGTCGTTTAAAGACCATAACAAGACAAAGATCACAACAGCCAGGAAGATGACGGGGTGGGTATTGAGAACTTTCAAAACAAGGGAAATAATGCCGATGGTGACACTATTCAAATCGCTAGTGCTCCCTCACTTAGAATACTGCTCAGTGCTGACGGCCCCGTTCAGGGCAGGAGAAATAGCAGAGCTGGAACAAATCCAGAGATCGTTTACGGCTCACATTGAGCCATTGAAACATCTAAATTATTGGGAACGCCTTCAAGTCTTGAACATGTACTCATTGGAGCGGAGGAGAGAGATACATGATAATATATACATGGAAAGTACTTGAGGGCCTGGTCCCAAATCTGCACACTGCCATAACAACATACTGGAGTGAGAGATATGGGAGAAAGTGTAAAATAAATCCAGTGAGGAGCAGGGGTGCGGTGGGGACAATACGGGAGCACTGTATTAACATCCGGGGTCCCAGACTATTCAACATCTTACCAGAAGATATCCGAAACACGGCTGGAACCAGTGTAGAAGCCTTCAAGAGGAAACTGGACAAATATCTTCACCAGGTGCCAGATCAACCAGGCTGTGATGGATATGTGGGGCAGCGGGCCTCCAGCAGCAACAGCCTGGTTGACCAGGCAAGCACCAGACGAGCCTGGCCCATGGCCGGGCTCAGAGAGTAGATACCTCGAAACTCTTCAAAGGTATATCAAAGGTATATCAATTAAATACATGCCTTATATGCTCTCCGGAGTTACGTTAAAATTTGCAGATATATATATATATATATATATATATATATATATATATATATATATATATATATATATATATATATATATATATGCAAAATAACCACAGGGAGAGTTGAATGATAGCTCAAGGCTTTTCGTGTTGCAATCAGCACATCATCAGGAGCTTGCAATGTTGCAAAAATAAGTAGAAAATCCAGGCAGATTCGTTCAGGTAAACAACTCTCTCTCTCTCTCTCTCTCTCTCTCTCTCTCTCTCTCTCTCTCTCTCTCTCTCTCTCTCTCTATCTATCTCTCTCTCTCTCTCTCTCTCTCTCTCTCTCTCTCTCTCTCCCTTCCCTCAGTTTCCCCTCACTATAGGTAAAGATATCCTGGGTTTGCCACTCACGCCCCAAGCCACACTTACATCCTTACTCCTTCCCCTTCTCCCGTACCTCTCACTCCCCTCTCTTTCCTCTCACCCCCATGTCCACCAATCCAGAAATTAACACCGATGAGGTGATGTACCGCAGTGATGTTCCCCTCCCTCGTGTTCCTTTCCCCCTCCCCTCTTGTCTCCTCTTTAATTCACCTTGTTCTTCCCTCCTCTACCAAATTTCTAGATCACAGTGGTAAGCCAATGTCATTCTTGTGTTTCACTGAGCTGACCTGGAACTACATGTTGCCTACACCAACAGTCTCATTCATCATGCTATCAGCAGGGAGGCCTGGTCTGGGACCATCTTTCGGTAGGGAGCATAGGCCTACTTGCGACGTTTGACGTCTACTGACGTCTGTTTAGCGACTCTAGGCTTCTTGGCAGTGAAACCTAGCCTCTTAACAGTGAATCCTGGCCTCTTAACAATGAATCCTGGCCTCTTAACAGTGAATTATGGCCTCTTAACAGTGAATTCTGGCCTCTTTACAATGAATCCTGGCCTCTTAACAGTGAATCCTGGCCCCTTAACAGTGAATCCTGGTCTCTTTACAGTGAATCCTGACCTCTTAACAGTGAATCCTGACCTCTTAACAGTGAATCCTGGCCTCTTAACAGTGAATCCTGGCCTCTTAATAGTGAATCATGGCCTCTTAATAGTGAATCCTGGCCTCTTTACAGTCAATCCTGGCCTTTTTACAGTCAATCCTGGCCTCTTAGTAGTGATCATAAACTTCTTTCAGTGACCATGGGCCTCTTTACAGGGACTATGACCCTAGGTCTCTACAGTGACCCTTGGTCTCTTTACAGTGACACAGGCTTCTTCAGGTCACTGGTTGTCCCGAGTCTGGAGTATTGTTGTGTACTAACGGCCTCCTTCAAGACAGGTGAAATTGCCAAATAAGAAAATTTGCAACAAACCTTCACAGCTGGTATAAATTTGCAACAAACCTTCACAGCTGGTATAAATTCAGTCAAGCACCTGTATTACTGGGAGTACTTGAAGCCCCTAGGTAGGGGAAGATACTCGAGGGATTCTCGCCTACGATCTAAGGAGCACAGTTCTTGGGACTGAAATATTGCTGTACATTAACATCCCCATTCAAGGCAGGTGAAATTGCAGATCTAGAGAATGTACAGAGATTTCGAAAAAGAAATGGCCAACATGCCCACTCACTCAGCACCTGGACCAGATTCATGGAATGCTTTATTTATAAAGCAGTGCAAAGTACCATTAGCAAGAGCCCTTAGTATTCTGTGGAGAAAGAGCTTAGATCTAGGTGAAATTCCAGAGGCCTTAAAGAGTGCAGACATAGCTCCTTTGCATAAGGGAGGTAGTAGAGCACTAGCTAAAAATTACAGACCAGTAGCCCTCACTTCTCACATCATAAAAATCTTTGAAAGAGTGATGAGACGGCAGATTACAAAGTTCATGGACCAGCACAACCAACATAACCCGAACCAGCATGGCTTTAGAGCGGGTCGATCATGCCTGTCACAGCTGCTGAACCATTATGACAGAATTACGGAGGCATTGGAGGACGACCAAAACACAGATGTGATTTACACAGATTTTGCAAAGGCGTTTGACAAATGCGATCATGGAGTGATAGCGCACAAAATGAGGGCCATAGGCATTACGGGAAGGTAGGCAGATGGATTTTGAGTTCCTAACACAAAGAACACAAAAGTAGTAGTGAACAGGGCAAGATCCAGCATCAGCGAGGTCAAAAGCTCAGTGCCCCAAGGCACTGTCCTGGCACCTCTGCTGTTTCTCATCCTCATAGCAGACATAGATAAAAACACCCAGCACACTTTTGTATCATCATTTGCAGATGACACTAAAATAAGCATGAAAGTCACTACGGTAGAGGACACTGAAAAATTACAGGAGGACATAAGCAAGGTCTTCCAATGGGCAGTGGAGAACAACATGACGTTCAATGGTGATAAGTTTCAGCTGCTTAGGTATGGAAAAATGAAGAACTCAAAAGGAACACTATATACAAAACGCAAGAGGGTCACCACATAGAACGAAAGGAACACGTAAAGGACTTGGGAATAATTATGTCTGCTGATCTGTCGTTTAAAGACCATAACAAGACAAAGATCACAACAGCCAGGAAGATGACAGGGTGGGTATTGAGAACTTTCAAAACAAGGGAAATAATGCCGATGGTGACACTATTCAAATCGCTAGTGCTCCCTCACTTAGAATACTGCTCAGTGCTGACGGCCCCGTTCAGGGCAGGAGAAATAGCAGAGCTGGAACAAATCCAGAGATCGTTTACGGCTCACATTGAGCCATTGAAACATCTAAATTATTGGGAACGCCTTCAAGTCTTGAACATGTACTCATTGGAGCGGAGGAGAGAGAGATACATGATAATATATACATGGAAAGTACTTGAGGGCCTGGTCCCAAATCTGCACACTGCCATAACAACATACTGGAGTGAGAGATATGGGAGAAAGTGTAAAATAAACCCAGTGAGGAGCAGGGGTGCGGTGGGGACAATACGGGAGCACTGTATTAACATCCGGGGTCCCAGACTATTCAACATCTTACCAGAAGATATCCGAAACACGGCTGGAACCAGTGTAGAAGCCTTCAAGAGGAAACTGGACAAATATCTTCACCAGGTGCCAGATCAACCAGGCTGTGATGGATATGTGGGGCAGCGGGCCTCCAGCAGCAACAGCCTGGTTGACCAGGCAAGCACCAGACGAGCCTGGCCCATGGCCGGGCTCAGAGAGTAGATACTCTCGAAACTCTTCAAAGGTATCAAAGGTATCAAAAGGAGAACCTTTACTGCACGTATAAGTTCCATCAAACACCTTAACTACTGGGAACGCCTGGAAGCACTTGACTTGTACTCACTGGAGCGCAGGCGAGAGATATATCATAATCTACACGTGGAAGATTCTGGAGGGACTGGTTGCCAATATGCACACAGAAATCACTCCGTCTGAAAAGTAGGGGCGTCACTGGTACACTAAGAGAAAACACAATAAGTGTCTGGGGCCCAAGACTGTTCAACAGCCTTCCACCAGCCATATGGGGCATTACTAGTAGACCCCTGGTTGTCTTCAATAGGGAGTTGGACAGATACCTAAAGTCGGTGCCGGATCAGCCGGACTGTAGTTCGTACGTTGGACTGCGTGCGGCCAGCAGCAACAGCCTCGTTGATCAGGCCCTGATCCACCGGGAGGCCGTTGATCCCCGGAATACCCTCCATGTAGGTAGGTAGACTGAAACACTCCCAGTAATTTAGGAACTTGACTGGTTTATACGAGCTGTGAAGGTTCTTTACACAAGCCTCTTGTGTCCAGAAGTAATAATTTTGGTCTACCAACCTGGAGTCACTTTCTGAGGTCACCTTCCCTGTGGCCTGGTCCCAGACCCGAATCTCACCTCAGACCCTACACCCCTACCTTCTTATTTCTATCTTCCCTCTTCACCCTACCTTCTTACTCCTACCTTACCTCTTCACCCTAACTCTCCCTTCACCCTAACTCTCCCTTCACCCTAGCACCCTCCCTCAGTAGTTGACCTCTCCCCACCTCTCCTGGGTTATTGTTCACGGTATGGTCTTCTGTGACAGCAGGAGGGTTTTAAGTGTGGTCCTAAACCCCCCTTCCCGTCCCTCCCAGAGTGACCTCTGTTTGTGGTGTCGCCCTCCCCTCACCCATCCCCTCCCTCTGCTGGAGAGAGGAAACAGCGTTCCCTGTTAGAAGGTCAAGTTTATTGCTATGTTGTGACTCCCTCCAGTGCTTCCTTCCCTGGCTTTTGTGGGGGAAAGGACGGCATCATCCGGCTGAGGTCACCACCCGGCTGTGGTCACCACCCGGCTGTGGTCACCACCCGGTTGAGGTCACCACCCGGCATAGGTCACCACCCGGCAGAGGTCACCACCCGGCAGACGATAACCCTTGACCAGCATTACCTACTAACTTTATCCGCAACACTGCGATAATATGGTGGCTGAGAGAACTTATAACAATAATAATAATAATAATAATAATAATAATAATAATAATAATAATAATAATAATAATAATATCTTTAAAAGCAGGGGCGCCAGGAGTACATTGAGAGACAACACAATAAGTGTCTGGGGCTCAAGACTGTTCAACTGCTTCCCAGCATACATAAGGGATCCCCGGAATGCCCTCCAGGTAGGGGGATTACCAATAGACCCCTGGCTGTCTTCAAGAAGGCACTGGACAGGCACCTAAAGTCAGTACCTGACCAACCGGGCTGTGGTTCATACGTCAGTTTGCGTGCGGCCAGCAGTAACAGCCTTTTTGATCAGACCCTGATCCACCATGAGGCCTGGTCTCAGACCGAGCCGCGAGGGCGTTGACACCCGAAACCCTCTCCAGGTAAACTCCTGGTAATGCCACCTTGTGACTAGCTATAGACCTCTAACATATCCATTATTACGCGCTATGAGTCGACCCCAGAAACCACAAATAGGTGAGTACACACACACACACACACACACACACACACACACACACACACACACACAAACACGCCCCGATGACATGGTGGCTAGCACTCTTACTTCACGCACGGAGGGCCCGGGTTCAATTCCCGGCGGGGCCGAAACATTTCGAAGTGTTTCGTTACACACACACACACACACACACACACACACACACACATATACAACAGGCCTAGTGTCTAATCGACATGTGCCTAGGACAAAATGGTAACACACACACACACACACACACACACACACACACACACACACACACACACACACACACACACCACAATTTACAATTTTCCAGTGTAAGGAGCCAGATATTGAATATTTCATTTCTGAGACTTGTGAGTAGCCTCGCCAACTCTCTTACCTCACTTCCTCCTTTATCACCGCTTCTTATTGTGTATGTATGAATGAGTGGATGTATATGTATGAATTTACATGTATACTGTGTGTACGTGTACTGTATAATTAATAATGAGTGTATGTATATGTGTGAATATGTATACTGTGTATGTTATACTGTATAAAATTGTGTGTATATGTATGAATATACATGTATACTGCATGTATGTGTCATGCTGTATAATAAAAATGAGTGTATGTGGGGCAGCGGGCCTCCAGCAGCAATAGCCTGGTTGACCAGGCAAGCACCAGACGAGCCTGGCCCATGGCCGGGCTCAGAAAGTAGATACTCTCGAAACTCTTCAAAGGTATATCAAAGGTGTATGTATATGTATGAATATATACATATACTGTGTGTATGTGTTATACTATAAAAGAATGAGTTTATGTATATGTGTGAATATACATGTATCTTGTGTGTATGTATCATACTATATAATGAAGAATGAGTGTATGTATATGTATGAATATGTATACTGCGTGTATGTGTCATACTGTATAATTGAAGACAGTAAAAAATGTGTATAATTGAAAGATATATTACGTGGTGTGTAGTTTTAACTTTATTTTGCAAAGAACTAACTGAAAAACCTAGCCTGGCTATGCTAAAATTAAATATAATATAGCTGATCGTCTTAAACTTATCATGGGTCGGGGTAGACCAATAGCTCGGTTGGTAGCGAATCGCGATCTCGTCTCACGCATTGAGGTCTGTGGCTCGATTCCCGGTACGGGTGGAAACGTAGGGTCGGGTTTCCTTAAGACACCTGCTGTCTCTGTTCACCTAGCAGTAAAATAGGTACCTGGGTGTTATTATAGAGTAATGTAGTGTTCCTTAGCATCAGTGAAGTCACAGGATACACTGAGAGGTGTATATAACCTGTGTATATACACTATATATATACACTGAGAGTTGACTATAATGATTGATTGAGGGATTAAAGTGATCTTGGTTGGTGGTGAACCGGTTAAATGAAGACTTAATGACCCTGTGAGTGGTCGATAGGCTTTTAAGCCCAATTAACCAACCAACCAGTGATGTATGTTGGTTCACAACGTTGGGGCTGAGTTTCACGGGCTTCCAACAGTGAATCTATACTTAAATGTGTGTATATGTGTATGGAAATTCATTCATAACTTAATCAAATATTGTTCCTCTCCCCGTGATGATGCCAATGTCTAAACAATTTTCATTTCTCCCCGTGTATGAGCGTGGTCATCCTGAGAGTTGGTAACTCCTACAGTATGTAGGAGTAACTCCAGTTCTGCTAGAAGGTAACACTTAAAGCTGACGTAGTTACTGCAGCCATAGTGGAATGCTTGATGATGAACTTATACCCTTGCTGAAGTCTCCCAGCTCAGGCTGTGTGATGGAATATGACAGGAACCATCCTGTGTGATGGAGTATGACAGGGAACCATCCTGTGTGATGGAATATGACAGGGAACCATCCTGTGTGATGGAATATGACAGAGAACCATCCTGTGTGATGTAATATGACAGGGAACCATCCTGTGTGATGGAATATGACAGGGAACCGTCCCTTGTGATGGAATATGACAGGGAACCATCCTGAGTGATGGAATATGACAGGGAACCATCCTGAGTGATGGAATATGACAGGGGACCATCCTGAGTGATGGAATATGACAGGGGACCATCCTGAGTGATGGAATATGACAGGGAACCATCCTGTGTGATAGAATATGACAGGGGACCATCCTGTGTGATGAAATATGACAGGGAACCGTCCTGAGTGATAGAATATGACAGGGAACCGTCCTGAGTGATGGAATATGACAGGGGACCATCCTGTGTGATGGAATATGACAGGGAACCATCCTGTGTGATGGAATATGACAGGGAACCATCCTGTGTGATGGAATATGACAGGGAACCATCCTGTGTGATGGAATATGACAGGGAACCATCCTGTGTGATAGAATATGACAGGGGACCATCCTGTGTGATGAAATATGACAGGGAACCGTCCTGAGTGATGGAATATGACAGGGAACCGTCCTGAGTGATGGAATATGACAGGGGACCATCCTGTGTGATGGAATATGACAGGGAACTGTCCTGAGTGATAGAATATGACAGGGGACCATCCTGTGTGATGAAATATGACAGGGAACCGTCCTGAGTGATGGAATATGACAGGGACCATCATGAGTGATGGAATATGACAGGGGACCATCCTGTGTGATGGAATATGACAGGGAACCGTCCTGAGTGATAGAATATGACAGGGGACCATCCTGTGTGATGAAATATGACAGGGAACCGTCCTGAGTGATGGAATGTGACAGGGGACCATCCTGAGTGATGGAATATGACAGGGGACCATCCTGTGTGATGGAATATGACAGGGAACCGTCCTGAGTGATAGAATATGACAGGGGACCATCCTGTGTGATGAAATATGGCAGGGAACCGTCCTGAGTGATGGAATATGACAGGGGACCATCCTGAGTGATGGAATATGACAGGGGACCATGCTGTGTGATGGAATATGACAGGGAACCGTCCTGTGTGATGGAATATGACAGGGAACCGTCCTGTGTGATGGAATATGACAGGGGACCATCCTGTGTGATGGAATATGACAGGGAACCGTCCTGTGTGATGGAATATGACAGGGAACCGTCCTGTGTGATGGAATATGACAGGGAACCATCCTGTGTGATGGAATATGACAGGGAACCGTCCTGTGTGATGGAATATGACAGGGAAACATAGCTAACTTTTTGTTTCCACAATATATCTCGTGAATTATATAATAGAGCAGCAGCACACAGCTTATGTTCACAATTTTGTTTAATGAAGGGAAGTTTTTTTCTCTCTTCTCTCCCTCATTTGTTTCTTTCTTTCTGGCTCTCTTTTCATCCGCTCATTTCCTCCCTTCTGTCTTTCATTTTCCTCCCTGTCATTTTCCTCTCCTCGCCCTCCCTTTCTCCCCTCTGTCTTCCTCTTAGTTTCTTCCTCTCATTCATCCTCCTTTCTCTTCTCATCTCATTCATATCTCTCTCCACCATTTTCTTACTCTTTTTCCCTTCTCTTTCTACTCTCACTATTATTTTATCCCCCTTACTTTACCTCCTTTCCCTCTTTCCTTCCCCCTTTTTAAGGAAAGGGAGAGTACAATATCTCATTCAGCTCTTTGCCCGTGATCTACCTTTACCCATGATATACCTTTACCCGTAATATACCTTTACCCGTAATATACCTTTACTTGTGGTATACCTTTACCCATGATATACCTTTACCCGTAATATACCTTTACCCGTGGTATACCTTTACCCATGATATACCTTTACCCGTAATATACCTTTACCCGTGGTATACCTTTACCCGTGATATACCTTTACCCGTGGTATACCTTTACCCGTGATATACCTTTACCCGTGATATACCTTTACCCGTGGTATACCTTTACCCATGATATACCTTTGCCCGTGATATACCTTTGCCCGTGATATACCTTTACCCGTGATATACCTTTGCCCGTGATATACCTTTACCCGTGATATACCTTTACCCGTGGTATACCTTTGCCCGTGATATACCTTTACCCGTGGTATACCTTTACCCGTGATATACTTTTACCCGTGATATACCTTTACCCGTGGTATACCTTTACCCATGATATACCTTTACCCGTGATATACCTTTACCCGTAGTATACCTTTACCCATGATATACCTTTACCCGTGATATACCTTTACCCATGATATACCTTTACCAATGATATACCTTTACCAATGATATACCTTTACCCATGATATACATTTACCCGTGATATACTTTTACCCGTGGTATACCTTTACCTGTGGTATACCTTTACCCGTGGTATACCTTTACCCGTGATATACCTTTACCCGTGATATACTTTTACCCGTGGTATACCTTTACCCATGATATACCTTTACCCGCGATATACCTTTACCCGTGATATACCTTTACCCGTGATATACCTTTACCCGTGATATACCTTTACCCGTGATATACCTTTACCTGTAAATAGATTGTTTCAATAACGTGAAACAGTGCAGAAGTCTTCGAGAGGAAACTGGACAAGTATCTTCACCAGTGCTAGATCAACCAGGCTGTTATGGATATGTGAGTCAACGGGCCACCAGCAGTAACAGCCTGGTTGACCAGGCTAGCACCAGACGAGCCTGGCCCATGGCCGGGCTCCGAGAGTAGTAAAACTCTCGAAACAACTCATCAAAGGTAAGTGGAATTAAATTTCAACGTAGAAGGTCCAGCGCAAACTTGGATAAAGATCGTGTTTGTTGACAGATAGCGATCAGTGGAAGAAACTGTCCATTGAAGCTTCATTATAGCGATCAGTGGAAGAAACTGTCCATTGAAGCTTTATTATAGAGATCAGTGGAAGAAACTGTCCATTGAAGCTTTATTATAAAGATCAGTGGAAGAAACTGTCCATTGAAGCTTCATTATAGAGATCAGTGGAAGAAACTGTCCAGTGAAGCTTTATAATAAAGATCAGTGGAAGAAACTGTCCATTGAAGCTTCATTATAGAGATCAGTGGAAGAAACTGTCCATTGAAGCTTCATTATAAAGATCAGTGGAAGAAACTGTCCATTGAAGATTTATTATAGAGATCAATGGAAGAAACTGTCCATTGAAGCTTTATTATAAAGATCAGTGGAAGAAACTGTCCATTGAAGCTTTATTATAGAGATCAGTGGAAGAAACTGTCCATTGAAGCTTCATTATAGAGATCAGTGGAAGAAACTGTCCATTGAAGCTTTATTATAAAGATCAGTGGAAGAAACTGTCCATTGAAGTTTCATTATAGAGATCAGTGGAAGAAACTGTCCATTGAAGCTTTATTATAGAGATCAGTGGAAGAAACTGTCCATTGAAGCTTCATTATAGAGATCAGTGGAAGAAACTGTCCATTGAAGCTTTATTATAAAGATCAGTGGAAGAAACTGTCCATTGAAGCTTCATTATAGAGATCAGTGGAAGAAACTGTCCATTGAAGCTTCATTATAGAGATCAGTGGAAGAAACTGTCCATTGAAGCTTTATTATAGAGATCAGTGGAAGAAACTGTCCATTGAAGCTTCATTATAAAGATCAGTGGAAGAAACTGACCATTGAAGCTTCATTATAGAGATCAGTGGAAGAAACTGTCCATTGAAGCTTCATTATAAAGATCAGTGGAAGAAACTGTCCATTGAAGCTTCATTATAGAGATCAGTGGAAGAAACTGACCATTGAAGCTTCATTATAGTGATCAGTGGAAAAAACTGGCCATTGAAGCTTCATTATAAATGCTACAACACTGTTTCAGAATCAGCTGGCCAAGCGCCTTACATAGATACATAGATCGAGTTCAACTTGATACCTTTGATGAGTTTCGAGAGTCTTACTACTTTTGGTGGGTGCCATGGGCCAGGCTCGTAGGTGTTGGCTCTGACCAGTAGAATCCTACCTGGAGTCTACCTGGAGGGTATTCCGAGGATCAACGCCCCCGCGGTCCGGTCTATGACCAGGCCTCCCGGTGGATCAGGGCCTGATCAACGAGGCTGTTACTGCTGGCTGCACGTAGTCCAACGTACGAACCACAGCCTGGCTGATCTGGCACTGACTTTAGTTATCTGTCCAGCTCCCTCTTGAAGACAACCAGAGGTTTACTGGTAATGCCCCTTATGCCTGGTGGGAGGCTCTTGAACAGGAACCACATGATGAGTTGATGAAGTCTCCGAGGGCATAATAGCAGCTTTAGAGGTAGTTGTGATGCCACTGGTAATACATTGACTTTTTTTATGTAAGTCATGGAATCATTTCGTTTATTTTTCCCGGCCGTCAGTATGGCGGGATGATCCGAAGGAGAGGGAGCGAGCCTTCTGCTATACTAGCCTCAACTATCTAGAGAGAATTACAAGTAGTTAGACTGTTGCTTGTGTTTCTCAGCAGATAGTCAGGATGTGTATCGTACTGGTTTTTTGTGTCCTTGTGTGCTTTCTCTCTTCCACTGTCTTCATTCCTACATCTTCCCTGAATCCTTCCTGCCCTCCATTTCTTCTTTATTTTTCACCTCTGTCTCCTTTATTTTCCCTTCAATGAATCTAAGCTGAGATTATAATAGTTTTTTTTATTTTACACTTTTTGTTACTTCTCTTACTCATATTAGTCCCCTCTCTCCCATCCCTTTTACACCCGCTTCCCTACACAATAAAGGAGGGGAGGGAAGATGGGTAGGAAGAGACGAGAGGGATGTATGGCAGGGGAAGAAGCAAGGAAGAAGCAAGGTAAGAAGCAAGGAAACAGAGGCAGTGAGAGAGAACTGAAAGACTCCCGGGACACCTCATGTTTCCACATAAGTTTATTCAGGTACAGATATACATAAATATAATTACATAAATTATCATACATAGCAGCATATGTGTAGGTTACCTAGGATAACAAACATAGCACCATATGTGTAGGTCACTCAGGATAACAAACATAGCAGCATATGTGTAGGTCACTCAAATAACAAACATAGCAGCATATGTGTAGGTCACTCAGGATAACAAACATAGCAGCATATGTGTAGGTTACTCAGGATAACAAACATAGCAGCATATGTGTAGGTCACTCAGGATAACAAACATAGCAGCATATGTGTAGGTCACTCAGGATAACAAACATAGCAGCATATGTGTAGGTTACTCAAGATAACAAACAGCAGCATATATGTTGGTCACTCAGGATAATAAACATAGCAGCATATGTGTAGGTTACTCAGGATAACAAACATAGCAGCATATGTGTAGGTCACTCAGGATAACAAACATAGCAGCATATGTGTAGGTTACCCAGGATAACAAACATAGCAGCATATGTGTAGGTTACCCAGGATAACAAACATAGCAGCATATGTGTAGGTTACCCAGGATAACAAACATAGCAGCATATGTGTAGGTTACCTAGGATAACAAACATAGTAGCATATGTGTAGGTTACCTAGGATAACAAACATAGCAGCATATGTGTAGGTTACCTAGGATAACAAACATAGCAGCATATGTGTAGGTTATCTAGGATAACAAACATAGCAGCATATGTGTAGGTTACCTAGAATAACAAACATAGCAGCATATGTGTAGATTACCTAGGATAACAAACATAGTAGAATATGTGTAGGTTACCCAGGATAACAAACATAGTAGCATATGTGTAGGTTACCTAGGATAACAAACATAGTAGAATATGTGTAGGTTACCCAGGATAACAAACATAGTAGCATATGTGTAGGTTACCTAGGATAACAAACATAGTTGCATATGTGTAGGTTACCCAGGATAACAAACATAGTAGCATATGTGTAGGTTACCCAGGATAACAAACATAGTAGCATATGTGTAGGTTACTCAGAATAACAAACATAGTAGCATATGTGTAGGTTACCTAGGATAACAAACATAGCAGCATATGTGTAGGTTACCTAGATTAACAAACATAGCAGCATATGTGTAGGTTACCAAGGATAACAAACATAGCAGCATGTGTGTAGGTTACTCAGGATAACAAACATAGCAGCATATGTGTAGGTTACCTAGGATAACAAACATAGTAGCATATGTGTAGGTTACCTAGGATAACAATCATAGCAGCATATGTGTAGGTTACCTAGGATAACAAACATAGCAGCATGTGTTGGTTACCTAGGATAACAAACATAGCAGCATATGTGTAGGTTACCTGTTACCTAGGATAACATACATAGCAGCATATGTGTAGGTTACTCATGATAACAAACATAGCAGCATATGTGTAGGTTACTCATGGTAACAACATAGCAGCATATGTGTAGGTTACCTAGGATAACAAACATAGCAGCATATGTGTAGGTTACTCAGGATAACAAACATAGCAGCATATGTGTAGGTTACTCAGGATAACAAACATAGCAGCATATGTGTAGGTTACTCAGGATAACAAACATAGCAGCATATGTGTAGATTACCTAGGATAAAAAACATAGTAGAATATGTGTAGGTTACCCAGGATAACAAACATAGTAGCATATGTGTAGGTTACCTAGGATAACAAACATAGCAGCATATGTGTAGGTTACTCAGGATAACAAACATAGCAGCATATGTGTAGATTACCTAGGATAACAAACATAGTAGAATATGTGTAGGTTACCCAGGATAACAAACATAGTAGCATATGTGTAGGTTACCTAGGATAACAAACATAGTAGAATATGTGTAGGTTACCCAGGATAACAAACATAGTAGCATATGTGTAGGTTACCTAGGATAACAAACATAGTTGCATATGTGTAGGTTACCCAGGATAACAAACATAGTAGCATATGTGTAGGTTACCCAGGATAACAAACATAGTAGCATATGTGTAGGTTACTCAGAATAACAAACATAGTAGCATATGTGTAGGTTACCTAGGATAACAAACATAGCAGCATATGTGTAGGTTACCTAGATTAACAAACATAGCAGCATATGTGTAGGTTACCAAGGATAACAAACATAGCAGCATGTGTGTAGGTTACTCAGGATAACAAACATAGCAGCATATGTGTAGGTTACCTAGGATAACAAACATAGTAGCATATGTGTAGGTTACCTAGGATAACAATCATAGCAGCATATGTGTAGGTTACCTAGGATAACAAACATAGCAGCATATGTGTTGGTTACCTAGGATAACAAACATAGCAGCATATGTGTAGGTTACCTGTTACCTAGGATAACATACATAGCAGCATATGTGTAGGTTACTCATGATAACAAACATAGCAGCATATGTGTAGGTTACTCATGGTAACAACATAGCAGCATATGTGTAGGTTACCTAGGATAACAAACATAGCAGCATATGTGTAGGTTACTCAGGATAACAAACATAGCAGCATATGTGTAGGTTACTCAGGATAACAAACATAGCAGCATATGTGTAGGTTACCTAGGATAACAAGCATAGCAGCATATGTGTAGGTTACCTAGGATAACAAACATAGTAGCATATGTGTACGATACCTAGGATAACAAATATAGTAACATATGTGTAGGTTACCTAGGATAATAAACATAGTAGCATATGTGTAGGTTACCTTGGATAACAAAAAAGTCAAAGTGACTTATTTAAAAGGGGTCCTGAACTTTATGGGGCAGCGGGCCTCCAGCAGCAACAGCCTGGTTGACCGGGCTAGCACCAGACGAGCCTGGCCCATGACCGGGCTCCGAGAGTAGTAAAACTCTCGAAACTCATCAGAGGTAAGGTATATCAAAGGTAGAGTGTGTTTGATAACCCAAAATTATATATGGTCAAGGACTGGGCCGCGGGGGCGTTGACCCCCGGAACCCCTCCCCCCCCCCAGGTATATTCAGGACTCTCCTTATTTAATGCTAACTAAACTAAGGTATTTAATTTATCGTGATTCAGGAGTTCTACGTAAGTTCATTATTATTATTTTTTGCCATTAATTTCTAGCTTCAATATTATTATTTATGGAGCTTCCAAGCTATGGTCCAAATTTGAAGGTCGGGGGTAGCAAGAATTTTGAGAAGAGCTTCACTATCTTTGTACACTGTAAGAAAGGTACCACCAACATGCTGCCACCACTAGCCCTGAGTCAAACTACTTTTGTTTATTAAGTTGATACTACCGTTTGTGGTGATGCGTCGCGTCGTAACTGTACGATCAAGGACGCTCTTACTGCCGGAGAACAATCATTCCCACTCCTACATTGTGGAGGCAATCACCCAGCCTCAGTTATGGGGCCGTTAATGGTACCTCCACTTTTACAACATAGATGACTCCTTCAAGACCAGAGTCAGGACGCTGCTTCCCCAAAGAATACCAATTAACCAGGTTGAAATGACTTTGAAGACCAGTGTTAGGACGCTGCTTCCCCAAGAAGACCAATTAACCAGGTTGAAATGACTTTGAAGACCAGTGTTAGGACGCTGCTTCCCCAAGAAGACCAGTTAACCAGCCAACTAACTAACGCTTTCGGGGATTGGTAGATTGACCATTCCTCTCCGCGCACTGAACTCCATTCATTTTCACAAGGTAGGATACACCTAATCCTTTTGATAAGGTCCATAGGAAGTAGGCACGAAGTTTAGGGATGTTGGAGATGGTGGGGGACGAGTCTTGTAATTAAACAAAATTTTCAATACACGTAGTGTGGTGCTACGCTACTCTATATGTCAGTTATATAATGGGAAGTAATGCTAGTAATGTTTCCCTGACATACTCCATCACATGGGATGAGTTTTGTACCTCATGCACTGAGATGTGTCAGCCTGAGCTGGAAGACTTCAGTAAGGCGATGAAAATATCGTCAGGCAATCCTCTTTACGTTCGGTTTACCTGAAGTCGCTCCCAGAGGTCAGTAGTTATGAGAGCTTTGATGATTTTATTTTATCACGCACATCTTACCAGAAGGTATCAGAAATACTGCTGGGGCAAGTGTAGAAGTCTTCAAGAAGAAACACTGCTGGAACAAGTGTAGAAGTATTCAAGAAGAAACACTGCTGGAACAAGTGTACAAGTCTTCAAGAAGAAACACTGCTGGAACAAGTGTAGAAGTCTTCAAGAAGAAACATTGCTGGAACAAGTGTAGAAGTCTTCAAGAAGAAACATTGCTGGAACAAGTGTAGAAGTCTTCAAGAAGAAACACTGCTGGAACAAGTGTAGAAGTCTTCAAGAAGAAACACTGCTGGAACAAGTGTAGAAGTCTTCAAGAAGAAACATTGCTTGAACAAGTGTAGAAGTCTTCAAGAAGAAACATTGCTGGAACAAGTGTAGAAGTCTTCAAGAAGAAACACTGCTGGAACAAGTGTAGAAGTCTTCAAGAAGAAACATTGCTGGAACAAGTGTAGAAGTCTTCAAGAAGAAACATTGCTGGAACAAGTGTAGAAGTCTTCAAGAAGAAACATTGCTGGTGCAAGTGTAGAAGTATTCAAGAAGAAACACTGCTGGAACAAGTGTAGAAGTATTCAAGAAGAAACACTGCTGGAACAAGTGTACAAGTCTTCAAGAAGAAACACTGCTGGAACAAGTGTAGAAGTCTTCAAGAAGAAACATTGCTGGAACAAGTGTAGAAGTCTTCAAGAAGAAACACTGCTGGAACAAGTGTAGAAGTCTTCAAGAAGAAACACTGCTGGAACAAGTGTAGAAGTCTTCAAGAAGAAACATTGCTTGAACAAGTGTAGAAGTCTTCAAGAAGAAACATTGCTGGAACAAGTGTAGAAGTCTTCAAGAAGAAACACTGCTGGAACAAGTGTAGAAGTCTTCAAGAAGAAACATTGCTGGAACAAGTGTAGAAGTCTTCAAGAAGAAACATTGCTGGAACAAGTGTAGAAGTCTTCAAGAAGAAACATTGCTGGTGCAAGTGTAGAAGTCTTCAAGAAGAAACACTGCTGGAACAAGTGTACAAATCTTCAAGAAGAAACACTGCTGGGGCAAGTGTAGAAGTATTCAAGAAGAAACACTGCTGGTGCAAGTGTAGAAGTATTCAAGAAGAAACACTGCTGGAACAAGTGTACAAGTCTTCAAGAAGAAACACTGCTGGGGCAAGTGTAGAAGTATTCAAGAAGAAACACTGCTGGTGCAAGTGTAGAAGTCTTCAAGAAGAAACACTGCTGGAACAAGTGTAGAAGTCTTCAAGAAGAAACATTGCATGAACAAGTGTAGAAGTATTCAAGAAGAAACACTGCTGGAACAAGTGTAGAAGTCTTCAAGAAGAAACACTGCTGGAACAAGTGTAGAAGTCTTCAAGAAGAAACATTGCTGGAACAAGTGTAGAAGTCTTCAAGAAGAAACACTGCTGGGACAAGTGTAGAAGTCTTCAAGAAGAAACACTGCTGGAACAAGTGTAGAAGTCTTCAAGAAGAAACACTGCTGGAACAAGTGTAGAAGTCTTCAAGAAGAAACACTGCTGGAACAAGTGTAGAAGTATTCAAGAAGAAACACTGCTGGAACAAGTGTAGAAGTATTCAAGAAGAAACACTGCTGGAACAAGTGTACAAGTCTTCAAGAAGAAACACTGCTGTAACAAGTGTAGAAGTCTTCAAGAAGAAACACTGCTGGAACAAGTGTAGAAGTCTTCAAGAAGAAACACTGCTGGAACAAGTGTAGAAGTCTTCAAGAAGAAACACTGCTGGAACAAGTGTAGAAGTCTTCAAGAAGAAACACTGCTGGAGCAAGTGTAGAAGTCTTCAAGAAAAAACACTGCTGGAACAAGTGTAGAAGTCTTCAAGAAGAAACATTGCTGGAACAAGTGTAGAAGTCTTCAAGAAGAAACACTGCTGGAACAAGTGTAGAAGTCTTCAAGAAGAAACACTGCTGGAACAAGTGTAGAAGTCTTCAAGAAGAAACACTGCTGGAACAAGTGTAGAAGTCTTCAAGAAGAAACATTGCTGGAACAAGTGTAGAAGCCTTCAAGAAGAAACATTGCTGGAACAAGTGTAGAAGTCTTCAAGAAGAAACATTGCTGGAACAAGTGTAGAAGTCTTCAAGAAGAAACACTGCTGGAACAAGTGTAGAAGTCTTCAAGAAGAAACATTGCTGGAACAAGTGTAGAAGTCTTCAAGAAGAAACACTGATGGAACAAGTGTAGAAGTCTTCAAGAAGAAACACTGCTGGAACAAGTGTACAAGTCTTCAAGAAGAAACACTGCTGGGGCAAGTGTAGAAGTATTCAAGAAGAAACACTGCTGGTGCAAGTGTAGAAGTCTTCAAGAAGAAACACTGCTGGAACAAGTGTAGAAGTCTTCAAGAAGAAACATTGCTGGAACAAGTGTGCAAGTCTTCAAGAAGAAACACTGCTGGAACAAGTGTAGAAGTCTTCAAGAAGAAACACTGCTGGGACAAGTGTGCAAGTCTTCAAGAAGAAACACTGCTGGAACAAGTGTACAAGTCTTCAATAGGAAACTGGACAAGTATCTTCACCAGGTGCCAGATGAACCAGGCTGTGATGGATATGCGAGTCAGTGGGCCCCCAACAGCAACAGCCTGGTTGATCAAGCAAACACCAGACAATCCTGGCCCATGGCCGGGCTCCGAGAATAGAAAAAATAACTCTCGGAACTCATAAAAGGTATCATATGAACAGAAAGAGGATTTATTTAATAAACTGAAATTCACTGTTACAACTGAACTTCAAGAAACCAATAAACTTCAGAGGTTAAGCAACATTATGTAAATAATGAGGGTTGAGGAAGCAGGAGGGGGTTGAGGGTAGGGGATGGGGGTAGGGGATGAGGGTTAGGGGTGGGGTTGAGCTCCCGGGTTGGAGGAGTGTTGAGGAAGATAACACAGATTAACGAGCCCGTCCAATTGGCAGGACTTGACAGTGGCCATGTTGATTGTTCCCTCATGGCCTCGGGGGCCATGTTGTGGCCCTGTTATGGCTGGTGGTTGTTGTTGTGGCACTGTTGGTAGTAGTGGTGGTGGTGGTGTATGCTTCCTGGTGATGGTGGTAGTTTTCTCCTGGGTATGGTGAAGATGGTGTTGTGGTGATGATGTATGTCTGATGATGATGTTGGCGACGCTAGTAGTAGTGATGATAGTGTTAATGAAGATGGTGTTGTGGTAGTGTCTGTCTGGTGGTTGTTTTCTGGGTGTGGTGAGAGTGGTAGTTTTCTTGATATGATGGTAATAATGGTGTTTTGGTGGGTGTGTATGCCTGGTGGTAGTTTTTCCTGGATAGGGTGGTGGTAGTAGTGGTGATGGTGGTGCTGTGGTGGTGACAGTAGAAGCTGGATTAAATGCTTTGGCAGGGGTCCTACTTCAAGCTCTCTCTTTCTCCCTCAACATGACCCTGTCAGGTCCCCAGCAACCCCAACATTCAAACTTATCTCCCAGCATCCCTACATTCAAACTTATCTCCCAGCATCTCTACATTCAAACTTATCTCCCAGCATCCCAACATTCAAACTTATCTCCCAGCATCCCTACATTCAAACTTATCTCCCAGCATCCCTACATTCAAACTTATCTCCCAGCATCCCAACATTCAAACTTATCTCCCAGCATCCCAATATTCAAACTTATCTCCCAGCATCCCTACATTCAAACTTATCTCCCAGCATCCCTACATTCAAACTTATCTCCCAGCATCCCTACATTAAACTCCCCCTCCTCACACACCCATAGCCTTGTCTACTACATAAGAATATGTCCCCTCCAGCGCGGTCACCATTTCCGTCACCACTTACACAATACACAAATAACCACCATTTAGGAGAAAGACGCTTAAGACGACGTTTCGGTCCGACTTAGATCATTGATAAGTCACACTAACACACGAAGGTGAGGGAGCCAGTATTTCTCTAGTAGCTTTCTTCCTGCCCCAGGTCACTCCAGTGCCAATAACACACACACACACAACGCAGTATTTATATTTCTTGCATGGATACCCACCAAGGGCCTCCACCCCAACAATAAAGACCCGCCCCTGCTTGGAGAACCCCCTCAACTTCTACTCTCAGAAGCCCCCTCTACCTCTCAGCATCCTTACTGGCTCTTTTCTATCAGTCTATCCCCACCTCAGCCAGTGTTACCACTCGTTCAGTCCCCAACTCCAGTGTTACCACTCGTTCAGAGTCCCCATCTCCACCAGTGTTACCACTCGTTCAGAGTCCCCACCTCCACTAGTGTTACCACTCGTTCAGAGTCCCCACCTCCACCAGTGTTACTACTCGTTCAGAGTCCCCACCTCCACCAGTGTTACCACTCGTTCAGAGTCCCCACCTCCACCAGTGTTACCACTCGTTCAGAGTCCCCACCTCCACCAGTGTTACTACTCGTTCAGAGTCCCCACCTCCACCAGTGTTACCACTCGTTCAGAGTCCCCACCTCCACCAGTGTTACCACTCCTTTGCCTTACCTTTGAAGAGTTTCGAGAGTTTATCTACTCTCTGAGCCTGGCCATGGGCCAGGCTCGTCTGGTGCTTGCCTGGTCAACCAGGCTGTTGCTGCTGGAGGCAAGCTGCCATCACCTCAACCAGTGTTACCACTCTTTCAGAGTCCCCACATCAACCAGTGTTACCACTCGTTCAGAGTCCCCACCTCCACCTGTGTTACCACTCGTTCAGAGTCCCCACCTGAGAGATAGCTCACACCGTCACCCTCTACATTAACACCCATACATTGACCAGCCTATACCAACACTCATTTAAACTGACGTTCCCTTCCACACAGGGTATCAGGGTATACGACAAATTCTAACCATACAATAGAGGGAAAAAGTTATGTGAAGGACCTGGGAGTGATATTAGTGAGAGGATCTCGCCTTCAAAGATCACAACAATGTATCTACCGCATCTGCTAGGAAAATGATAGGATGGATAATGAGAACCTTCAAAACTTGGGACACCAAGCCTATGATGATTCTCTTCAAATCGGTTGTTCTTTCTAGGCTGGAATACTGCTGTACACTAACTGCCCCTTTCAAGGCAGGCGAAATTGCTAACGATAAGGCACCTAAATTACTGGGAACGGTTGAAGGCCCTTGATCTATATTCCATGGAGCTCAGGCGAGAGAGATATATGATAATATACACTTGGAAAATCCTATTGGGATTAGTACCAAACTTGCACACGAAAATCACTCCCTATGAAAACAAAAGACTCGGTAGGAGATGCAACATTCCCCCAATGAAAAGCAGAGGCGCCACGAGTACACTGAGAGACAACACAATAAGTGTCCGGAGCCCAAGACTGTTTAACTGCCTCCCAGCATACATAAGGGGGATTACCAATAGACCCCTGGCTGTCTTCAAGAAGGCACTGGACAGGCACCTAAAGTCAGTACCTGACCAACCGGGCTGTGGTTCGTTCGTCAGTTTGCGTGCGGCCACAGTAACAGCCTGGTTTATCAGACACTGATCCACCACGAGGCCTGGTCTCAGACCGAGCCGCGGGGGCGTTGACACCCGAAACCCTCTCCAGGTAAACACAAAAAAAATATAAAACCTTATACGAGCCAGTTATATCAGGAGCTTGCAATGTTGCGGAAAAAAGAGGAATTGCAAGCAAATGCCGTAGATCCTGAACCCACCCCTCTCCTCCCATCTCCCCCTCTGACCCTCCTTCCCCTACCCCTAACCCCATCCAGCTTCACCCCTTCTCAAGACAGTGTGTGAGAATATTACCATAATCTGGGCCACAGTCTGCAGTTCCCGCTTTTATAATTTTCCTTTTCAAGTCAGCCAACCCCCCTAGACCAGTAGACAGTCTCCCTCACGCCCCCTAGACAGTCTCCCTCACGCCCCTTAGACCAGTAGACAGTCTCCCTCACGCCCCCTAGACCAGTAGACAGTCTCCCTCTTGCCCCCTAGACCAGTATACAGTCTCCCTCACTCCCCTAGACGAGTAGACAGTCTCCCTCCGCCCCCTAGATCAATAGACAGTCTCCCTCCGCCCCTAGACCAGTAGACAGTCTCCCTCACGCCCCCTAGACAGTCTCCCTCACGCCCCCTAGACAGTCTCCCTCACGCCCCTAGACAGTCTCCCTCACGCCCCTAGACAGTCTCCCTCACGCCCCTTAGACCAGTAGACAGTCTCCCTCACGCCACCTAGACCAGTAGACAGTCTCCCTCACGCCCCCTAGACGAGTAGACAGTCTCCCTCACGCCCCCTAGACCAGTAGACAGTCTCCCTCACGCCCCCTAGACCATTAGACAGTTTCCCCTCACGCCCCTAGACCAGTAAACAGCCTTCCTCACGCCCCCTAGACCATTAGACAGTTTCCCCTCACGCCCCATAGACCAGTAGAGTCTCCCTCACGCTTCCTAGACCAGAAGACAGTCTCCCTCACGCCCCCTAGACCAGTAGACAGTCTCCCTCACTCCCCCTAGATCAGTAGACAGTCTTCCTCACGCCCCATAGACCAGTAAACAGTCTTCCTCACGCTTCATAGACCAGTAGACAGCCTCCCTCACGCCTAGACCAGTAGACAGTCTCCCTCACTCCGCCTAGACCAGTAGACAGTCTCCCTCACGCCCCCTAGACCAGTAGACAGTCTCCCTCACGCCTCCTAGACCAGTAGACAGTTTCCCTCACGCCCCCTAGACCAGTAGACAGTCTCCCTCACGCCTCCTAGACCAGTAGACAGTCTCCCTCACGCCTCCTAGACCAGTAGACAGTTTCCCTCACGCCCCCTAGACCAGTAGACAGTTTCCCTCACGCCTCCTAGACCAGTAGACAGTTTCCCTCACGCCCCCTAGACCAGTAGACAGTTTCCCTCACGCCCCCTAGACCAGTAGACAGTTTCCCTCACGCCTCCTAGACCAGTAGACAGTCTCCCTCACGCCCTCTAGACCAGTAGACAGTCTCCCTCACGCCCCATGTACCAGTAGACAATCTCCCCTCACGCCCCCTAGACCAGTAGACAGTTTCCCTCACGCCCCCTTGACGAGTAGACAGTTTCCCCCACGCCCACTAGGAGACAGTCTCGCCCACGCCCACTAGGAGACAGTCTCGCCCACGCCCACTAGGAGACAGTCTCGCCCACGCCCACTAGGAGACAGTCTCGCCCACGCCCACTAGGAGGCAGTCTCGCCCACGCCCACTAGGACAATCTCGCCCACGCCCACTAGGACACAGTCTCGCCCACGCCCACTAGGACACAGTCTCGCCCACGCCCACTAGGAGACAGTCTCGCCCACGCCCACTAGGAGACAGTCTCGCCCACGCCCACTAGGACACAGTCTCGCCCACGCCCACTAGGACACAGTAGCTCTGGTCTCCTCCTGATACAAGCTTCACTAACACTCATAATTAAACATTTATTGGTAAACTTTGTTGGGACGAGGCAGTGACGCAGTGTGTGGTGGGTTGGCACCCTGGGGGCGGGTTGGGTGGGTGGGCGGTTGTGGGTTGGCACCCTTGGGGCGGGTGGGCGGTGGTGTATTGGCACCCTGGGGGCAGGTTGGGCGGGTGGGGATGGATTATTGGGGATTGGGATTGTTAGGGAGGGGGATATGGTTGTGGTGGAGGGATAGTGGTGGGGAGGGATGGTAGAGGGAAGGTAACAGATATGTGTTCTTGTTTTGGTCTTGTATCACCTTCCCCCTTCCCTCAACCCCACCCCCTCCCAGCAGGGCTCGTCGCCCCCTCCCTGCCAATGCCTCTCCTTCCAGCTTCAGAAAGTTTCGTAATGTCTTGAAAAATGGTCAATATAATTTTCACTTTGTCTCGCTCACTCTGCTCTAGTAGTCACTGCATTTCCTCAACGTTCACCGCTCGTATAAACTCAGTCAAGCACCTGAATTATTGCAGCCCTTGAGTGTGTCCCGTGGCTCGGCTGGTAGTGCACTCGGCTCAATACATAAGAACATAAGAAGGAACACTGCAGCAGGCCTACTGGCCCATGCGAGGCAAGTCCAAGTCTCCTACCGGCTTAAGCCAATGCCCCAACCTAGTCAGGTCAGGTCAGGTCACATTCACTTAAGGAAGGATAACGGCATCTGACCTAGTATACAAACCACCATCAGCAACTGCGGAGAAATTCACAGAGCAGTTAAAGAAGATAGATAGCTATCTGGATAGGCTAGAGAATCCCACCCCAAACATTTTAATCCTTGGAGATTTTAATCTCCCTCATGTAAAATGGAAGATGAGGCACCATAATGTTATACCAGAAATAACTCCTGGAAGCACCCTGGCTCAACAGGCACATACCAGGGAACTAATGAGGCTTTGTGAAAAGTACTCACTAAACCAACAGATAATTGATCCCACTAGAAATGAAAATACCCTGGATTTGATATTCACAAACAACGAGGAATTAATCAGAGACATAACAGTTACAAAAACAATATACTCTGATCATAACATCATAGAAGTTCAAACTAGTATTAACTCAGGGTTAGGGAACTGCGACACTAATGTTAGAGACGGAATGTTCAGTAAGTTTAATTTTAATAACCATAGAATTGACTGGGAAAAAATAAACCAAGAGCTATCAGACATATCATGGGAATCAGACATGAGCACCCTTAATCCCCAACAGTGCCTAGAGAAGCTGAATACAGAAGCATACAAGGTATGTATGAAACACGTACCATTGAGGAAACCCAGAAGAAGATCAGATATAGAGAGAGAGCGTAGGAGATGGTACAGGAGAAGAAAACGGGTTACTGAATTGCTGAAAAACACAGTTATGTTGCAACAGAGGAGAGATAGCCTTAACCGAGAGATCACGGAATTAGAGCACAAACTTAAGATGTCATACCTGACAGAAGAAGTACAAAGGGAACAAAGAGCCATACAGGATATTGCAAAAAAACCAAAATATTTCTACTCATATGCAAAATCCAAGCTAAGAACTACCTGTAGAATTGGACCATTATTGAGAGGAGATTCGTATACTGACGATGAACAGGAAATGAGTGAAATCCTAAAAGAACAGTATGGGTCAGTGTTCAGCAACCCACTAAATGACAGCAAGGTAGAAAATGCAGAAATATTTTTCACTCCAGCAGAAGGCTGCGCAGACCACCTAACCGACATTAGTACAAATCCCATAGATTTCGAAAAAGAAATGGGCAACATGCCCACTCACTCAGCACCTGGACCAGATTCATGGAATGCTTTATTTATAAAGCAGTGCAAAGTACCATTAGCAAGAGCCCTTAGTATTCTGTGGAGAAAGAGCTTAGATCTAGGTGAAATTCCAGAGGCCTTAAAGAGTGCAGACATAGCTCCTTTGCATAAGGGAGGTAGTAGAGCACTAGCTAAAAATTACAGACCAGTAGCCTTCACTTCTCACATCATAAAAATCTTTGAAAGAGTGATGAGACGGCAGATTACAAAGTTCATGGACCAGCACAACCAACATAACCCGAACCAGCATGGCTTTAGAGCGGGTCGATCATGCCTGTCACAGCTGCTGAACCATTATGACAGAATTACGGAGGCATTGGAGGACGACCAAAACGCAGATGTGATTTACACAGATTTTGCAAAGGCGTTTGACAAATGCGATCATGGAGTGATAGCGCACAAAATGAGGGCCATAGGCATTACGGGGACGGTAGGCAGATGGATTTTTGAGTTCCTAACACACAGAACACAAAAAAGTAGTAGTGAACAGGGCAAGATCCAGCATCAGCGAGGTCAAAAGCTCAGTGCCCCAAGGCACTGTCCTGGCACCTCTGCTGTTTCTCATCCTCATAGCAGACATAGATAAAAACACCCAGCACACTTTTGCGGAGGAGAGAGAGATACATGATAATATATACATGGAAAGTACTTGAGGGCCTGGTCCCAAATCTGCACACTGCCATAACAACATACTGGAGTGAGAGATATGGGAGAAAGTGTAAAATAAACCCAGTGAGGAGCAGGGGTGCGGTGGGGACAATACGGGAGCACTGTATTAACATCCGGGGTCCCAGACTATTCAACATCTTACCAGAAGATATCCGAAACACGGCTGGAACCAGTGTAGAAGCCTTCAAGAGGAAACTGGACAAATATCTTCACCAGGTGCCAGATCAACCAGGCTGTGATGGATATGTGGGGCAGAGGGCCTCCAGCAGCAACAGCCTGGTTGACCAGGCAAGCACCAGACGAGCCTGGCCCATGGCCGGGCTCAGAGAGTAGATACTCTCGAAACTCTTCAAAGGTATATCAAAGGTAAAGGTAGTAGCACAAACTAGTCAGATCCCACTCACACCCACCCGCACTCACTCATGTATTTATCTAACTTATTTTTAAAACTACACTGAGGATCCTTGGTTCGATCCCAGGCACGGGTGTATTTGAGTATATATTAATACTATAAGAGAATATAGTTAGGTATCAATACTGTGTGTGTGTGTGTGTGTGTGTGTGTGTGTGTGTGTGTGTGTGAGAGAGAGAGAGAGAGAGAGAGAGAGAGAGAGAGAGAGAAAGCAGAGCCTTCAACACAGGAGGGATGTGGGTGGTCTTACTGTTATGTACAAGGCCAATATCGTCAAAGTACCACACTTGGCTCCACTACGAGGACAGCGAGAAGTAAGCTTCTACACCACAAGACGGGCAGCCAGCACCAACTTCACTTTGACTGTAACTTTCTCCAGAAGATCACTTCATCTGAGATCATTTATTCACAGGAAGACTCGAGTCTGGACCATGTTCGTAAAGCATAATGATGTCAACGAAATAAAGTCAGTTGATCAAGTGAAAATGCTGGCCCACAAATGGCTCCAACTTCATCCTGTTCCCTACTTGTATGTTTCATAACAATAAAATGCTTTCAAATGAGCTGATGTAGGTAACAGTTCTTAGCTTGTCAATAAAGTTAGGAATCCTTAACTTAACCTTGTGAAACCCTGTGTAAAGAGAGAGAGAGTGTCGCTGTGGGTTAGTTAATAAAGTGACTTAACGCGACCAACAGAAGGACTGGCTGAGAGGACCCATGAAGAACTATAATTACAGTTTTGTGTTGGTGTGATGCGACTCTCCCTCTCCCTTGTCTCGCATGCCTTTCCCTTTCTCCCCTCTTCCTTTTATTCCTTCCCTCCCTTTCTCCTCCCTCCCCCTCGCCTTCCTCTAATCCCCCCTCTGCTCCTTCCCCTCTATTTCCTGGTGAGGTCGGACCCGTGTTCTGGCCCACTAAATTGGTCCAATAAAAAGTGATCTAGGAGGAATCATTCCATCACAGGATCACCCATGATGGGTCGACACACCCAGCATCACCCCATGATGGGTCGACACACCCAGCATCACCCCATGATGGGTCGACACACCCAGCATCACCCTATGATGGGTCGACACACCCAGCATCACCCCATGATGGGTCGACACACCCAGCATCACCCTATGATGGGTCGACATACCCAGCATCACCCCATGATGGGTCGACACCCAGCATCACCCCATGATGGGTCGACACACCCAGCATCACCCCATGATGTGTCGACACCCAGCATCACCCCATGATGGGTCGACACACCCAGCATCACCCTATGATGGGTCGACACCCAGCATCACCCCATGATGGGTCCACACACCCAGCATCACCCCATGATGGGTCGACACACCTAGCATCGCCCCATGATGGGTCGACACCCAGCATCACCCCATGATGGGTCGACACACCCAGCATCACCCCATGATGGGTCGACACACTAGCATCACCCCATGATGGGTCGACACCCAGCATCACCCTATGATGGGTCGACACACCCAGCATCACCCTATGATCTGTCGACACACCCAGCATCACCCTATGATGGGTCGACACACCCAGCATCACCCCATGATGGGTCGACACACCCAGTATCACCCCATGATGGGTCGACACAGCCAGCATCACCCTATGATGGGTCGACACACCCAGCATCACCCTAGGATGGGTCGACACACCCAGCATCGCCCCATGATGGGTCGACACACCCAGCATCACCCCATGATGGGTCAACACACCCAGCATTACCCCATGATGGGTCGACACACCCAGCATCACCCTATGATGGGTCGACACACCCAGCATCACCCCATGATGGGTCGACACACCCAGCATCACCCCATGATGGGTCGACACACCCAGCATCACCCCGTGATGGGTCGACACACCCAGCATCACCCCATGGTGGGTCGACACACGGGAGTTTTCAACTTTCTTCCTCATATGATTATGATGATTTTCTTCAGGTGAGTCGAAGCCTGAAATGTATTGGTTGTATGTCTCAGGGTTGCCCAAGAAATGTTTGTTTTTCGTTACCTTTGTCAAGCATCGTGTCCACAGCCTGGTTGATCAGGCCCTGATCCACCGCGAGGCCTGGTCACGGACCGGGCCGCACGGGCGTTAACCCACGAAACCCCCTCCAGGTATTACTGGAAGACCTGCTTCATGTTTGTTTAAGGTTCGCTATGTCTTCGATGAACGTCACTGAAGATTCTCGTATTGTTAGCATAGGATGATGCTGTGCTGTGATTTATGTCCTGGTCTGTGTCAGATATAAGGATGAGAAACAGACGAGGGGCGAGTACTGTGCCTTAAGGAACGCAGCTTTACACTATGGAAGTCTCCAATATTATTCTGTTTACTATTATTCTCTGCGTTTTACTAGGAAATTAAATATCCATGTGTCTACCTTTCCAGTTATTCCCTTTTTTCACACATTTTGTCAATGGCCTTTTCACTTGTCGAAGGCTTTTTTGCAGTCAGTGTACACTACATCCGTATTTTACTTGTCTTCCAGTGTATCAAGACCATGTCGTAATGGTCCAGTAATTGTGAAAGGCAGGAGCGACCTGCTTTAAACCCAAGGTGCCCTGGGTTGTGCAATTGTTGTGACTTCGTGTGGCTGGTAGTCTTGTATCGCTTTTGTTCAGCGTTGTGTCTTTTACTTTTGTTAAGATATACCCGTGATCTTACATGTTCTTGACACAAAAGCAAGGAACACTTGACCACTTGGATCCTTTCTTCAGGAGACTTGTATTTGTTTTGAAGTGATTTTGATGCATTTTGAATTAGAGTAAATGTGGCTTTGTGGAAACAGTGAGAGTACAATTTACAGTGAGTGGTGACTAAGCACTGGTGACCAAACTATTGATGTGGTGGTGACCACACTATTGATGTGGTGGTGATCAAACTATTGATGTGGTGGTGACCACACTATTGATGTGGTGGTGACCACACTATTGATGTGGTGGTGACCACACTATTGATGTGGTGGTGACCATAGTATTGATGTGGTGACCACAGTATTGACGTGGTGGTTTGAGTGGACGACGAGGGTCGTCTTGCCCTATCAACCAACATTATGTCGTCCTTGTAGTGAGACAACTCAGCACTCTCCCTCCCTCTTTGTCTCCCTATGTACATCTTCCCCTTTCTTTGTGCCTCTTTCGCTTTATACCTCCTTCCCTCCCTCCCCTTAATTGCTATTAGTAATATTGTTACTACTACTACTACTACTAACAATAATAATAATAATAATAATCATTTGTAGGTTCATTAATTAATACTTGTGTATGTTACATTCTTCTTCTTCTTAATATCAGACCTCAGTCAACGATACTCTTTGATTCATCCAATTGTTCTTTGATTAGTCCCATTGCTCTTTGATTAATCCCATTGCTCTTCGATTCATCCCTATGCTCTTCAATTCATCTCAGGGCTCTTTAATTAATGCAAGGCTCTCTGATTTACCCCAAGGCTCTTTGGTTCATTCCAAGGCTATGTCTCACTCCAAGGTTCCCTGGTTCATTCTGCAATAATTCACAGATGGCTGGTTCGTTCCTTGTAACCACGTATATTCCTGGTTCATTTCGCAGTCTGGGAGTTACAACTTTCCTGGGAAAAAAATAAATAATGAATTCAGTTTATCTCATCTCAAATTCCAGTCTAGTCTCGGGACACCTTGACCGTCATATATATATACACTGAGAGGTGTATGTCTCTCAGTGTATATATCCTGAGAGACGTATACCTCATTTTTTAATGATGTGTATCTCTCTCGTGTAGTCGATAGGGTTTCAACCTTATTAACCAGCCATGCTGAAGGGGTTGAGTATGTCTATGGACGTCATGGAGGTGGTAGAGGAAATTGAAGGTCCGGGGAAATATTTTTCTTTCCTTGAGAAGGGTTGACGTACACATTTGCGCGCGCGTGTGTGCCCTCCACGTGGTCTTGTTTTGGTGCAGTCAGCTGTCTGGAGGCCGGTCACCGCCCTCTCTTGCTGCTGCAGGCGTGGGAAGAGTGACACGCCTTTCTCCCCCCTCCCCCCCTCTCTCTCTCTGTCTGTCTCTCGCTCACTCTCTCTAATACCTGTGTGATGTATCTTTTATATGATTAATATGGTACTAGATTCTTTTCCTACACAGAATACATTCCAGCAGGTACTGGAGTTTCTTACACACAGGACTAGTGTTTTCTTACACAACATACCTGGAGAGGGTTTTGGGGGGTCAGCACCCCCGCGGCCCGGTCTGAGACCAGGCATTCCAGCAGGTACTGGAGTATCTTACACATTTTCTCCTGGATGCGACCCACAGCAGTCATCTAACACAAAAATACCCACGATTACTGCTAGATGGGCAGGTAGGGGCAGCAAGAGTGTAAGGAAACCTGCCTAAATGTTTCTCTGTGCCAGGGAATCGAACTCGGGACCTTGCTGTTGTGAGTCGAATACTCTCACCAGTGAGGTATGCGGCATCTCTTTTTGAAGGAAGGAAATAGCCTGCCTGGAGGAGGTACGGGAGATTGAAGATAAGGAATGGAGGGAGGGTGAAGGAAGATAATGGAGGGAGGGAGGATGAAGGAAGATACTGGAGGGAGGGAGGATGAAGGAAGATACTGGAGGGAGGGAGGGAGGGAGGATGAAGGAAGATACTGGAGGGAGGGAGGGAGGATGAAGTAAGATACTGGAGGGAGGGAGGGAGGAGGATGAAGGAAGATACTGGAGGGAGGGAGGATGAAGGAAGATACTGGAGGGAGGGAGGGAGGATGAAGGAAGATACTGGAGGGAGGGAGGGAGGATGAAGGAAGATACTGGAGGGAGGGAGGAGGGAGGATGAAGGAAGATACTGGAGGAGGGAGGGAGGGAGGATGAAGGAAGATACTGGAGGGAGGGAGGGAGGATGAAGGAAGATACTGGAGGGAGGGAGGATGAAGGAAGATACTGAGGAGGGAGGGAGGATGAAGGAAGATACTGGAGGGAGGGAGGGAGGATGAAGGAAGATACTGGAGGGAGGGAGGGAGGAGGATGAAGGAAGATACTGGAGGGAGGGAGGATGAAGGAAGATACTGGAGGGGGGAGGAGGATGAAGGAAGATACTGGAGGAGGAGGGAGGGAGGGAGGATGAAGGAAGATACTGGAGGGAGGGAGGATGAAGGAAGATACTGGAGGGAGGGAGGATGAAGGAAGATACTGGAGGGAGGGAGGATGAAGGAAGATACTGGAGGGAGGGAGGATGAAGGAAGATACTGGAGGGAGGGAGGATGAAGGAAGATACTGGAGGGAGGGAGGATGAAGGAAGATACTGGAGGGAGGGAGGATGAAGGAAGATACTGGAGGAGGAGGATGAAAAGGAAGATACTGGAGGAGGAGAGGATGAAGGAAGATACTGGAGGGAGGGAGGATGAAGGAAGATACTGGAGGGAGGGAGGATGAAGGAAGATACTGGAGGGAGGGAGGATGAAGGAAGATACTGGAGGGAGGAGGATGAAAGGAAGATACTGGAGGGAGGGAGGAGGATGAAGGAAGATACTGGAGGAGGGAGGGAGGGAGGGATGAAGGAAGATACTGGAGGGAGGGAGGATGAAGGAAGATACTGGAGGGAGGGAGGATGAAGGAAGATACTGGAGGGAGGGAGGATGAAGGAAGATACTGGAGGGAGGGAGGATGAAGGAAGATACTGGAGGGAGGAGGATGAAGGAAGATACTGGAGGGAGGAGAGGATGAAGGAAGATACTGGAGGGAGGGAGAAAGAACTGGAGGAGGAGGATGAAGAAGATACTGGAGGGAAGGGAGGATGAAGGAAGATACTGGAGGGAGGGAGGGAGGGAGGAGAAGGAAGATACTGGAGGGAGGAGGATGAAGGAAGATACTGGAGGAGGGAGGATGAAGGAAGATACTGGAGGGAGAGGAGGATGAAGGAAGATACTGGAGGGAGGGAGGATGAAGAGAAGATACTGGAGGGAGGGAGGATGAAGGAAGATACTGGAGGAGGGAGGATGAAGGAAGATACTGGAGGGAGGGAGGATGAAGGAAGATACTGGAGGGAGGGAGGATGAAGGAAGATACTGGAGGGAGGGAGGGAGGATGAAGGAAGATACTGGAGGGAGGGAGGATGAAGGAAGATACTGGAGGGAGGGAGGATGAAGGAAGATACTGGAGGGAGGGAGGATGAAGGAAGATACTGGAGGGAGGGAGGATGAAGGAAGATACTGGAGGGAGGGAGGGAGGATGAAGGAAGATACTGGAGGGAGGGAGGGAGGGAGGATGAAGGAAGATACTGGAGGGAGGGAGGATGAAGGAAGATACTGGAGGGAGGGAGGATGAAGGAAGATACTGGAGGGAGGGAGGATGAAGGAAGATACTGGAGGGAGGGAGGATGAAGGAAGATACTGGAGGGAGGGAGGGGACGATGAAGGTGTGAGGTGTTTTTTAACAAAATTGGATATATCTGCAGTGTGCTGCTACATTAGTATATATGATACTTACACAGTGGAAACTAAAACTATCCATGTTACCCTTATGTTCCAACACACGGGATGGGCTACATACATAGTGCCATGTGTCAGCCTGAGCTGGGAGACTTCAGTAGTGTCAGCCTGAGCTGGGAGACTTCAGTAGTGTCAACTTGAGCTGGGAGACTTCAGTAGTGTCAGCCTGAGCTGGGAGACTTCAGTAGTGTCAGCCTGAGCTGGGAGACTTCAGTAGTGTCAGCCTGAGCTGGGAGACTTCAGTAGTGTCAGCCTGAGCTAGGAGACTTCAGTAGTGTCAGCTTGAGCTGGGAGACTTCAGTAGTGTCAGCCTGAGCTAGGAGACTTCAGTAGTGTCAGCCTGAGCTGGGAGACTTCAGTAGTGTCAGCCTGAGCTGGGAGACTTCAGTAGTGTCAGCCTGAGCTGGGAGACTTCAGTAGTGTCAACTTGAGCTGGGAGACTTCAGTAGTGTCAGCTTGAGCTGGGAGACTTCAGTAGTGTCAGCCTGAGCTAGGAGACTTCAGTAGTGTCAGCCTGAGCTAGGAGACTTCAGTAGTGTCAGCCTGAGCTGGGAGACTTCAGTAGTGTCAGCCTGAGCTGGGAGACTTCAGTAGTGTCAGCCTGAGCTGGGAGACTTCAGTAGTGTCAGCCTGAGCTGGGAGACTTCAGTAGTGTCGCTGGGAGACTTCAGTAGTGTCAACTTGAGCTGGGAGACTTCAGTAGTGTCAGCTTGAGCTGGGAGACTTCAGTAGTATCAGCTTGAGCTGGGAGACTTCAGTAGTGTCAGCTTGAGCTGGGAGACTTCAGTAGTGTCAGCTTGAGCTGGGAGACTTCAGTAGTGTCAGCTTGAGCTGGGAGACTTCAGTAGTGTCAGCTTGAGCTGTGAGACTTCAGTAGTGTCAGCTTGAGCTGGGAGACTTCAGTAGTGTCAGCTTGAGCTGGGAGACTTCAGTAGTGTCAACTTGAGCTGGGAGACTTCAGTAGTGTCAGCTTGAGCTGGGAGACTTCAGTAGTGTCAGCTTGAGCTGTGAGACTTCAGTAGTGTCAGCTTGAGCTGGGAGACTTCAGTAGTGTCAACTTGAGCTGGGAGACTTCAGTAGTGTCAGCTTGAGCTGGGAGACTTCAGTAGTGTCAACTTGAGCTGGGAGACTTCAGTAGTGTCAGCTTGAGCTGAGAGACTTCAGTAGTGTCAGCTTGAGCTGGGAGACTTCAGAAGTGAGGACATCGTCAAATATTCCATTGAAGGTTCATCAGCTAGGGCAGCTTCAAAGGCTTCCTTGCAGCAGAACTGGAGTTACTATCACTTGGGAATTACCATCTCTCAGGACAACCTATCCCAGACGCAGGAGAAATGGAATTTTAATGAATAGTCAAGATAAATTATACATAGGAGGGAAGAGATAGAAGAGAGGAAGTTGAATGCCATGATATATCTCACTGTAGATAGTGAGATAGAGGTGTGGGAATAGAGAAAGGGAGATGAGGGAGGAGGAAGAAGAGGGAATGAGGGAGGAGGGAAGGGAGCATTGAACTGTAAGGGTGAGCGATCAAGCGACCAGTCACTTAACACCGTCACTCTCCCTTCCTTCTTTCTCCCCCTTCTCACTCTCCCCTCCCCTACCCCTCCTCCCCTTCCCCCCTCTCCTCTCCTATCGTCGCGGGTCTTTAACCTCTCCCCGTCTTGTTGTGTTCGTATTACTCCCATTTTGCCTCACTGCCCATTTCTATTTTCTCCTCTCTCCTATTTTCTCATTCACGCCTCTGTCATTTCTGCCTCTTCTTTTCCTTCCCTGATTCCGTTTTTCCATTTCATTCCTTTATTATTTGCACTTCTTCTTTTATTAAATTTCTAGTTTTTTTGTCTTTTCCTTCTCTCCCACTTCCTTTCCATTCATTTCTTATTCCCCTTTCTTCCCTCTTCCGTCCTTCCCTCCACTTACCCCATGATTGCTACACCTCTCAAATAACCACTCTTGCCTCTCTTCATCTTCTATGACTTACTTTATTTCTCCATTCTCTTCCTTCTTCCCTTATTCTCCACTGATAATTTCTGTTTTCTCTTTTAGCTGGTAAAAATTTGTTTGTGATAGTGTGACCAATTCCAGGTCTACATGACTTTATAATGTGAGTCCCAGCGTCAGTATCCGAACGTTCCCTGTAATTAGATCTCTCTTACTCACGTCTCTCTCTCTCTCTCTCTCTCTCTCTCTCTCTCTCTCTCTCTCTCTCTCTCTCTCTCTCTACACAAGGTTTTACAAGGTTAGGTAAGGTTCCTAACCTTATTTACAAGCTAAGAGCTCTTGTTTATTTAAAAGCCTTTTTATTGTTACGAGACATACAGAAAGGGAACAGGATGAAGTTGAAGCCATCTATGGGCCAACGATTTCAGTCTCTCTCTCTCTCTTTCTCAGGGGGGGAGAGAGAAAAAAGATAATGTATAGGGTACCCGAGCATCTGGAAAGAAGATTGAGAGAAGACCAGCACAGTTTTAGGGCTGGGGAATCCTGTCTTATAAACTTGCTCTATTTTTGTGACAGTTACAGAGATAATACAACTAACACAGGAGCGGGTGGACTGCGTCTTCTTAGACTACAAAAAATCATTTTAACACAGTGCCACATCAGATTAGATTTTGGCTAGTTTATTGTGTAACCCATGTCCATGCCGTGGACGGTGCCACATCAGAGTCTGTAAATTAGGCAGAAATATAAGATAGCTCTTCCGATTTCTTATCATGGACTAGGTCAGCTTTCTGCTACTGTGTAAAATGAGTACTACCTGGGTGTTAGTCGACTGGTGTGGGTCGCATCCTGTGACAAAACTAACCTAATTTGCGGGAAATGCTCAGCATAACAAGTGACTTTCTACATAGTAGTATGTCATTGATGTCAGCTATGGTCTGTATACCTTGTACATGTACTTGTAGTAAATAAAGATACTATATTGATGAGTTCCGAGAGTTTTTCCACTCTCGGAGCCCGGCTATAGGCCAGGCTCGTCTGGTGCTTGCCTAATCAGCTGTTGCTGCTGCTGGTCAACCGATCCACATATCCATCACAGCCTGGTTGATCTGCCTCCTGACGATCTTGACAGAAAGATGAACTAATAAAGACAACATTATAGTGAATTTTAAAAGGACTATAACTTTGTGTTAAGAAGGCCAGGGACTGTGAGATAATGTGGAAGCTGAAAACACAGATGGGACAGAGGAATGTTAGTACGTAGGCTTTTTTTACTCGCGGTGGTTGAGGAGTGTGGTGGGTGAAAGTAGATTCAGGCCTCAGCTTCAAGAGTAGGTATGATAAGGTTTAAGTGGCCAGAAATCAGTAATGTTGATGGAGCTAGTCTAGGAGATGGGACCAGGAGTCTGAAAATCTCTCTCTTCTCTCTCTCTCTCTCTCTCTCTCTCTCTCTCTCTCTCTCTCTCTCTCTCTCTATCTATCTATCTATCTATCTATCTATCTATCTATCTCTCTTTCACACACACACACACACACAGTAGCGGCCAGTGAAGAGGCGGGGCCAGGAGATATGACTCGACCCCTGCAACCACAACTAGGTGAGTACAACTAGGTGAGTACACACACACACACACACACACACACACACACACACACACACACACACAACTATACATACACAGTAAACCGCTTTATATTTTTCATGACCCGACATTGACATACAAGGTCCATTCTCCATACCATTCTCATTGCTGCTTCACCTTTAAGACTCTCCAAGATTACTATTCCTATTTACTTCCCCTCCTTTCCCCTCCTGTCTTCCTCCCCTACCTTCCCTTCACACCCATCAGGGTTGCTGCGTCAGAAAAAATCTAGTAACAATCGCAAGGCCCTGGGTTCGATTCCCCGCCACTGAGAACTGTTTGTGGAAATTTCATTAGTCTTTTGTCTAACTAGCAGTGGCTGTGTTTCAGCCGACTGTCCTGGGTGGCAGAGTGCATAAGGTGAACTATCAATCCCCACACACACAAACACAAACAAACAAACAAACAAACACAACACACACAAACAACACGTGCGCGCGCACACACACACAAACAAACAAACACAACACACAAACAACGCGCGCACACACACACAAACAAACACAACACACACAATAAATTCGCTCATACATATAAAACAAAATATAAAGACAGAATATATTATTCTCTTTGCCTGAACATTTGGTGTTTTTCCACTTAATGTTTTTTTCTTTTTTTTTTTGGCGAAATTTTTTTGGGGGGAATTGGAAAAACTTCCAACAGAATTTACAATGTTGTTAAAAAGATTTATAATAAATATTTATCTTTAGTTTAAATTATTTTTTAAATTTCACCCCCTCCCCTTTGTCCTCTTTCCCCTCCCCTTTGTCCTCTTTCCCCTCCCCTTTGTCCTCTTTCCCCCTCTCCTTTGTCCTCTTTCTCCTCCCCTTTGTCCTCCTACCCCCTCCCCCCTCCCCTTTATCTTCTTGCCCCTTCCCCTTTGTCCTCTTTTCCCTCCCTTTTGTCTTCTTTCCCTCCCTTTGTCCTCTTGCCCTTCCCCTTTGTCCTCTTTCCCCTCCCTTTGTCCTCTTACCCCCTCCTTTGTCCTCTTACCCCTCCCTTTGTCCTCTTACCCCTCCCCTTTGTCCTCTTACCCCTCCCCTTTGTCATCTTGCCCCTTCCCTTTGTCATCCTCCCCTTCCCCTTTGTCCTCTTGCTCCTTCCCGTTTGTCCTCTTACCCCCTCCCCTTTGTCCTCGCCCCTTTCCCTTTCCCTCCCTGTCTTGCTCTCCTTCACCCTCTTCTTTGCTCCTTCCTCACCCTCTCTCCCTCACATTACTTCCCTCTCACTTCCTTTCTCATTCCTCCCTAACATTCCCTCCCTCACCCTCCTTACCCCCTCTCACTTCTCTCCCCTCACCTCCCCTCCCACCCTTCATTCTGTCCCTGACAGTTATATGGCCTTATAATAACCGTGGAGCAATGGCCCTGCTTGGCCCTGCATAAAAATGACTTTGAGGCACTTGGGTGTTATAGGCCTACGTGTCTGGGGGGTAAGGAGGGGGGGGGTAAGTGGGTGGCACTAAGGGAGCGTAAAAATGGTTGATACGTGACGAATTGTTGATTGAATGTCTCTTTCTCTCTCTCTCTCTCTCTCTCTCTCTCTCTCTCTCTCTCTCTCTCTCTCTCATTTTACACAGGGTTTGACAAGGTTAGGTTAAGGATCCCTAACTTTATTGACAAACTATTTACAAGTTAAGGGTTCCTAACTTTATTGACAAGCTAAGAGCTGTTACTTACATGAGCTCATTTGAAAGCATTTTTATTGTTATGAGACACAAGTAAGGAACAGGATGAAGTTGGAGCCATCTCTGGGCCAGCTGTGAGCCATCTCTGGGGCATCTGTGAGCCATCTCTGGGCCAGCATTTTCATTTTATTAACTGACTTTATCTCGTTGACATCATAATGGTGTACGAACATGGTCCAGACTCGAGTCATCCTGGGGATAAATAATCTCAGATGAAGTGATGTTCTGGTTAAAGATTCCTAACTTTATTTACAAGCTAAGAGTTCTCTCTCTCTCTCCACATTCCTGTCTCCCCTTCTTTAATTATCACATCTCTCCCTCTCCCCTTTTCTCACGGGTCTTCTCTCCTCTCACATTCCTTTTATTCTTCACTTCTCCTCCACTTCGCCTTCTCTTTTTGTCTTTTCTCTCTTTTCTCCTTACCTTATCTTTTTTTTTTACAAGCTAAGAACTGTTAACTAACTTTATCTACAAGCTAAGAACTGTTAACTAACTTTATCTACAAGCTAAGAACTGTTAACTAACTTTATCTACAAGCTAAGAACTGTTAACTAACTTTATCTACAAGCAAAGAACTGTTAACTAACTTTATCTACAAGCTAAGAACTGTTAACTAACTTTATCTACAAGCAAAGAACTGTTAACTAACTTTATCTACAAGCTAAGAACTTTTAACTAACTTTATCTACAAGCTAAGAACTGTTATCCACTTTAGCTAATACGAAAGCCTTAAAATTATTAAAAGGTTATGAAACATACAAATAGGAAAGAGGATGAAGTTGGAGCCAGCTGTGAGCCAGAGGATGAAGTTGGAGCCAGCTGTGAGCCAGAGGATGAAGTTGGAGCCAGCTGTGAGCCAGAGGATGAAGTTGGAGCCAGCTGTGAGCCAGAGGATGAAGTTGGAGCCAGCGGTGAGCCAGAGGATGAAGTTGGAGCCAGCTGTGAGCCAGAGGATGAAGGTGGAGCCAGCTGTGAGCCAGAGGATGAAGTTGGAGCCAGCTGTGAGCCAGAGGATGAAGTTGGAGCCAGCTGTGAGCCAGATGATGAAGTTGGAGCCAGCTGTGAGCCAAAGGATGAAGTTGGAGCCAGCTGTGAGCCAGAGGATGAAGTTGGAGCCAGCTGTGAGCCAGAGGATGAAGTTGGAGCCAGCTGTGAGCCAGAGGATGAAGTTGGAGCCAGCTGTGAGCCAGAGGATGAAGTTGGAGCCAGCTGTGAGCCAGAGGATGAAGTTGGAGCCAGCTGTGAGCCAGAGGATGAAGTTGGAGCCAGCTGTGAGCCAGAGGATGAAGTTGGAGCCAGCTGTGAGCCAGAGGATGAAGTTGGAGCCAGCTGTGAGCCAGAGGATGAAGTTGGAGCCAGCTGTGAGCCAGATGATGAAGTTGGAGCCAGCTGTGAGCCAGAGGATGAAGTTGGAGCCAGCTGTGAGCCAGAGGATGAAGTTGGAGCCAGCTGTGAGCCAGAGGATGAAGTTGGAGCCAGCTGTGAGCCAGAGGATGAAGTTGGAGCCAGCTGTGAGCCAGCTGTGAGCCAGAGGATGAAGTTGGAGCCAGCTGTGAGCCAGAGGATGAAGTTGGAGCCAGCTGTGAGCCAGCTGTGAGCCAGAGGATGAAGTTGGAGCCAGCTGTGAGCCAGAGGATGAAGTTGGAGCCAGCTGTGAGCCGGAGATTTCATTTGGTCAGCTGACTTTATTTCATTAATGTCGTTATGCTGTACGAACATGTTCCAGACTCGAGTCATCGTAGGAATGAATGATCTCAGGTGAAGTGATGTTCTTAGGGAGGGTACAGCCGGAGTGTAGTTGCTGCTTGCTGTCCGTCTTGTGGTGTAGAAGCCGTCTTGTCGCTGTCCGCCGAGTGGAGTCAAGTGTTGTACATTCAGAATATTGGTCTTGTACTTAATAGTAAGATTCACTTCTCCCAGGTGTTGAAGGCTCTGCTGAAATGATTAATTCTCTCTCTCTCTCTCTCTCTCTCTCTCTCTCTCTCTCTCTCTCTCTCTCTCTCTCTCTCTCTCTCTCTCTCTCTCTCTCTCTCTCTCTCTCTCTCTCTCCTCTCTCTCCTCTTGCTAACCATTCTTAACCTCTCTTAGATTTTGCCTCTCCCTCTTCCTTTCTTTCTCCTCTCCCTCTCTCCCTCTCTTCCCTCTTCATCCTTTCCTCTCACCCTGCACATTTAATCTGCATAACATCTTCAGCTGGGCCTTCAGGCGAATAAAATCTACCTTGATTGAGTGGATGGGATGGAAGGGAGGGGTGGATGGGATGGAAGGTAGGGGGTGGATGGGATGGAAGGGAGGGGTGGTTGGGATGGAAGGGAGTGGTGGATGGGATGGAAGGGAGGGGTGGATGGGATGGAAGGGAGGGGGTGAATGGGATGGAAGGGAGGGGTGGATGGAATGGAAGGGAGGGGGTGACTTCCTGGGCCATGTTAGAGGGATGAGAGAAATAGGGGACCCTCTGATTGTTTTTCACTGTAAATCTATAGTTTTCACTGTGTAAATCTATAGTCTTCACTGTGTAAATTTATAGTCTTCACTGTGTAAATTTATAGTCTTCACTGTGTAAATTTATAGTTTTCACTGTGTAAATCTATAGTCTTCACTGTGTAAATCTAGTTTTTACCCTGTAAATCTAGTTTTTACCCTGTAAATCTAGTTTTCGTTGTGTAAATCTAGTCTCCGTGTCATCTACTTTCTCCAGGAGTTATTTCAGTGCGCAGATTTAATACTGGTTCTTTCTACTATTTCCCCGGTGTACATTGTGATATATTTTGCCTGTTGGTTCTTCATGGAGTTAAATCTGTGTATGCTCTCCGCACATCCTCAAGCTTTTAATGGGGCTCTTAGTGAATATCAGTGGGGTGGTTAAAGTCTCTCACATGAATAAACACAGCATTACAGAATAAACACAGTCTAATGCTCTGTTTATTCAAGAGAGAGATTTTACCAGACCAGTGATGATTTTCAACAAAACTGAGAAAGTTGTAACAAACAATTAATGGATGACTCACGAAATCGTAATGACACGATTGCAAACAAACCATACCACGGGTGGGGTTAGAACCCGAGATCAGAGAGTCTCAAAACTCCAGACCGACGCGTTAGCCACTGGGCCAGCTAGCTTCAATAAGAATCACCCAACTAGGTATATTTATACATCATAGGAAGTTTAGCATAGGCACCACTGTGACCACAAATGCAAGTTTTTACAGACGAGTCTCCGCTAGCATGGCCGTGACGAACTCTAGCTCAAGTCCCCTCAAAGCCATCAACATGACTCACGAAATCGTAATGACACGATTGCAAACGTTTGCGTCGGTCTGGAATTTTAGGATTCTCTGATCGCGGGTTCTAACCCCACCCGTGGTATGGTTTAATTAATGGATGAACAAAATATAATAGAATTAAGCTTTATAAAAAAAATAGTCTTAGTTAGATTTTGAATATAAGTCTGGGATTATATAAACTAGATTCATTCATGGTACATAAAACTTGCCAGGATTGTAAACTAAGGTCACAAATAAATTCACCTCTTCCTGACATGTCACTCTTACCTCTGACAATGCCTTTACATGTCCCTCATAACCTGAGTAAAAAATCAAAGCTATGGAAATGATGTACTACTTTCCACTCTCAGTTAGTGACTAACAAGTGCACATGTATGGTATACACTGCCAACAACATGAAGAATTAAACATGTGCAACATCTGACAAGTGCACATGTATGGTATACACTGCCAACAACATGAAGAATTAAACATGTGCAACATCTGACAAGTGCACATGTATGGTATACACTGCCAACAACATGAAGAATTAAACATGTGCAACATCTGACAAGTGCACATGTATGGTATACACTGCCAACAACATGAAGAATTAAACATGTGCAACATCTGACAAGTGCACATGTATGGTATACACTGCCAGCAACATGAAGAATTAAACATGTGCAACATCTGACAAGTGCACATGTATGGTATACACTGCCAACAACATGAAGAATTAAACATGTGCAACATCTGACAAGTGCACATGTATGGTATACACTGCCAACAACATGAAGAATTAAACATGTGCAACATCTGACAAGTGCACATGTATGGTATACACTGCCAACAACATGAAGAATTAAACATGTGCAACATCTGACAAGTGCACATGTATGGTATACACTGCCAACAAAATGAAGAATTAAACATGTGCAACATCTGGGTATCTTTATTTGTAGACGTTTCGCCCTCCAGTGGCTTTATCAATACCAATTCAAGGGCATAATAGGAAGACTGTAGAAGTGTATGTTAAAGACGAGGTAACCAGTCCCCAGCCTTGAAGACTACGGTGCTCTTCACCAACTCCAAGGCTGAGGGACTCATTACCTCGTATTTTGTATACACTTCTACAGTCTTCTCATTATGTCCTGGAAGTTGTATTGATAAAGCCACTGAGGCAAATCTACAAATAAAGATACCCAGATGTTGCACATGTGTCAGATTCTTCAACCCACTGACTGTACATGTTAGGTCACATCTTCTGTTGCTTTATTATTGTAATATTCCTTAATAATGTGTAAGATCACAAAAGTTCTTAAAATACTACTTTTTTTTACTATGATTATCTTACATGTAATATATGTGTGTATGTATATATATATATATATATATATATATATATATATATATATATATATATATATATATATATATATATATATATATATATATAATTAGTTTAATCTCTTTTGCATATGTGTTTATTCCTTCGTTTATTATCTTAATTGTGTATTTATTGATTAGTTTATTGTTTGTTTATATATGTATTTGTTTATATATTTCATATGGTGGTGGTATATGCTAGGGAGCAAACATGGTCGGGTGTTGGCTGGGACATGTAACCTCACCTCACTTACACTTCTTTCATCTTTATCTTCTATTCTGTGAATTTAGTCTCATTCCATCTTAATGGTTATTTCCTCAGAATCATCATACCTCACACCTATCTCCCCTAGAACATTGCTTCGTTCTCCCCTCCCTTATCACTTCTCCTCCCACACTCCCCATCATTCCATTTCCTCACTCTCCCATTACTCTCCCCTCACTCTTCCTCTACCCTCCCCTCAAGTGACATCGGCTTGGTAAGTGGAGCTATGAATTTTGATAGAGATTTTGAATTTGATATTGAAGTGAGAGACGAAGTTTTTCAATATGACTCTGGAGATTTTATTTTTAATTCTCTATTGTAATAGTGTTGTGTCCGGCAGAGGTGAACATCAACCTTGTTACTTTATTGGTTAGCCTGGCTTTATTATGCTACTTTACTTAATTATGCCGCTAACACCGTGTTGTTGAATGTTCCATGTGTACACACAAGTCAAGAAATTAGAGAAAGTGCAAAGGCTTGCAACAAGACTAGTCCCGGAGCAGAGGGTTAAGGGAACTCAACCTGACGATACTGGAAGATAGGAGGGACAGGGGGGAATGATAAGGATGTATAAAATACTGAGAGGAATTGACAAGGTGGACAGAGACAGGATGTTTCAGAGATATGACACAGCAGCAAGGGGTCACAACTGGAAGTTGAAGACTCAGATGAGTCAAAGGGATATTAGGAAGTATTTCTTCAGTCATAGAGTTGTCAGGAAGTATTTCTTCAGTCATAGAGTTGTCAGGAAGTATTTCTTCAGTCATAGAGTTGTCAGGAAGTATTTCTTCAGTCATAGAATAGTCAGGAAGTATTTCTTCAGTCATAGAGTTGTCAGGAAGTATTTCTTCAGTCATAGAGTTGTCAGGAAGTATTTCTTCAGTCATAGAGTTGTCAGGAAGTATTTCTTCAGTCATAGAGTTGTCAGGAAGTGAAACAGTCTGGAGAGTGATGTAGTGAAGGCAGGAGCCACACATGGCTTTAAGAAGAGGTATGGTAAAGCTCATGGGGCAGGGAGAGAATGGACCCAGTAGCGACCAGCGAAGAGGCGGGGCCAGGAGCTATGACTCGACCCCTGCAACCACAACTAGGTGAGTACACACACACACACCTCTGGTTTATAATTTAGCTGCTTGTTTTATTGTCATGCAAAACAGAGTATACAAAATTGTTAGACTAATTTCAAAACATTCAAGTAACCTCCCTCCTTCCCCTCCCCCAACGACTCTCCCTCCCTATCACCTCTTCCTCCCCAAAACCTTTCCCCACTTCCTAAATTTCCTTTCACTTCTCAGTACTTCCTCTAAGCAACTTCCCTTTCTCACATACCATAGTTTCCCTCCTCCTCCTTCTCCTCCTCCTCCTTCTTCCATACATTCCCTGTATCTCCCTAACTTTTTTCATTTCGCTTTCATACAGCTTTCTCCGTCCCCACATATTTAAGTGGGTCCATACACAAATAACACGCACATAGAAGAGAGGAGCTTGCGACGACGTTTCGGTCTGACTTGGACCATTTACAAAGTCACACTAACGAACCGAAACGTCGTCGTAAGCTCCTCTCTTCTATGTGCGGGTTATTTGTATATCGTTCCAGTCACGGTATTGTGCCTTTTTTTGTTATTTGTGGGTCCATGAACTGGAGACTCAACTAGTACACTGTTAGAACTGTCTTCATGAACCAACACCAAGAACCATTACTAGTATTGTAAAATGACAGGTATTGTTGACATGTGTGGTTAACACACTTGTTGTAGAATTAGACACATGGGTATATTTATTCGTAGACGTTTCGCCCTCCGGTGGCTTTATCAATACAATACAAGGACATAATATGAAGACTGTAGAACTAGATACAAAAGATGAGGTAATCAGTCCCTCAGCTTTGTATTTAATTATACAGTCTTCACATTATGTCCTTGAATTTTTATTGATAAAGCCACTGGAGGGCGAAACGTCTACGAATAAAGATACCCAGATGTTGTACATGTTTTTAATTCTTCATATTCTCGGTACTGTATACTATTCATGTACAGTCACACTTGTTGTAGAGCAGAGGTTTGTTGTAGACCATACTGCACTCTGTGTAGAGCTTTATTATGTCAGCTTTATCAAGTGGTGACTTGATAGGCTCTACAGGTAGAGGAACATAATGTATAATACAATTTATACAACAACAGCAGCAGAAAGTGTCTTTCTTACAAAAGCATCATTCAGGTGCCTCTCAGTATATTAATAATAATAATAATAATCTTTATTTCTACAAGTACATGATACAACTTATACAGACCATAGCTGACATCAATGACATACTACCTTGTTATGCAGAGCATTTCGGGCAAATTAGGTCAATTTTGTCCCAGGATGCGACCCACACCAGTCCACTAACACCCAGGTACCTATTTTACTACTAGGTGAACATGGACAGCAGGTGTCTAAAGGAAACACGACCTAATGTTTACACTCGTACCGGGAATCGAACCATTAAGACACACTCGAGGTTTTAGAGCCAGCATGGAGCCATCACATAGTGTTTAGTGCCAGCACTGCCACCTAGACAAATACCTAAAGAAATTTGACTACCATAATGTATTATTTTTTTCTAACAGATTTGTTATTAAACTGAAAGGTTTATCAGGGATCTTGATGCAAGGAATTGCAGCTGCAGTCCACTTCTGTGGATCAAAACTGATTACCCAGGAACAATATCAACCCCGAGTTTAGCGCTTAACCATTGTTATTATTATTATATTATTATTATTATTATTGTTATTGTTGTTGTTGTTGCTATTATTACTGTTATTAGTTTTATTATTTTATTATTTTGACTTATTATCATTATTATTACTGTTATTATTTTATTATTATCATCATTATATAAATGGTCAGAGTTATTGCCTTATACTTCTTAAGTTGTTTCTTTGTTTAGTGTACACATTCATTCAGCTTCTTGCCCTCCCCTCGTTCGTAAACACTTGCCCCTTGGCGCTAACTATGGTCAAACATCACAAATTGGTGGTAATTACTGAGTGTTTGTGCTTCAAACACTGACGCCTTCTACCAACCTTAATCTCGTTTTTCTTTACTCTTCGTTGTTATCAACTAGAGTAAATTTGCAATTATGTTTGTTCGCTCGTGTCACTTATCTCTCCAACCACACCTGTCCTTTTTTATGTTCTTTTCCCGTTTATTCCATTATGTTATTCCCTCCATCCTATCCGGCTCCTAGTCTCTTGCCATTCCTCATTTCGTCTTCCTGGTGTCTCCTTGTTCCACTTTCATCCTGCTGGCGTCTCATTATTCCTTATTTCATCCTGCTGTCGTCTCATTATTCCTTATTTCATCCTGCTGGCGTCTCATTATTCCTTATTTCATCCTGCTGGCGTCTCATTATTCCTTATTTCATCCTGCTGGCGTCTCGTCATTCCTTATTTCATCCTGCTGGCGTCTCATTATTCCTTATTTCATCCTGCTGGCGTCTCATTATTCCTTATTTCATCCTGCTGGCGTCTCGTCATTCCTTATTTCATCCTGCTGGCGTCTCATTATTCCTTATTTCATCCTGTTGTCGTCTCATTTTTCCTTATTTCATCCTGCTGTCGTCTCATTATTCCTTATTTCATCCTGCTGGCGTCTCATTATTCCTTATTTCATCCTGCTGTCGTCTCATTATTCCTTATTTCATCCTGCTGGCGTCTCGTCATTCCTTATTTCATCCTGCTGGCGTCTCATTATTCCTTATTTCATCCTGCTGTCGTCTCATTATTCCTTATTTCATCCTGCTGTCGTCTCATTATTCCTTATTTCATCCTGCTGGCGTCTCGTCATTCCTTATTTCATCCTGCTGGCGTCTCATTATTCCTTATTTCATCCTGCTGTCGTCTCATTATTCCTTATTTCATCCTGCTGGCGTCTCATTATTCCTTATTTCATCCTGCTGGCGTCTCATTATTCCTTATTTCATCCTGCTGGCGTCTCATTATTCCTTATTTCATCCTGCTGGCGTCTCATTATTCCTTATTTCATCCTGCTGTCGTTTCATTATTCCTTATTTCATCCTGCTGTCGTCTCATTATTCCTTATTTCATCCTGCTGGCGTCTCATTATTCCTTATTTCATCCTGGTAACCTCTCGCCATATCTCTTTTCATCCTCCTCTTAGCCTCTCGCCATTCATCATTTCTCCCATCTACTCTAGTTTCTTCCCACTCCATCCCTTCTCTCATGGGCTCCTCTTAATTCCTCACTTTCCGTATTCTCATTATTCCCTGTCATCACCTTCTCACTTCACCCTAGCCTGTCTCTCACTGTCCCTCACTTTCCTCATCCCTGGCTTCGTCCTGGCACCTCATTATTTTCCCCATTCCCTCACCCTCTTCATGCACTTCTAATTATTTTTTTTTCTCTTCCTCAAATTTTTCTTCCTTTGCCTTTTTTTTTTTCACTTGCTGGTGTTGCTCATTCTCTAGCCACAGAGGGATAGATAGGCTTGTCCCCACAGAGGGATAGTTAGGCTTGTCCCCACAGAGGGATAGTTAGGCTTGTCCCCACAGAGGGATAGTTAGGCTTGTCCCCACAGAGGGATAGATAGGCTTGTCCCCACAGAGGGATAGATAGGCTTGTCCCCACAGAGGGATAGACCTGCCTCGTATGGGCCAGTAGGCCTGCTGCAGTGTTCCTTATTTCTTATGTTCTTATAGGCTTGTCCCCTGATGGATAGTTAGCAGTGTAATGACTCACGAAATCGTTCAATCCCCACCCGTTCCGTGGTTAGATAGCAATGTTTCTTAATAAATGTGAAGAGAACCTTGTAATTCTTTAGCGTCTCTTAATTAAATGGTTATAATTACAACCTCAGTTTTTTAAAGGGGTGGATGGGTAAGCCAGTGGAAGGCCTCGGTCAGATGACCAAAAGCTCCAGTGGCGGGTCATCATATGACTGTGACCCGCGTCAGAAATACTTGTCCTGTTTCCTGACAAATATTACCTGACCTAACCTACAAAGGTATCCTGCCGGAGACGTGGAAGATGGCCAGTGTGGTTGTCTATTTACAGAATGGAAGCTAGATGGGTCGGCGGGCCACCAACAGCAACAGCCTGGTTGACCTGGCAAGCACCAGATGAGCTTGTCCTGTGTCCGGGCTCCGGTAGTAAAAAAAAAACTCTGGTAACTCATCAAAGGTATATGAAAGGTAAATAAAGGTATGTGTATCTCATAATGATCCAGTAGTCAGCCTGACCACAGCGGTGGGGAATATTACTCGAATCACTAATTGCGGAAGCCAAATCTCTGGATTTAATTTGATGGATGAATCCCAACAGGACTTCATAGGGGGTCGTTCCTCTTTCATAATCACATCTATGGGATTTCTGCGCGCACAACCAGTTGTCACATTTTTGTACAAACATTGTATCATGTGGAAATAAACCTTTGACTTTGGGTTTGACACTGAAGTATGTGAAGAGGTGGATCACGATGAAGACTACGACACTGTGCGGATTACCGATTATAATTGAGCTTTTTGATAGTTGTACACTAGACGCTGGTGAAGGAAGTGGCTGCACATGATATTGAAGAACCTATTCACTTCTGGACCAAGACATCGATGACAACAGAGTTTACATAAATGGAGAGAAATAAGAACGGGAACCAGTCACAAGTGGTGTTCCACAGGGGTCAGTTCTGTATCTCTTATTAACATATACCTCTGATGGGTTTCAAGAGTTTTCCTGCTCCTGGAGCCCGGCCCTGGTCCAGGCTTGTCTGGTGCTTGTGTACCCAGAACAAAGCTGCAACAGTGTATCAGTTGATTTATAGATTTAGAAAGTGTTTAGAAAAGCGCTGTTTATACAGTATGAATGGAACAGAGACTGACAAGTAGTGACATAATCTGAAATGAGCGAATGTGAATTGAACCTGCCCAGCATGGGCCAAGAAGCCTACTGAAGTGCTCTTCTTTTGTAGAGGAGGATTAGGCTAGAGCGAGAAAGAAGGAAAGAAGAGATCGCTTTGGAATCGTATTCACAGCGTTTCTGTGGGATCGTTCCTTCCCCCCACTCCCACTTCCTACAATACCCATGAATTTTAACCTCTTACTGCTACATAACTTATAATGTAATACTTGACGATATCCTTATCGTCTTATTAAAATCTCCCAGCTCAAGTTGATATATTTTCATTATTTCATGTGTTCAACCTATCCTGTGCCAGGGACTATGACGGTGACTTACGTTCCCACCATGTAACTGTCGTATAACATAGTGTAGCCATTGTTACCACCATGTAACTGTCGTATAACATAGTGTAGCCATTGTTACCACCATGTAACTGTCGTATAAAATAGTGTATCCATTGTTCCTTCCTTAAGTGAATGTAACCTGACCTGGCTGGGTCGGGGCATTGGCTTAAGCCAGTGGGAGACTTGGACCTGCCTCGCATGGGCCAGTAGGCCTGCTGCAGTGTTCCTTCTTTCTTATGTTCTTATCTTACCACCATGAAACTGTCGTATAAAATAGTGTAGCCAGTGTTACCACCATGTAATTATCATATTAGTGTAGCCAGTGTTCCTGTCATGTAACTATCATAAATAATAGTGTAGTTATTGTTGCTGTCATGTAACTCGCATATTAGTGTAGCCAGTGTTGCTGTCATGTAACTATCATATTAGTGTAGCCAGTGTTGCTGTCATGTAACTATCATATTAGTGTAGCCAGTGTTCCTGTCATGAACTATCATATTAGTGTAGCCAGTGTTGCTGTCATGTAACTATCATATTAGTGTAGCCAGTGTTCCTGTCATGAACTATCATATTAGTGTAGCCAGTGTTGCTGTCATGTAACTATCATAGTGTAGCCAGTGTTCCTGGCATGCAAGTATCATATTAGTGTAGCCAGTGTTGCTGTCATGTAACTATCATATTAGTGTAGCCAGTGTTGCTGTCATGTAACTATCATATTAGTGTAGCCAGTGTTCCTGGCATGTAACTATCATGTTAGTGCAGCCAGTGTTGCTGTCATGTAACTATCATGTTAGTGCAGCCAGTGTTGCTGTCATGTAACTATCATATTAGTGTAGCCAGTGTTGCTGTCATGTAACTATCATATTAGTGTAGCCAGTGTTGCTGTCATGTAACTATCATATTAGTGTAGCCAGTGTTCCTGTCATGTAACTATCATATTAGTGTAGCCAGTGTTGCTCTCATGTAACTATCATATTAGTGTAGCCAGTGTTCCTGTCATGTAACTATCATATTAGTGTATCCAGTGTTCCTGGCATGCAAGTATCATATTAGTGTAGCCAGTGTTGCTGTCATGTAACTATCATATTAGTGTAGCCAGTGTTGCTGTCATGTATCTATCATATTAGTGTAGCCAGTGTTCCTGGCATGTAACTATCATATTAGTGTAGCCAGTGTTGCTGTCATGTATCTATCATATTAGTGCAGCCAGTGTTGCTGTCATGTAACTATCATATTAGTGTAGCCAGTGTTGCTGTCATGTAACTATCATGTTAGTGTAGCCAGTGTTGCTGTCATGTATCTATCATATTAGTGTAGCCAGTGTTGCTGTCATGTAACTATCATATTAGTGTAGCCAGTGTTCCTGTCATGTAACTATCATATTAGTGCAGCCAGTGTTGCTGTCATGTATCTATCATATTAGTGTAGCCAGTGTTGCTGTCATGTAACTATCATATTAGTGTAGCCAGTGTTGCTGTCATGTAACTATCATATTAGTGTAGCCAGTGTTGCTGTCATGTATCTATCATATTAGTGCAGCCAGTGTTGCTGTCATGTATCTATCATATTAGTGTAGCCAGTGTTGCTGTCATGTAACTATCATATTAGTGTAGCCAGGGTTGCTGTCATGTAACTATCATGTTAGTGTAGCCAGTGTTGCTGTCATGTAACTATCATATTAGTGTAGCCAGTGTTGCTGTCATATAACTATCATATTAGTGTAGCCAGTGTTGCTGTCATGTAACTATCATATTAGTGTAGCCAGTGTTCCTGTCATGTAACTATCATATTAGTGTAGCCAGTGTTCCTGGCATGTAACTATCATATTAGTGTAGCCAGTGTTGCTGTCATGTATCTATCATATTAGTGCAGCCAGTGTTGCTGTCATGTAACTCATATTAGTGTAGCCAGTGTTCCTGGCATGCAAGTATCATATTAGTGTAGCCAGTGTTGCTGTCATGTAACTATCATATTAGTGTAGCCAGTGTTGCTTTCATGTATCTATCATATTAGTGCAGCCAGTGTTGCTGTCATGTAACTCATATTAGTGTAGCCAGTGTTGCTGTCATGTAACTATCATATTAGTGTAGCCAGTGTTGCTGTCATGTAACTATCATATTAGTGTAGCCAGTGTTGCTGTCATGTAACTATCATATTAGTGTAGCCAGTGTTCCTGGCATGTAACTATCATATTAGTGTAGCCAGTGTTGCTGTCATGTAACTATCATATTAGTGTAGCCAGTGTTGCTGTCATGTAACTATCATATTAGTGTAGCCAGTGTTCCTGTCATGTAACTATCATATTAGTGTAGCCAGTGTTCCTGTCATGTAACTATCATATTAGTGTAGCCAGTGTTGCTGTCATGTAACTATCATATTAGTGTAGCCAGTGTTGCTGTCATGTAACTATCATATTAGTGTAGCCAGTGTTCCTGTCATGTAACTATCATATTAGTGTAGCCAGTGTTCCTGTCATGTAACTATCATATTAGTGTAGCCAGTGTTGCTGTCATGTAACTATCATATTAGTGTAGCCAGTGTTCCTGTCATGTAACTATCATATTAGTGTAGCCAGTGTTCCTGGCATGTAACTATCATGTTAGTGTAGCCAGTGTTGCTGTCATGTAACTATCATATTAGTGTAGCCAGTGTTGCTGTCATGTAACTATCATATTAGTGTAGCCAGTGTTGCTGTCATGTAACTATCATATTAGTGTAGCCAGTGTTGCTGTCATGTAACTATCATATTAGTGTAGCCAGTGTTCCTGGCATGTAACTATCATATTAGTGCAGCCAGTGTTGCTGTCATGTAACTATCATATTAGTGTAGCCAGTGTTCCTGGCATGTAACTATCATATTAGTGTAGCCAGTGTTGCTGTCATGTAACTATCATGTTAGTGTAGCCAGTGTTGCTGTCATGTAACTATCATATTAGTGTAGCCAGTGTCAGGTCCACTCTCGTACCTCCAGGTACGAGGTGCGAGAGTGTTCCTACCATGTAATTATCATATAAAATAGTGTAAAAATTATTGTTCCCATGTAACTATCAGACAGCTTGCAGCAATTTAATCGATATACATTAGTTAGAGTAGGCTTAGATTAGATTGTCGTCGGTCAATAAAAAAAATACAACATAGCACAACGACAATAAATGAAACACAAGATGAAGGTGATAGGAATTCTGTCGAACGGACAGAAAATTGTGACCCAGCGAGCAAAGTGGAAATACCAGTCGGGTAATTAAGACTCATTAAGCATTTGACTGTCTTAGGAAGAGTGAAATACTGTCTGGTATTAAGAGGATGGGCTAGAGAGCCTGGTCTGAGGTCAGAGCTCCTTTGATATCCTCCTAGGTAGTGTTGACCACTGGCCCTGTTGTTGCGTGATGACATCCTGGAGGTGGTTGTGGAGCCTCCAGCCAGTACACAGGAAGTGTCCCTCTGGGCTGCCTGGTCAGCCATGTTGGTGAAGGTTAACTAATCTCAGAGTTATCTTAGCTAAGCTGGGCAAGGTGAAGTTATATTCCAGTAAGTAACTTTTAACAACATTACGTTGATTTGTTTCGGTGGATAATTACAACATTACCCGTCATATTAAGTCACCTGCATAGTAATTGTCAGTGTCTTACATATAAATTAACCCCTAAATTTTATTAAAATTATATATATATATATATATATATATATATATATATATATATATATATATATATATATATATATATATATTAGTTTTTTTCTTTAACGATTGTAGTTATTTAATTGGATCATAAGGTTTGCACCTGTTCCACCCCATCCAGCAGAGAAGCAACGTTAACGTTAATTGAAATACAGAGAGAGAGAGAGAGAGAGAGATACAGCTGTGCAGATTGGTAGATTGCGTCATTGATTAATTTGTATTCAGTGTTGTGGCAGCGGCTACAGCCAGTGTACTAGACTGTATCACCTAAAAGAGACGCTTCACAGTTATTGATGCAGTCAATTCTTATATTTTCCTTTTTTTTCATCTATTCATGTATTCGCTTCTGTTTTTCATAAGGCTTGAGATGCTGTAATTTGAAATTTCAAATTCATGAATTATTAGTTACATCTATTTTGCTTACCTCCTGATGGTTGACGGTCATCATTCCTGCGACCCGGTCCCCAGACTGGACCTCTTACTTGACTCCCTGGTCATTCAGGTTGTTGGTGCTCGCTGCTCGCACAGCATTTTTGACAACACAGCTTACTTGATCAGAAACTGTTAAGGGTCCTCGAGATATTAGACCCTTATTATTAGGGTGATGAAAAGCTCTAAATACCCCATAAATGTTGGTAGATACCCAGTCCCTTTTTTATGCCCTTGTAAAACTGGTGTATGCTCTTGTATTACCTGTGTATGTCCTTGTATTGCTGGTGTATAGCCTTGTAATACTGGTGTATAGCCTTGTAATACTGGCGTATGCTCTTGTATTACCTGTGTATGTCCTTGTATTGCTAGTGTACAGCCTTGTAATACTGGTGTATGCTCTTGTATTACCTGTGTATGTCCTTGTAATACTGGTGTATAGCCTTGTAATACTGGTATATAGCCTTGTAATACTGGTGTATAGCCTTGTAATACTGGTGTATAGCCTTGTAATACTGGTGTATAGCCTTGTAATACTGGTGTATAGCCTTGTAATACTGGTGTATAGTCTCATAAAATCCATGGATATCTGTTCAGTTTCTGGAAATGTTAGTACATTTTTTATGAGGTAGGGATAGCATGTAGAAACTGTTTTGTTAATCAACCGTTCATCCAGGAAGCCTGGTTTGTCAGGCGTTCACTAGGGAAGCCTGGTTTGTCAGGCGTTCACCAGGGAAGCCTGGTTTGTCAGGCGTTCATCAGGGAAATCTGGCTTGTCAGATGTTCATCAAGGAAGCCTGGCTTGTCAGTGGGACCGGAACTGCAGAAGCCGCTCACACTGGCTTCCTCTGTGTGAACCACTAAAGGCCTACAGAATGCAATAATTGATTGTAAATGGCGCAGCCACACAAAACTCAGGCTTAGCTCTCTCTTTTTTATATATCTATAATGAAGATCTCTATCCTCCTGTCACCCGTCCTCAACACCCAGCCTCGGGAAACAAATTTCTCTCGGGATGACGAGAGAGAAATGAAATATCTCTTGGGTCTCTCTGCAGTTCCAAATCTTAGCTAATTTAAGGTGGATTTAGATAATTCTCGGGATTTGTTAAAGGCTTTTCAAGGATTAGGTAGGTAATTTGGGTAATAGTTAAGTTATATATTGCGTGATGAATGCGGTAGTGTGTGCTGGTCAAAATAAGAGCGTGTTTCGGGGAGTGGTCACGTGATACAACAGAAACGAAAAGAACAGCTGGGACTTTCCTGAGGCCTAGCGTCCGATTAAAATATGCTAATATTCCACCTAATTCACTCGATTATTCCTTCTTTACAACAAATTCCCAAAGAAAACTCGGGTATATTTGATGCGAGAGAGTTTGTTTTATGTTTGTTGAAGTCTAAAGCATGTAAATGTGGAATAAATGAAGGTATGTGGCAGCTACTGTTAATGCTGGTCACGGAGAAAATTCGGTAAATAGAGGAAAGTCGACGGTGTGTGTAACACGATTGTGATGAGGTCGATGGTCTACCCGGCGACAATCATTTGTCTCTTCCATTTCTTTAACTTTTTGTTTTTCCTTCAATTCTTTAATTATTTACAGTTTACAATAATTTAGCATTCAAGTTTGCTAAAAGTGTATATCAGTAATTGGCCTGATCGATCAGGCAAGCAACCAGGAGGCCTGGTCTGGGACCGGGCCGCGGGGGCGGTGACCCTCGGAAGCGATTATAGGTAACATATATATACAAACATTATATCTATGTCCACGGCAGGATTCGAACATGCAAACTCGGCATCAGAGTACACAACACTATTTACAACACCAGATTACCGATAAATATGGGCGCCCAGCCGAAGCAAGACGGTTATTCCCATACCCCGGAGCACCAGGCTTGTACAAAGATATTCATCAAATCCTGTCATGTTTGTTAATAATTTCGTTTGTTTGCGAATTGTTAAGATTTTTCAAAATCTCTCGTAGTTCACTGCATGTGGCATGATTTGATGAAATATCTTTGTACAAGCTTGGTGCTCCGGGGTATGGGAATAATCGTCTAGCTTCGGCTAGACGCACATACATATCATCTGGGGTTGTGGATAAAATACTGTGTATTCTGATGCCGACTTTGCAGCTTCGAATCCTGCCGTGGACATAGAGGTGATGTTTGTAAATAATTTCGCCTGTTTGCGAATTGTTATATATAGCCAAACACAAGAGTCCTCTTGGTGTTATTCACAATAATGTATGCAAATCTCTGTTTAACTTTAAAAGTTTTTCTTGTAATTCTATTCACACGAGCAACATTTGCTTGCCAAGGAATCTTTTAATATTAAGAACTGTTTTAAAAAACTATTGAGTAATATGTATGGACGGGTGGGCAGGTGATTCTACGCTCAGAATCTCTTCCCATGGGTTAAGATTATCTCCGTTGCTGCTTGTCACGCCATGTTTTCTCGCCTGATTTACTGTGTACTAAGCTCAGACAGCTGGAAGTCTGGTCAAAATAATGGCGATTGGTCCCAGGTCTTAAACGGCCATTACCGGGCTCCTGGGGCAGCTGATGTAAACAGTGTGTGATGTCATTGTCATGTAAGATGAGATGGTGGGAGAGTTGCTGGGGGTGGGGGGTATTGTATTCCTTATTGTAGAGGGTGTTGTAGGGAGGGGTGTAAGTAGAAATGGTGTAGATGGTGTGATTTTGTGGTGCGCTGGGGGGAAGGGGAAGCCTATATTGTAATTGTTAATGCTGGAGGAGTCGTAGTTTGCACGGTAATTATCGTGGGATAATCTTTACCTATCTTCAAACATAACTTGTATGTAGTATAACCCAGACTTCAGCAGCCCTGATCAATACCGAATCACATATAAATCCAGCCTAACCTATGCTGAACTAATTAAGCTTAACTCAGCCAAACTTATGTAAAGCCTAACATGAACTTTAACTGCGTTAACATAAACCCAGCCTAGCCTGTGTTGGTTAGATGTAACTCAACTTAGTCTAAGCTCACCTGCGCTTCCCTAGCCTAGTTATACTGGTTCATTCTTTGTCACTGGTGTTTTTTCTATCGTAAATTAGTTTGTGAAAACCTACCCCCAATCCCGCTTTAGTTTAATCTAAATCTTGCCTAATTTATTCAAACCTTAAACCATCTAGCCTGGTCTCAGACCGGGCGGCCGCGGGGGCGTTGATCCCCATAACCCTCTCCAGGTATCTAGCCTAACCTAACTGAACTCGGCTTGTGGTGTTGGTCAGGATGGTCATCTCCAGTTCACCTCTCATAAAAGGCGATCAGTAGGCTACATCTGTCATCAGGCTTGGAGGGGGTAATCCAAGCTGTTCCTGGATTGTGAGGATAGTGGCCAACAGTGAGTGGGAGGGATTTACTCTCTCTGGGATCACTGAAAACATGTTTGTTTACGGACTTTGTATTATTATTATTATTTATTATTATTATTATTATTATTATTATTATTATTCAGACCAGTGGCTACGATACTGGTCACTGTTACACTTGTCTTATAGCAAAAAAGACGTTTATTAGTAAGACATTTTACCAGACTCTTAACATATGTGTCTAATGGTTATTGGAAGGCTTCTGTCAGATGACGAAAAACTCCAGCTGCGGGTCATCATACGACTAAGACCCGTGTCAGGAAACACTTGTTCTGTTGTGTTAATGTTGGAAGAATTACCGACAATATGTTAGGTAAAAGGGCACAGGTGCAACTGATGCAGCATTTTATTGTGGCAACGTTTCGCTCTCCAGGAGCTTGACAAAACTCCTGGAGAGTGAAATGTTCCCACAATAAAATGTCGCATTAGTTGCACTTGTGTCCTTTTACCTAACTTGTCCTGTTTTCTGACAAACCTTACCTACCTACCCTGGCCTTTCACCTACACGAGGTTTTATCATGTATGAAACGTCAGATTTCTCTTAGATAACGACCACCGCCGCTGGAGTGGATTTCCGACAAACAACAAAATACCCATTGTGCATAAATACATGTGCAGGGTGTGGAGAGAGCGGACCTTGAGAAGGGCATTAGGAATAATTAAAATGTAGCCGAGCAGGAAGGGCGCCTCGTTTACATGTGTTACGTTTTCTGTCGTGCTTCAAGATGTCTTATTTACATGTTTTACGTTTTCTATCACGAGGGGGTGAGGCGGGTCTTAAGAGTCCTTAGGGACCCAGCAAGAATGTTGTTGTTTCGCTGAAAAATGGAATAACTTTGTAGATTTTTGTTTGTTAAGTTTTAAAGCGCCTTAAGTTTAGTCTTGCGTTACGGTAAGCCACTTCAAGTATCAGAGAAAAGCTGTTAAAATGCCCCGAAGTTTCAGACCTTTCAAATCATTCATATGTTTTCATATTGTATTGATTGACTTGAAAGTCAAGACACAGTTCTGAGTAATACTCCAGTAAGAAAAAAACTCAAAATAAGTTTGAACTTAAGGAACTCTTCAGAATATAATACAGATGTGCATTTAATATGTAAGTTATATACGTAACAGTTATATACATAACAGTTTCTCGCAAGATAATAAGGGAACATTGTATCACCATCCGTGGCCTTAGATCACTTAACATCTTACCAGAAGATATCAGAAACACTGCTGGGACAAGTGTAGAAGTCTTCAAGAGGAATCTGGGCAGGATCTTCACCAGGTGCCAGATCAACCAGGCTATGATGGATATATGGGGCAGCGGGTTACCAGCAGCAACAGCTTGAATGACGAGCCTGGCCCATGGCCGGGCTCCGGGAGTAGACTCTCGAAACTTATTAAAGGTATATCAAGGGACACTACAAAAGCTTCGAGGACGAGCTTGAAATTTCTTGTTATTTTGCGCATAATTTTCTTTGGAATTAAGCAATAACCACTGGTTGTGTGTGTGAGTTTTTGTGTACCGTGGCCAGTGATAAACGTATTTTTGGTAGTGTAACACATCACTAAATAGAGGTTATATTGAAGGCTCACAGGCTTGACGTCACTGAATATTGATTGTCACTGAGAATATATCAACACACTGGGTAAACTAATTACGCTTTTTAATTGGTTTTGTGTCTACTGGTTAAACACTGAAAAAATGAATTATGGATGAGCATTACTGAGTTGGCAACATATCTTTGCTGTGGTATATTTCGTACAAAAAAATGAAACTGAAATTTGGGTGAATCAGACAGTGGTGTGTTTGGGGGTTTAAACTGGTTTATAACTGTGCTTTGGAGAAATTAAACAAAATAAAACTGTGGAAGGGATTGTTATACATTGTCATTTGAGTCGCAACACGGGTCATAAGGTGACATTTTTATTATTTTTTTTTCACGATGGTATTTGAGGCGGTGGTCCACGATAGTGTTATTTATATAAGCTTCAGTAAAACATGTGATAGTTCCACATTGAAATTCTTACGTAGATCGAGGCATGGCTCTTAAGATAGGGATCAGTTTATCTAAAAAGGGACATTGTATTTGGGACCAGTCGCATATGGTATTCCATAGGGATCAGTATTTTTCTCCATATTATTGGCAATCTACGAGTGCATTAGCGACCTTGACGAGGGAATAAATACCTACATAAGTTTGTTGATATGTGTGTGTGTCAGTGTGAGACATAAAAGAAATATACTGTATTATGAGAAGGCAGAAAAGCTAAAGGAAATCCTAAACACATTGAGAACACGAGGTATTTAAGTAACTTTGCAAAAATTTGCTGTTATCTATTAACATAAAACAGGCAAAAGAAAAAAGACGAAGAGCATGAAAAAAATGTAAGGAAAATGAGAACATTAGAAGAGAGGGTCAGACAGAAGTCACAAGAGTGTAAGAGGATAAGAAGAGAGTCAGAAATCTAATATTAAAATATTTTTTGCAGCAAATACCAGAACAAAGCCGAAAATGCTGCAAAGTTACATAAGGAAGACCACTGTGAGTGACCAGGTAATAAGATTTAAGAAGGATGAAGAAGCAGACTAAGAAACGATGACAGGGAAGCATGCGAGAACGTAGCAAAAGGAGCGCAGTGAAAATAAGTCATACTGTTTGTCTTCACTAGGGTGTCCTTTGTAAAATGTACATAATGTACCAGTGTTGCACTGGGGTGTCCTTTGTAAAATGTACATAATGTACCAGTGTTGCACTGGGTTGTCCTTTGTAAAATGTACATAATGTACCAGTGTTGCACTGGGGTGTCCTTTGTAAAATGTACATAATGTACCAGTGTTGCACTGGGGTGTCCTTTGTAAAATGTACATAATGTACCAGTGTTGCACTGGGGTGTCCTTTGTAAAATGTACATAATGTACCAGTGTTGCACTGGGGTGTCCTTTGTAAAATGTACATAATGTACCAGTGTTGCACTGGGGTGTCCTTTGTAAAATGTACATAATGTACCAGTGTTGCACTGGGGTGTCCTTTGTAAAATGTACATAATGTACCAGTGTTGCACTAGGGTGTCCTTTGTAAAATGTACATAATGTACCAGTGTTGCACTGGGGTGTCCTTTGTAAAATGTACATAATATACCAGTGTTGAATGACTAAAAATTCCATGAACCCTCGGTACCATTGTTCAAAAAAATTTTACTCTGTAAAATATTACATTTTACTGAAGTTATTATTATTATTATTATTATTATTATTATTATTATTATTATTATTATTATTATTATTATTATTATTATCTCCAGTGAGGCAGCAGGGAAGACTATGGAGGTTGTGAGGATCGTACAGGTTGTCTGTAATGATACCCAACACGATATGCGAGGAAGGTGTTGAAAATTTTCCGCTTAGTATTAATTAAGTGAACCTATTTTTCACCTGTGGAAAGGTTTAACATTTCCGGCCTGAATTTCTTGAAAATTACTTTTATATAGAAAAAATATCTGAACAAACACAAAATCCGAATACCAGGCTGTTTCAGAGATATTTTGTTGAAGAATTCTTGTATTTTATGAATAAATAGAACTGTTTGTGTATTCTGGATAAATGCATTAGACACCTCTCATTACCAGGCTGCAGTCGTCTTCATTTAACTATTATGGAGACGTTAAAAAAACATAATTTCAGTATGTACACAAGAGAGTTCTCATTACAAGGCTGCGTTTACCTTGGAGTTACGTGTTAAGAAGAGAGAGAGACTGGGCTTTGCATATTGCACTGTTTACACAGCCCTTCATGAACTGCTGGTAGGCAAGATTTCATTACAACGTGTGAAAGACAGATTCCCCTCAGGTGCCAAGCTGCCTCAGTCCTTGTTGCCTCCTGCACAACACTGTTAGTGTAAATATTATATTGTTTTAGTGAGTCTCCTCTCTCTCTCTCTCTCTCTCTCTCTCTCTCTCTCTCTCTCTCTCTCTCTCTCTCTCACCCGTTTCCTTGTACGGGGGTTCTTAATTTATACATTAAATTAATTTAGATTAAGTTTTATTAAGCTTATATTAACATTAGATTAGAATAAATAGTTTCAAGCTCTGTGCTTTTCTAACTTGAATCCAATATAGTTACATTAGGTTACACTAAATTGTAATTACATTACGCTTTATGTAGGTCAGGCTGGAGTTAGCAATAACACTAGGCTAAATTATGTTATATTAGGCTACGCTAAATTGTAATTACATTATGCTTTATGTAGGTCAGGCTGGAGTTAGCAATAACACTAGGCTAAATTATGTTATATTAGGCTACGCTAAATTGTAATTACATTATGCTTTATGTAGGTCAGGCTGGAGTTAGCAATAAAACTACGCTAAATTGTGCTTGCGTCAGGATTTAAATTAGTGCGAGAGAGAGGACAAAATAAAAAAAATTGAATTGGGTGCAAGGAAGCATCTTGTAGAGCGCATCTCCCTGGAGTTCCTTGGGAAACAAAGCTTGTGAAAGTATTAATGGTTGTTGTGTTTTTTGGCAAGTTTATTCATTACGTTTCGGGTTTAGTTGAAGAGGCAGCCGGTAAGTTTATTCTCTTGCGAGTGTTTTCTCCCGAAAGAATCAGTGTTGCGCTAACACTGAGGGAGTGTGAGTGTAAAATGTGTACTCACTTATTTGTGGTTGCAGGGGTCGTGTCGCAGCTCCTGGCCCCTGTGTGTGAGTGTTTCACCCGGTCTCTCTCTCATATCTGGCTGTGGTGCAAAAAGCCAGAATTCTCTCGTTCTTTCTTATATTCACTTTTCTTATTTTTCTCGTCACATTTTTTTTTCCTTTTCTTCCAGCATCCCCCTCTTATATCTCAACGTTCTCTCTCTTTCTTAATTAAATTTCTCCTTATTTTTCACATTTTCATTCTTCCTGAATCACTAAACCATATAAGGTTCTTTTACCTTATGTTATCTTTTCCCCTCTTCAGTGCCTTTTTTATTTCTTCCTCTTCCTCGTCCCCTGCCTCCCTCCCCAAGTTGCCATTGAGTCTGAGCTCTGAAGTACAAGTAGTTTTGAAGTTCTTTGGTCTACCACCGCCTAGTTTGCACTCGCTAACACTGTTTTCTCACTTGCTTCCACCTCCCCCTTCCTCCCTGTCTCCCTCCCTCTCTCTATCTCTCCCTCCCTCCCTCCTTTCCCAGTCCCCAGTAATGGTCTGTGAGACGCTGGTGCACACCCATTCTCTTGTTATGCATTTTAATATAAAAATTTCAAATCTTTGTATAAACTTTCTAGACGCAAGGTGTGTGTATGTGCTCACCTATATGTGGTTGCATTGGCCGAGCCCTAGCTCCTGGCCCTGTGTGTATGTGTGTGTTTATTGATGTTATCCCTTGGTTTAAATTATTTGTATTTTTGTGCTCGTGTTAATACTCTTTCTTATACTGCAGAAATATATGTTGCTAATACTAGACAGATTTAAATGTAAGCAATTATATTGTAATGATATAAAAAAATATTTCTTCAAGGAAATTGATAAGGGCAAGAATCCCTTAGTAATATTATACTAAGGCTTAGTATAATGTTACCAGACACACATGAAACGCAAATGTTGGATTAATGTCAGGCTGCCTTCACTGGAATCCCGTCCGGTGGTGGGAACACTGCGTGGGGGTATTATTGCCATGATAGGCTCCGTAAACTGAGGCTGTTATTGATGGACGGTTGAATATGTCGAAGCTTTTGACAGAGACGAGGCTCCTGTCAACCTTTTGTTGATATTCCCACGAGAACGGGACCTTTTCAGTGGCATCTTTCAATGTGTTTTTCTAAAATTTTCGCCACTAAAATAGTATTACAAATATAGTCTTACGGTCCTGTTGAAAATTGTGATACACAACACATGGGTACAATGACATCTGTCACAACATGACAGGCTCCACAGAGCCAAGCTTATCTCTGCTTGAACAACAATTTAAGCTTATGTCAACCTTTTTTTTCCCTCCCCAAAAGCATAAACGATGAAAATGTCTTTGTGGACACCAAACAAATATTCCCCCACTGTTGCAGGATGAAAGAGAGGCTCATGTATGAGAGTATTACCGTAAAATTGTCTCTCCAACAAACACACTGTCAACAGACGAACTTTACCTGGTGGGAATTGTGCAAACAAATATATATGTGACTGGAGATGGAAACACAAGAGGAACTGGCTGGAAATATAAACACAATGTACAAGGATAAGAGGTTGAAGCTGAAGTATCTAGCGGAAAACAAAAACAGGGTGGTGATGCTAAGAACTTGAAATTGATCTGGCGAGAAACAAAAAAAAATGTACTAGGATAAGAAGTTGAAATAGAAATAACTAGAGAAACAAAAGAACCATGTTTGAGAATAAAGTTGAAATTTTAATAGCTAGAGGGCAGTAAAAAGTAAAATTGAAATAACTAGAGTGAAATATACAACAATGTACGAGGATAAGAAGTTGAACTTTTAATATCTAGAGGGAAAGGAAAGCACAATGTGCGAGGATAAGAACTGTAAATTGAAGTATCTTTCTGGAAATTCAAACAAAGGGGACTTAAGGCGTTAGCAGAACCACAAAATAAGAAGACTAAGACATTGAAATTTATATATGCGGCGGGAAATTCAAACAGAACTTCCGGCGGGAAACCCAACACAAAATGTAATGACAGAAACTGAACTAATTCTCAGAGAATAGCATAGTTATGTATAAAAAAAAAGCACAAAATCTTACACGGGAAGTTCAAACAAATATTGTTGTCTGTGTGTGTGTGTGTGTGTGTATATATATATATATATATATATATATATATATATATATATATATATATATATATATATATATATATATATATATATATATAGTATAAAGACGGTAGGTTTAACAATTTAGTGACATTAAATGGTACATCGTAGTGGACGAGTGAGCGAAAAATATGTGGAGTCCTGGGAACGTGGAATCTCGTCGTATGGAAATTGCTGCAGAGGAACGTAAAATACGATCATTTTTATGCTAGGACTGAGCCGGCGCCGGCCTCGATACCAGCATATATTTACTGGGTCAGAAAATGTCACACCAGGGCCAGAGACAGCGGCGATGACCACATGGTAATGTTGCTTTTGTTTACACACACAGATGTTGATGATATGCAAAAAGCACTGATGTTGAAAGTATGGGTGGGGTAGAGGTCGCTAGTATTCAGGTGGTATTAATGTTGAAAACATTGTTTGGTTTGTTAAGTTTGAAGGTTATTGACTGCATGTGGGTCATCAGTTAATGATAGTTTCACCTGTATACCAGTAATCAAGAATAATGTAATGGCTAAGATACGGCTAGAAGTGAATTCTCGGTTTATAGTGAGTGATACACTTCTGGTGTATATGTTTTAGTGATCTCTCTCTCTCTCTCTCTCTCTCTCTCTCTCTCTCTCTCTCTCTCTCTCTCTCTCTCTCTCCCTCTCTCGCACTTAAAGATACACACTTCTCAGTGTATATATACCAGTGTATATACACCGAGATACCTCTCAGTGTATATACACCGAGATACCTCTCTGTATATACACCGTGATACCTCTCAGTGTATATACACCAAGATACATATCTCTCAGTGTATATACATAGAGATACATACCTCTCAGTGTACTGTATAGTCTCTGGATCCCAGTCACTTTTATCGGTCTATTGGCATTTCGACAGATTTGGCAGAATTTCCTCTTATTCACCCCACACCTTCCCATCGTTTTCTTCTTTCCATTTCATAAAATTTTATCTCTTCCCTTACATTCCCGTCGCTCAGTTCGTTCCTCATGAACGGGATTATCTACTCTTCGCCGCAAGTCTATCTGCCTTCCCGCCTTTCCACTCTTTCTTTAGTCTTTCATTTCTTGAGAAGAGTTTTAAGTTTTTCTGCTTTTTTGAGTTACATATTTCTTTCCCCTGTGTTTCTTTCGGAGTTGCCTTTTTTAATGTTCCTTTTGTCCATTATATTTTTAATACATTTTCATTTATATTTCGTTCTGGATTTTTTGTTACAGATTCTCTTATAAAGCTCCTCTGTTTGATTTTTTTTAAATGCGATTGAAAAAGTTATCCAGAATTAAATAGTACGTACTATGTAGGCCTTTCCACACGTTATTCATTTATGGATGTACTTTTTCACTAATTTCAAATTTAGGCTAGATAAATACATGAATGAGATGGGTTGGATTTGAGTCGGGACTTGCACGTGTTAATGGGTTGGGCAAATATTTTTGTTATGGGTTTGTGTTTGAGGAGGACCTTCCTAGAATGGGCCAGTAGGCCTGCTGCAGTGTTCCTCCTTTCTTATATTATTTCGTCACATTGGATGCTGCTTTATCATAGTTGTGATCTTAGGTAGTTGCTCTCACCTATTTTGGCTGGCTTAGGTATAAGAAATATTATGGTGAGATTTATTTAGTTTTGATGGCCTTCAATATGATGGGGTGCTAGTGAAGAGTTCTTGATCCTTGCACTTGGAGTTACCTCTCACTTTGAGCCATGTTACATTACCTCCATTTTCCCCTAAGAGCTAAACGTATAACCCCTTAAGGTTCTGACGCTTCTCTATGAGTATATTAATAATCTAACGTCTCCAAACTCTGAATAAAATTATCCTGTTATAATTGTATATTTTGCAAATTTGTCTAATTGTTATAATATTCTTATTAGAGTATTCATCCCTTATTTATATTATTTTTCTACTGGTAGAGTAATTTGATTATTTTTTTTAATTTATGTATTTTTATCCAGTTTTAATTGAAATAATCTTATCAATTTTTTTTTGGGTGGGAATAAATGTTTTGTTACAGGAAAAACATTTTCACTTAGTTTTTCCAGAATAACCTTTGTTCCCAATCATGTTTTTCTTGGAATTCGTTTTTTTTTTTCACCTCATTTCGCCTTGCAATTTGAAGTCTTTCCGTCGAGATCCTTTCCCTCCTCTCTTACTTTATCTTTCACTTCTGCTTCTCCTTCTCCAGCTTTCACTCCTTCTTCTCCTCCTCCTCCTGCTCCAGCCTTCACTCCTCCTCTTCCAGCGTTCACTCCTGCTTCTAGTTCCTTCTTTCTTGTCCCTATTCCTCCTGCCACACTCATCCACTGCCACTCACCTCCTCCTCCACTCTTCTCTGTCAAGCCTCCTCCTCCTCTTCCCCTTATACACACCTCCCAGAATCTTTTTCTCCCAGCTGCCTCTTCTTTTTCTCCCCGAGCCACACGTGAGGTGGGGTCGTTACGACCACAATATACCAGCCTGGCACTACCTCACTGGCCTGCTGGCTAATGGCTCAAGGCTCCTGCATGATAATTCTACCTTCAAATATAGTTTCCACCACCAGACGAGCCTGACCCAAGGCCGGGCTCTGGGAGTAGAAAAACTCTCGGAACTCATCAGAAAATAAATATAAATAAACGTTTTTTTCCCACTCTTTTTCTTATTCTTGTTCGTAAGATATTATGACTCACTTATGTTAACCTTAGCTAAGGGAAAATTTCTTCAACTTTTCTAGCTGATGGAAAACGAAGACTTCAGAATTATTCTTGATATAAAAGTAAGACTTCAGAAATATTCTAAATATTCTTGATATAAAAGCAAGACCTCAGAAATATTATAAATATTCTTGATATAAAAGCAAGACTTCAGAATTATTCTTGATATAAAAGTAAGACTTCAGAATTATTCTTGATATAAAAGTAAGACTTCAGAATTATTCTTGATATAAAAGTAAGACCTCAGAATTATTCTTGATATAAAAGTAAGACCTCAGAATTATTCTTGATATAAGACTTCAGAATTATTCTTGGCTGATATAAAAGTAAGAAGCCTGGTCTTAATATGTCATTGATAGGATAATTAAAGCTTAATATTAGACTTGACATGAATATGTTGAAGGCATCCTTCAGGTGCCCATTGTCACCACTAATTGTGTTGAAATATCAAGGTAATTACGAATGCAAATGGATGACAAGACAGTTAATTATATTAACTCCCAAAGTCTCATTGATATATGTATTGTTGGTTAGAAAGACGGTAAGATGTTGAGAGGTATGGTAGAACACATGTTGAGAGGTATGGTAGAACACATGTTGAGAGGTATGGTAGAACACATGTTGAGAGGTATGGTAGAACACATGTTGAGAGGTATGGTAGAACACATGTTGAGAGGTATGGTAGAATACATGTTGAGAGGTATGGTAGAACACATGTTGAGAGGTATGGTAGAATACATGTTGAGAAGTATGGTAGAACACATGTTGAGAGGTATGGTAGAACACGTGTTGAGAGGTATGGTAGAACACGTGTTGAGAGGTATGGTAGAACACATGTTGAGAGGTATGGTAGAACACGTGTTGAGAGGTATGGTAGAACACATGTTGAGAGGTATGGTAGAACACATGTTGACAGGTATGGTAGAACACGTGTTGAGAGGTATGGTAGAACACATGTTGAGAGGTATGGTAGAACATGTTGAGAGGTATGGTAGAACACATGGTGAGAGGTATGGTAGAACACATGTTGAGAGGTATGGTAGAACACGTGTTGAGAGGTATGGTAGAACACATGTTGAGAGGTATGGTAGAACACATGTTGAGAGGTATGGTAGAACACGTGTTGAGAGGTATGGTAGAACACATGGTGAGAGGTATGGTAGAACACATGTTGAGAGGTATGGTAGAACACATGGTGAGAGGTATGGTAGAACACATGGTGAGAGGTATGGTAGAACACATGTTGAGAGGTATGGTAGAACACATGGTGAGAGGTATGGTAGAACACATGGTGAAAGGTATGGTAGAACACATGTTGAGAGGTATGGTAGAACACGTGTTGAGAGGTATGGTAGAACACATGTTGAGAGGTATGGTAGAACACATGTTGAGAGGTATGGTAGAACACATGGTGAGAGGTATGGTAGAACACATGGTGAGAGGTATGGTAGAACACATGTTGAGAGGTATGGTAGAACACATGGTGAGAGGTATGGTAGAACACATGGTGAGAGGTATGGTAGAACACATGGTGAGAGGTATGGTAGAACACATGGTGAGAGGTATGGTAGAACACATGGTGAGAGGTATGGTAGAACACATGGTGAGAGGTATGGTAGAACACATGTTGAGAGGTATGGTAGAACACATGGTGAGAGGTATGGTAGAACACATGTTGAGAGGTATGGTAGGTAAAAGAGGCTAACCTGTTTAGACACCTTGTATGAACCCCAGCCTGTGTGATGGAATATGAAACACGGTTAACTTTTGTTCCCACTGTGTAACTATCATATAGAATAGGGTAGCAGCACATTGTTGATATATTCAGTTTTATTTAATCTCCTCTCTCTCTCTCTCTCTCTCTCTCTCTCTCTCTCTCTCTCTCTCTCTCTCTCTCTCTCTCTCTCTCCTCCCTGGCTGCCTGCTTCAGTGTTTGCTGGTGGGAATTGCAGCCAGGGGTAAATATTATGTCTAGGTGGTGGAGACTAAATTAGAGGAACCACCTGCCAGAAATCAGCTGGTGAGGCCCTCAGCTTGCCACACCACACAAATGATATTACCACTGAGTCGTACACCTATCAGATGTGTGTCTGTCCATCAATATCTCCTGCTTCTCTCTCCTTTCATTATCAGACTGTCCCTATCCACACTATTCCTCGACGTATTTCGTGCGTGTCTGAAGAGCTCTGTGCGTGCGAGAATGAGCTTTACGTGAGCTTTCTAATAGACTTTGACTGAGTTAAATAGATACCAAATTGGGTTGGGAATATGGAGCGTAGTTGCTACTGGGAATTCCTAAAGATGGCGCAAGAGTACACACACTGATGATGACCCAACACAACTCTGTATAGTACGATATTCTTCCTTCTTCCATCACCATATTAACTAGAATCACCATACCTATCATTGCAAAGCACTATACCAACATTCCATGTACCATCACCACCACTAAGAACAGCCACCGCCATCACCCTTACTGGGATACTCACTGCCTTACTGAAGCCTCCCAGCTCAGGCTGACACTACTGAAGTCTCCCAGCTCAGGCTGACACTACTGAAGCCTCCCAGCTCAGGCTGACACTACTGAAGTCTCCCAGCTCAGGCTGACACTACTGAAGTCTCCCAGCTCAGGCTGACACTGGTGAAGCCTCCCAGCTCAGGCTGACACTACTGAAGTCTCCCAGCTCAGGCTGACACTGGTGAAGCCTCCCAGCTCAGGCTGGGGGACACTTCCCAACACATTGTATGAACACCATCCTGATCACAGGGAAACATAGTCAGACTTTGTTTCCACTGTGTAAATATAATTTATTTAGAATAAGGTAGCAGCACATTGCTTATGTATCCGATTTTCAATAAAATCAAATCAACCAGCCTCACCAGCATGCAACACACACACACACACACACACACACACACACACACACACACACACAAGCATGTATAACAGGAAGGGCACTGGAATGGATCAGGGAATACCTCACAGGGAGGCAACAACGGGTCATGGTGCGTGATGAGGTATCACAGTGGGCGCCTGTGACGAGCGGTGTACCGCAGGGGTCAGTCCTAGGACCAGTGTTATTCTTGGTATATGTGAATGACATGACGGAAGGGATAGACTCAGAAGTGATGTGAAATTAATGAGGAGAATCACATCGGATGAAGACCAAGCAGGACTTCAAAGAGACCTGGACAAGCTTGACATCTGGTCTAGCAACTGGTTTCTCGAATTTAACCCCACCAAATGCAAAGTCATGAAGATCGGAGAAGGGCAAAGAGGACCGCTGACAGAGTACAGGCTAGGTGGACAAAGGCTACAAACCTCATCAAAGGAGAAAGACCTTGGGTGAGTATAACGCCAAGCACGTCTCCGGAAACACACATCAACCAGATAACCGCGGCAGCATATGGGCGACTGGCAAACCTAAGATTAGCGTTCCGTTACCTTAACAAGGAATCGTTCAAGACACTGTACACCGTGTACGTCAGGCCCATACTAGAGTATGCAGCACCAGTCTGGAACCCACACCTGGTCAAGCACATCAAGAAATTAGAGAAAGTGCAAAGGTTTGCGACAAGGCTAGTTCCACAACTCAGGGGACTGCCCTACAAAGAAAGGTTGAGGGAAATAGGACTAACAACACTGGAGGACAGAAGGGTTAGAGGAGACATGATAACGACATACAAAATACTGCGGGGAATAGACAAGGTAGACAGTGACAGGATATTCCAGAGAGGGAACACAGAAACAAGGGGACACAACTGGAAGCTGAAGACTCAGATGAGTCAAAGGGATGTTAGGAAGCATTTCTTCAGCCATAGAGTAGTTAGGAGGCGGGAACTATACATAGTTTAAAGACAAGGTATGATAAAGCTCATGGAGCAGGGAGAGCAGAGACCCAGTAGCGGACAGCGAAGAGGCGGAACCAGGAGCTGAGTCTCGACCCCTGTAACCACAATTAGGTGAGTACACACACACATATGGACATACACAACCCTCACGTGTCCAAATATTTAGCATACGTCTCCCCTCGACGTGTCTGGCGTAGCAGGTGATTACTCACTAATTTGTGTTTGCGGGGGTCGAGTCAATAGCTCCTGGCCTCTCCTCTTAAACTATATTGACTTCCATTAATGATTCGTCTCCTTCTGGGCCATGTCATGTCTACTGAAACTACGTACAGAGTTTACCAGTTCTAAGCTTGATGGAAAAGTATTGAAACTAAATACATAGTTCACCAGTTCTAAGCTTGATGGAAAAGTATTGAAACTAAATACATAGTTCACCAGTTCTAAGCTTGATGGTAAACACAGGAACTGTGCGAGCCTCTGAACCGCCTTATTAAAATTGGTGTGACATTCTCTGTGTATAGGAGCCCAAAATAAGGGCTTTTAAAGCCTAAAATCAATGGCCACAAAGCCCAAAATCAGGGCCTCACAAAGCCCAAACTCAGGGCCTCACGAAGCCCAAAATTAGGGCCTCACAAAGCCCAAAATCACGACTCAGGTATTGGGTATCCTACACAGTATCATGGTAGTCTGTTCACGACTCAGATGCGAGATGTTCTACACAGTCAAGAAGTTAAACGCGTATGTATCAGTTTAAAACCTGACATGTCAACCAGACACAGTAAATATCGTCCATATGTACTGGAGTCCACCTGGAGGGTGTTTCCGGGGTCAACGCCCCCCGTGGAATGTACCTAAATGCAAGAAATTTATTAACTGTTGGAGACAGTGGCAAGATGTCGACTTTTGGTGAAGGCAGAAAAACAGTGGAGTCTTTTATTTGTACAACTTTTCACTTACCGAGTTTTTTCAAACATTGAAAGTTGATTAAAGTTCAGTGTTGGGTGAAACGTCGCATGAAATACTCTGTTGATAAGTAATGAAAAGTCACAAAACCGTGACTGGAACAAAAAAAAACGCATTTAGAAGAGAACCCTTATGAAGCTGTTTCTGTCAGTCGTGGACCATTGTCAAGTCACAACTGAGTTGAGTAAAGTAGAGAAGGCGTGAAGACAACGCAGTTAGGGACGGGGAAGCAGCATTATAAGCTTCCTCTCTTAATTCCTCGTGTTTGCTGTATTAATTTATCCTCTCTTCTTGTGTCTTCTTCATCATGATTATATTGAAAATTGTATAAAATATTGACAAGTTGAAGATTAAGACACATGTGCAACAGTTGAGTATCTTTATTGTCGAAATGTTTCGCCTACACAGTAGACGTCTTCAGTCAGATACAGAGGCTGCAGGTGTAGTAATGAAATAAGCATGATGTAATCAGTCCATCAACCTTGGAGAAATAGTATTTGAGGTGGTCAGTCCCACAGCCTGGAGAAGAGTTCAGCTCCATGGAGCTGAACTCTTCTCCAGGCTGAGGGACTGATTACCCGAGCATATGCTGTACTTTTCTCAAGATTGATGGACTGAACACATCGACTTCATGCTGAGGAACTGATTACCTCATTCTCCTCCTCATCTTTCACCGTATTTCTCTATATTGGACTGAAGAAGCCACTGGCATTACTCGATAAAGATTTCCAAATGTTGCATAAGTGACGTGTCTCATTTTTTCAACATCGTATGTCAGCCCTGATTCGAAATCAACCTTGCTGTACTGTCTGAATACCAATAAACGGTGTTTCATCATCTACTGTTTTCCGATATTGAACTGATAAAGCCACTGGTTGGCGATACGTCTACAGTAAGGATGCCGAGGTGTTGCGAATTTGTATAATTCCTTATCTTATGGGTTTTTTAAAGCTTTATTGTAGTATATCAGGCCGGCTGACCAAGACGTTTAAGTTACTTCTTGAAGACAAAAGTCTTGTTGTGGTTTTTCCTGTGTCTGATGACTTTAATATTTCTTTTACAATAATATTTCTTCTATAAATATTATAAACGTGGACGCCCAATGGACCAGCCGGGCTGTGGTTCGTACGTTGGACTGCGTGCGGCCAGCAGTAACAGCCTGGTTGATCAGGCTCTGGTCCAACATGAGGCCTGGTCACAGACCGGGCCGCAGGGGCGTTGACCCCTGGAATTCTCTCCAGGTTCTCTCCAGGTATCCTGGGTTCTCTACACATGCTGCTATGTATGATGATCTATGTAACTGTAATTGTGTATACCTGAATAAACTTACTCTTTCTCACTGATACGTTCCATGCTTCCATTTCCTCCTCCTCCTCCTCCTCCTCCTCCTCCTCCTCCTCCTCCTCCTCCTCCTCCTCCTCCTTCGCCTCTTCCACACACGTAAGGGACATTTCAAGAAGGGGCTGAGGGTAAATTGTGGTTTGGGTAAACAGAGTCTCGTGTATGTGAGAGGGTCGAGTGAGGGGAGGGAAAGTGGAGTATGGAGTGAGGTGGTTGGGGGTCAAGGCAGTGGGAAAGGATTGGTTGGATTGAGAGGAAGGGGCAGTGTGGAGTCAGGGGAAAAAGTCAGTATGCAGGGGGGTAAGGATGTGAGGGGGTGAAAGGAAAATCGTGAATTAGGAGATGTTGCAAGGTAAGTAAAGTGTGGGAAAGCAGGAAAATGCTACAGGGAGTCGAGGGTAAGAGAAGAGAGGGAGGGAATATGAGAGGTCTCTGTGGGATTGTTTGGTCTCCCCTCTGTTTGGTCTGCTGGCCGCTGAGGGCACGCCAGAGGCCGCTTCCTGACCAGACAAGTTAATCCAGATGTCAGGATGTGCCTTTAAGGACATTCCTGTGTTTTCTACCCCTCACTTCCTTAGTGACCAACTCCTCCATTCCCCCTCCCGCCACACACTGTTATTACAGTATAAGTTGTTTCCTACAAACGTAGTGTAACTTAAAAAGAGAAAAGTGCATTCATCATCACTCGTTTAGTAGTTAATTTCACTCCCACCACCCCCCATACATGCACTCCACCTGACACTTGCACACCCTATTCCTCACACCCCAGAAGTGCGTGGTCCTCACATTTCTAACGACCCTCAGAACCAAAATATCTCCACTCATTCTTCAGAGTGCAGGCACTGTACTTCCCTCCTCCAGAACGACATCACCCTCCCTAAAGAGTACAAGCACTCTATTTCCCACGTCCAAAATCACAACATTGCCGTCAGTTCTTTAGATTACAGGCACTGTACTTTCCACCTCCAGAACACACTATATCCACCCGTCCTTCAGAGTACACACTATACTGCCCTCCTCCAGAACCACATCTACACCCACCCACCCATCAGAGTACAGGTACTGTACTGCCCTCCTCCAAAACCACATCTACACCCACCCACCCATCAGAGTACAGGTACTGTACTGCCCTCCTCCAAAACCACATCTCCACCCGTCCTTCAGAGTACAGACACTATACTGCCCTCCTCCAGAACCACATCAACCACCCACCCACCCATCAGAGTACAGACACTGTACTACCCTCCTCCAGATCTGCTAATATATTGCTATTAATTTCCACGTAATAAGAACTCCAGTCTGCTGGAAGGGAACCTTTGAAGCTACCGTAGCTACTCAACCATACTGGAATGCTTGACGATATCCTCATCACCCTACTGAGTCTACCAGCTCAGTCTGGCATTTCATTACCTCAGGGCGGGTTACATCATCCTTTGTGATGGCATATTACCTATAGGTAATATGAGGTAATATTACCTATTGAAATATGGCAGGAAAACCATCCTGTATGATGGAATATGACAGGGAACCATCCTGTGTGATGGAATATGACAGGGAACCATCCTGTGTGCTGGAATATGACAGGGAACCATCCTGTGTGATGGAATATGACAGAGAACCATTTTGAGTGATGGAATATGACAGGGAACCATCCTGTGTGATGGAATATGACAGGGAACCATCCTGTGTGATGGAATATGACAGGGAACCAACCTGAGTGATGGAATATGACAGGGAACCATCCTGAGTGATGGAATATGACAGGGAACCATTTTGAGTGATGGAATATGACAGGGAACCATCCTGTGTGATGGGATATGACAGGGAACCATCCTGTGTGATGGGATATGACAGGGAACCATCCTGAGTGATGGAATATGACAGGGAACCATCCTGGGTGATGGAATATAACAGGGAACCATCCTCAGTGATGGAATATGACAGGGAACCATCCTGAGTGATGGAATATGACAGGGAACCATCCTGTGTGATGGGATATGACAGGGAACCATCCTGTGTGATGGGATATGACAGGGAACCATCCTGAGTGATGGAATATGACAGGGAACCATCCTGGGTGATGGAATATAACAGGGAACCATCCTGTGTGATGGAATATGACAGGGAACCATCCTGTGTGATGGAATATGACAGGGAACCATCCTGTGTGATGGAATATGACAGGGAACCATCCTGAGTGATGGAATATGACAGGGAACCATCCTGAGTGATGGAATATGACAGGGAACCATTTTGAGTGATGGAATATGACAGGGAACCATCCTGTGTGATGGGATATGACAGGGAACCATCCTGTGTGATGGGATATGACAGGGAACCATCCTGAGTGATGGAATATGACAGGGAACCATCCTGGGTGATGGAATATAACAGGGAACCATCCTCAGTGATGGAATATGACAGGGAACCATCCTGAGTGATGGAATATGACAGGGAAACCATCCTGTGTGATGGATATACCTTTACCTTTGATATACCTTTGAAGAGTTTCGAGAGTATCTACTCTCTGAGCCCGGCCATGGGCCAGGCTCGTCTGGTGCTTGCCTGGTCAACCAGGCTGTTGCTGCTGGAGGCCCGCTGCCCCACATATCCATCACAGCCTGGTTGATCTGGCACCTGGTGAAGATATTTGTCCAGTTTCCTCTTGAAGGCTTCTACACTGGTTCCAGCCGTGTTTCGGATATCTTCTGGTAAGATGTTGAATAGTCTGGGACCCCGGATGTTAATACAGTGCTCCCGTATTGTCCCCACCGCACCCCTGCTCCTCACTGGGTTTATTTTACACTTTCTCCCATATCTCTCACTCCAGTTTGTTCTTATGGCAGTGTGCAGATTTGGGACCAGGCCCTCAAGTACTTTCCATGTATATATTATCATGTATCTCTCTCTCCTCCGCTCCAATGAGTACATGTTCAAGACTTGAAGGCGTTCCCAATAATTTAGATGTTTCAATGGCTCAATGTGAGCCGTAAACGATCTCTGGATTTGTTCCAGCTCTGCTATTTCTCCTGCCCTGAACGGGGCCGTCAGCACTGAGCAGTATTCTAAGTGAGGGAGCACTAGCGATTTGAATAGTGTCACCATCGGCATTATTTCACTTGTTTTGAAAGTTCTCAATACCCACCCCGTCATCTTCCTGGCTGTTGTGATCTTTGTCTTGTTATGGTCTTTAAACGACAGATCAGCAGACATAATTATTCCCAAGTCCTTTACGTGTTCCTTTCGTTCTATGTGGTGACCCTCTTGCGTTTTGTATATAGTGTTCCTTTTGAGTTCTTCATTTTTCCATACCTAAGCAGCTGAAACTTATCACCATTGAACGTCATGTTGTTCTCCACTGCCCATTGGAAGACCCTGCTTATGTCCTCCTGTAATTTTTTCAGTGTCCTCTACTGTAGTGACTTTCATGCTTATTTTAGTGTCATCTGCAAATGATGATACAAAAGTGTGCTGGGTGTTTTTATCTATGTCTGCTATGAGGATGAGAAACAGCAGAGGTGCCAGGACAGTGCCTTGGGGCACTGAGCTTTGACCTCGCTGATGCTGGATCTTGCCCTGTTCACTACTACTTTTGTGTTCTTTGTGTTAGGAACTCAAAAATCCATCTGCCTACCTTCCCCGTAATGCCTATGGCCCTCATTTTGTGCGCTATCACTCCATGATCGCATTTGTCAAACGCCTTTGCAAAATCTGTGTAAATCACATCTGCGTTTTGGTCGTCCTCCAATGCCTCCGTAATTCTGTCATAATGGTTCAGCAGCTGTGACAGGCATGATCGACCCGCTCTAAAGCCATGCTGGTTCGGGTTATGTTGGTTGTGCTGGTCCATGAACTTTGTAATCTGCCGTCTCATCACTCTTTCAAAGATTTTTATGATGTGAGAAGTGAGGGCTACTGGTCTGTAATTTTTAGCTAGTGCTCTACTACCTCCCTTATGCAAAGGGCTATGTCTGCACTCTTTAAGGCCTCTGGAATTTCACCTAGATCTAAGCTCTTTCTCCACAGAAAACTAAGGGCTCTTGCTAATGGTACTTTGCACTGCTTTATAAATAAAGCATTCCATGAATCTGGTCCAGGTGCTGAGTGAGTGGGCATGTTGGCCATTTCTTTTTGAAATCTATGGGATTTGTACTAATGTCGGTTAGGTGGTCTGCGCAGCCTTCTGCTGGAGTGAAAAATATTTCTGCATTTTCTACCTTGCTGTCATTTAGTGGGTTGCTGAACACTGACTCATACTGTTCTTTTAGCATTTCACTCATTTCCTGTTCATCGTCCGTATACGAATCTCCTCTCAATAATGGTCCAATTCTACAGGTAGTTCTTAGCTTGGATTTTGCATAGGAGTAGAAATATTTTGGGTTTCTTGCAATATCCTGTATGGCTCTTTGTTCCCTTTGTACTTCTTCTGTCAGGTATGACATCTTAAGTTTGTGCTCTAATTCCGTGATCTCTCGGTTAAGGCTATCTCTCCTCTGTTGCAACATAACTGTGTTTTTCAGCAATTCAGTAACCCGTTTTCTTCTCCTGTACCATCTCCTACGCTCTCTCTATATCTGATCTTCTTCGGGGTTTCCTCAATGGTACGTGTTTCATACATACCTTGTATGCTTCTGTATTCAGCTTCTCTAGGCACTGGTGGGGATTTAGGGTGCTCATGTCTGATTTCCATGATATGTCTGATAGCTCTTGGTTTATTTTTTCCCAGTCAATTCTATGGTTATTAAGATTAAACTTACTGAACATTCCGTCTCTAACATTAGTGTCGCAGTTCCCTAACCCTGAGTTAATACTAGTTTGAACTTCTATGATGTTATGATCAGAGTATATTGTTTTTGTAACTGTTATGTCTCTGATTAATTCCTCGTTGTTTGTGAATATCAAATCCAGGGTATTTTCATTTCTAGTGGGATCAATTATCTGTTGGTTTAGTGAGTACTTTTCACAAAGCCTCATTAGTTCCCTGGTATGTGCCTGTTGAGCCAGGGTGCTTCCAGGAGTTATTTCTGGTATAACATTATGGTGCCTCATCTTCCATTTTACATGAGGGAGATTAAAATCTCCAAGGATTAAAATGTTTGGGGTGGGATTCTCTAGCCTATCCAGATAGCTATCTATCTTCTTTAACTGCTCTGTGAATTCCTCCGCGGTTGCTGATGGTGGTTTGTATACTAGGATAATTACTAGATTCTTATTTTCCACTTTAATGCCGAGAATTTCTACTATATCATTCGTAGCGTTCAAAACTTCTGTGCAACAGAGAGTATCTTTTATATAGAGTCCTACTCCTCCCTGTGACCTATTAATTCTATCACATCTATACATGTTATAGTTTTCTATCTGAATCTCTCCGTCCAAAACATCCCTTGTATGTGTTTCTGTAAATGCTCCAAACATGGCATTTGCTTCTGATAGGAGTCCACTAACATAACTAACTTTGTCATTTTATTTGATTTCAGACCCTGAATATTTGCAAATATGAAGCAGGAGTTACCATTTGGGATGTTTGGTCTTTCTTTGTGTTTGGTTAGTACCACTGGTGATGTCCTACCTGGTATGGCCCCTGGTGCCCATACCCTGGTTTCTCCAGTACTGACTTTGATTGTTTATACAGCCCTGATGAGCTGGTGCCTGTCTTGTCTTGTCCCACTGTTCTGCCCATCTGTCCCCTCTGTACCATTTCCACCTTTTGTCTCTTTCTTTTATCTGGTTGTTTCTCTTTATATCTAAAAAGATTGCTGTTCTTTTTCATTTTCCCTTTCCCTGCTTTCTCTGTATCGTACTGTTCCCTTTATATGGTGGTCTGGACAGCTCATGTCATAACATTCTCTGGACTGTGTTGAAGCTTGACACATCACTGGATGGAAGTATCTGCACTCTTTGTTAAACCGACACTTTCCTTTCCTTAACATGTTGGCACATTTTCTGGTGTGTTTATTCCAACAATCTCTGCCATAAAGGCACATACCTTTAGCATAGAATCTGCATATGTTTTGGCTGCCTATATTTACTGACTTTGTATTTTCCCAAAGATCTGCAGAATTATCTGCGTTTTTTTCCTCTCTTTCCACTCCTTGGTTTTCCTCGTTATCTGTGCTTTTCTGTGCTGTGCTTTTTCTGGAAGAGGACTCCCCTACTATATCTGTATTAGAGGCTATGGCTGTGGTGGCGTCCTTAACCAAAACCGGATGTTCACTATGGCTGGGGGCTGGGTCTGGGTCAGTCCTGGGGCTGGGGGCTGAGTTAGCTAATGTTTTTGTCTCCTGTGTTTTTTCCCGTGGATGACTGTTTATTTTTGGGTCACTTGTTGTAGACTGGTCATTCTGTGTGTTATACTTTACCCCTTTCCTATCTTCCCAAGTTCTATATATACCGGGGAGACTATTCAATAGTTCCTCTTTTTTTTCATGCTTATTGTTTATTAGCCTCCTGAGTGCTTTCCTGATATCTGTCCATAGTTCTACATCCTTGTTGCAGATCCAGAAACACCTTTCTAGACGGATGTCACTTCTTGTTACTGTGTTAATTTTTGAACATGTGACATGATGTTTTGAAAAGCAAAGGTTGCATGTGATTCTGGATTTCTTCCCAAGAGCCTTTTCACAAGTCCCACAGATATACTGTACTGCCATCCTGCCTGTATTATATTAGTATATGTGGGATGTACTGATTATGGAGACTTACTACACCTTATATTATATTATTGTTATAATATGTATTTATTTCTGTTTGCTCACTGTATAACTCTTTCTATATTTATTCCTCTCTGATCAGTCCTATATACATTTTAATGTATTATTCTCACTGAGATCCCCACACTGGTCTAGACAGGATATTGTGGTATGGTGTATATGGTGTTTTTATGGGTGTGTATGATAGGCCTCCGTGGCTGACTTCAGCACTGCCAGGCGTATGACTGAGGCACACCACTCAGTCCTATACTGCCATGCGATGCCCCGTTTTAGACCACTTTCATTTTCTTAGATCACTATCCTTGTGTTTTCTACTGCCAATTGGGTTCACTAGGTCTTTCTTATTCTGTCCTGATATCCTAGTCTATTCGTTATAAGTGGTAACTCAGATCTATAAAAGTCGCTTGTCACATTGACCACTCCAGGGCAAGTGGTCACCCGCACTGCCACACTACTATTGGATTTAATTTACTTTTATTTTATACCTAATAGTTTATCACTGCTGTACACTGGTTATTACAAGGATATACACTATATTTATTCCAGATACCTTTTCTTTTCACTGAACTAATACTGTGGTCATTGCTTTATTTCCACACGATACCTATGCTTCCGGTAGTTTCCCCTTACACTTCCATGGCAAAAACTTCCACGCTTAGTAGTGGCAGGGAGAAAGACACTTCACATGGTTTTATACTTCAATTATGTATACTGTGATTCCCTGCACCTCAGTGCCACCATCACTTGTTTTTGTTTCTTATAACTATAGAATTTACTTATCTGTTATTTCTGCTTCTCAGGACCTCTGGCAATTTTCACTAGTGCCAATCCTTGTAGTATATTTCCATATGCTATACCATATCTTTTAAGCTATACTGGGGATTTATTACTATTTCTCTTACTACAGATTTGGTTCACTGTGTCACTGCACATATATATCCTTGCCACTCGCTATATTACTTAGTTAGTTCAATATATGTTTGTTAATTTTCACCTCCGAATTTGGATGTATCTGGCAATAATTCGCTGGTCTCCAGGCCTATTCCCACCGTAACGGTTGCTCCACCGGCACTCTAGAATTTACACTATAGTCTATATTTTTTTCCTATTTACTGTTCACTGCGATTTCTCTTATGTTGGTTCAAATGCGTATATGCACTTTATGGTTACACACGCTTAATTCTGGCACTGTGTCTCCTCAGATACTATCAGTAAACGCAATTTAAGACGGAGCTCCACCCCGCGTGACCACCCACGACACTGGTTTGGTAATAGAGTTCAAAATATGGAATATGACAGGGAAACCATCCTGTGTGATGGAGTATGACAGGGAACCATCCTGTGTGATGGAGTATGACAGGGAAACCATCCTGTGTGATGAAATATGACAGGGAAACCATCCTGTGTGATGGAATATGACAGGGAAACCATCCTGTGTGATGGAATATGACAGGGAAACCATCCTGTGTGATGGAATATGACATATGACAGGGAAACCATCCTGTGTGATGGAATATGACAGGGAAACCATCCTGTGTGATGGAATATGACAGGGAAATAGCTTTAATCATAATAAAAACGAAAAATAGAATATGAAGATGAGTGATGAAATTTAGGAACAATAATGGCATGTAAGAAAAAAAATGAGTAAGAAGAGAGAAGAGGAGAATAAATAAGGAGCAGCAGCAGAGAAGGAAGAAGAGGAAGGAAAGTCAGGAGTGTGGAGTAGGAGGGGCAAGGATGGTCAGTATAAGAGGAAATGTGTAAAGGATGGTCAAAATAAACTTGCTGTTTATTCTGTGGCGGCAGCAGCAGCTGCTGTTAAGATTATTACGTGTGTATGTATGTATGTACTCACTTAATTGTGATTGCAGGGGTCGAGACTTAGCTCCTGGCCCCCCCTCTTCACTGACCGCTACTAGGTCAGTGTGTGTGTGTGTGGTGACTGCATTATTAATTCATGTTTGCTAGGGATAATGATAAGAATTTTCACTTATTTTTTGTCTCCCTCTATCTACACACTCCCTCCCACCTTCCCTCTCTTCCTCCATTATAACTTTCCTGCCCTTCCTTCTACATCCTTCCGTCCTTTCCCTCTTACCTACCTCTCACTTCCTTGTAGCTCTCCCTCCTTACCAAATTCGTCCCTCCCTCCTTCCCTCTCGTCTTTACTCCCTCCTCTTCCCCGCCTTTCATCTCGTTAATATCCCTTACGAGGCTATTACGTCTTTGTGTATGCAAACATTGTTATCCTGCCCTGCGTTGTGGACTCTCCCAGTCGAGCTAAAATGTTCCCAATCAGTGGGCAGTATGCCTACGATGCCATACCAGTAGTGAAGAAACACAATAACCATCCCTGGTGGGAATGCCGGAAATGCTGGCCAGGATTCCCACCGCTGCCACCAATGTTCATTCTCCAGCTCTACCTGCAGTGTGTTCCCAGGGTCAGTGTCTCCGTGGCCTCTCGGTGCATGATGTGATCAAGCAAGCTGGAGGTGTTAGCTGCACGAAATCCAACCTTTGATGAATTTCCAGAGTCCTTCTACTACCATCTGGTGTTTGCCTGGTCAACCAGGCTGTTGCTGCTTGTGGCCCACAGCCCCATATATCCATCACAGCCTTGTTGATCTGGCACCAGGTGAAGATATTTGTCCAGTTTCTTCTTGAAGACTTCTACACTTGTTCCAGCAATGTTTCTGATATCTTCTGGTAAGCATCACAGCCCGGTTGATCAAGGACTGGCTTGAGAAACTTGTTCATTTTTTTCTTGAAGACAGCCAGGAGTCTGTTGGTACTCCCCCATATGTACGAAAGGAGGACGTTGAAAAGTCTTGGCCCCTTCACACTTACTGAGTTTTCTCTTAGTGTACTCACTGTACCCTTTTCATTGGGGATATTTTATACCATCTGCCAAGCCTTGTTCATGGGAATGATTTATGTGTGCAGAGGGACTTCAAACGTTCCCAGTAATTTAGGTGCTTGACTGAATCTATGCGGTCAGTCAGGGTTCTCTGCATATTCTGTAGGTCTGCAATGTTACCTGCCTTGAATGGAACTGTCAGAGTACAGCAGTACACCAGGAGAGTACAGCAGTACACCAGGAGAGTACAGCAGTACACCAGGAGAGTACAGCAGTACTCCAGGTGGTGGTAGAACTAGAGCATACAACTTAAATTTAATGGTAGGGTTCTTTCTTTATACAAGAATTAATGGTGGAGTAGATATCAGAAATACTGCTGGGACAAGTGTAGAAGTCTTCAAGAGGAAAATGGACAAGTATCTTCACCTGGTGCCAGATCAACCAGGCTGTGATGGATATGTGGGCCAGTGAGCAGCCAGCAGTAATAGCCTGGTTGATCATATAAATGCCAGACAATCAGTAGATCTCGTTTCGTTGAAGTCTGAACACCACTAAATAAACCTTTGTTATGGTGCCTGAAAGCATTTCTTATGTATGTAAATTATATGGCTGCTGTGCACTTTTGGTGATGTGTTTGGTGTAATGCTTACTCTCAGATCTTTCGTCTTGTGGGTAGACTGCAGCGTATCTCCCCACACGTTGTATTCCGTGTCCCATCTTCTCATTCTTGTTCTCATTACGTGACACACATTAGAGGGAATTACGTAAAGATCCTCGTTAGTGTGTTTTGTCGCCTGTTGAAGTAATTGTGTTAGTGTACGTGGAGACGCTCAAGCAGGTACCAAGGTGGTGAATTATTGAGTATCGGCATTTTACACCTGATTCACCTCACCCGGGAGTTGTTGTCTAGTTATGTGCTTCTATCCTCCCTCCCTCTCTCCTTCCTTTCTTCCCCTACCTGCTTGCCATCTCTCCTTTCATTCTTCCCCTGCTTACACACCTCTACCCCTTCCCTCACCCTTTTTGTCACCACTCCACACTGTCTCCTTATCCCACATCTTCACTTAGAGAGAGAAAGAGATAGGGAGGCAGAAAGAAAGCCAAGAAAGAGAGACAGACAGAGACAGAGAGTATCGTAGAATTGGGTTAGATATTACCAGTAGCAGACGAAGCATTGGGCCGAGGTGGGGTTTTGGGTTAGGAGGGAGGCAGGGGGGGTTCCTTGAAGTGTAAACCATGGTGGGTGACGAGGCTTTGATGGACAAGTCTACATAGTGAAGCCTGTTTAGCAGTCCCTCTTGTTACCACTCCCATGTTGCTGTTCTTGTGTTGCTTGTTGTGTTTGTTGTTCTTGTGTTGCTGTTATTGAATATAATAATAGTAGTAGAAGTAGCAGTAGTAATAGTAGTAGCAGCAGTAGTAGTATTAGTAGTAGTAGAAGCAGCAGTAGTAGTAATAGTGGTAGTAGCAGCAGTAGTAGTATTAGTAGTAGTAGAAGCAGCAGCAGTAGTAGTAGTAGTAATAGTGGTAGTAGCAGCAGTAGTAGTATTAGTACTAGTAGGAGCAGTAGCAGTAGTAGTACTAGCAGTAATAGTAGTAGTATTAGCAATAGTAGTAGTAGTAGGGATTATCAAGTGGTGATCTTTAACAAGACTACAGTCAGAATTATCTTCAAGTAATGTACGATAGTTATGGTCATCAAGATAGTCACTGATTTACACTAAGTAGTCTGGATTATTCATACACAGTCATCACAACATTCAATGTTTACGATAGCTCACCGAGTCTTCAAACACAGTAGTAATAACACGCAGTGTGAACGATAGCTCACTCACACACACTATTCTCACACACTGATCGCAAGAAACACTGAACGATAGCTCACTCACACACACTATTCTCACACACTGATCGCAAGAAACACTGAACGATAGTTCACTCACACAGACTATTCTTACACACTGGTCGCAAGAAACACTGAACGATAGTTCACTCACACACACTATTCTTACACACTGGTCGCAAGAAACACTGAACGATAGTTCACTCACACACACTATTCTTACACACTGATCGCAAGAAACACTGAACGATAGCTCACTCACACAGACTATTCTTACACACTGATCGCAAGAAACACTGAACGATAGCTCACTCACACAGACTATTCTTACACACTGATCGCAAGAAACACTGAACGATAGCTCACTCACACACACTATTCTTACACACTGGTCGCAAGAAACACTGAACGATAGTTCACTCACACACACTATTCTTACACACTGGTCGCAAGAAACACTGAACGATAGCTCACTCACACACACTATTCTTACACACTGGTCGCAAGAAACACTGAACGATAGCTCACTCACACACTATTCTCACACACTGGTCGCAAGAAACACTGAACGATAGCTCACTCACACACACTATTCTTACACACTGGTCGCAAGAAACACTGAACGATAGTTCACTCACACACACTATTCTTACACACTGGTCGCAAGAAACACTGAACGATAGCTCACTCACACACACTATTCTTACACACTGGTCGCAAGAAACACTGAACGATAGCTCACTCACACACACTATTCTTACACACTGGTCGCAAGAAACACTGAACGATAGCTCACTCACACACACTATTCTTACACACTGGTCGCAAGAAACACTGAACGATAGCTCACTCACACACACTATTCTTACACACTGATCGCAAGAAACACTGAACGATAGCTCACTCACACACACTATTCTTACACACTGGTCGCAAGAAACACTGAACGATAGCTCACTCACAGACTATTCTTACACACTGATCGCAAGAAACACTGAACGATAGTTCACTCACACACACTATTCTTACACACTGGTCGCAAGAAACACTGAACGATAGCTCACTCACACACACTATTCTTACACACTGGTCGCAAGAAACACTGAACGATAGCTCACTCACACAGACTATTCTTACACACTGATCGCAAGAAACACTGAACGATAGCTCACTCACACAGACTATTCTTACACACTGATCGCAAGAAACACTGAACGATAGCTCACTCACACAGACTATTCTTACACACTGATCGCAAGAAACACTGAACGATAGTTCACTCACACACACTATTCTTACACACTGGTCGCAAGAAACACTGAACGATAGCTCACTCACACACACTATTCTTACACACTGATCGCAAGAAACATTGAACGATAGTTCACTCACACACACTATTCTTACACACTGATCGCAAGAAACACTGAACGATAGTTCACTCACACACACTATTCTTACACACTGGTCGCAAGAAACACTGAACGATAGCTCACTCACACACACTATTCTTACACACTGATCGCAAGAAACACTGAATGATAGTTCACTCACACACACTATTCTTACACACTGATCGCAAGAAACACTGAACGATAGTTCACTCACACACACTATTCTTACACACTGGTCGCAAGAAACACTGAACGATAGCTCACTCACACAGACTATTCTTACACACTGATCGCAAGAAACACTGAACGATAGCTCACTCACACACACTATTCTTACACTGATCGCAAGAAACACTGAACGATAGCTCACTCACACACACTATTCTTACACACTGGTCGCAAGAAACACTGAACGATAGCTCACTCACACACACTATTCTTACACACTGATCGCAAGAAACACTGAACGATAGCTCACTCACACACACTATTCTTACACACTGATCGCAAGAAACATTGAACGATAGCTCACTCACACACACTATTCTTACACACTGGTCGCAAGAAACACTGAACGATAGCTCACTCACACACACTATTCTTACACACTGATCGCAAGAAACACTGAACGATAACTCACTCACACACTATTCTCACAAGGAAGAAATCACAATAAAACGGGTGATTGCAAATGTGAAAAAAATACCACAGTGAAAATTTGAAATAGAACCTGAACGCTTTCATGTGCTTCCACACACATCTTCAGAGGGATAGGAAGAAGAGGCAAGAGAACCACACTTTACATGTCAAACCCTGAGGTGACACCTCACTCAAAGAGGTGACGATGTATCATCATATTCCTCTGAAGACGCGTGTGTAAGCACATGAAAGCGCTCAGGTTCTATTTCCTATTTTCACTGTGGTATTTTTTTCACTGTTGCACATTAGTGGCAAGAAGTGTTTGTGATAGCCGTCACCACCATCATCACCACCACCATCACCACCACCATCACCACCACCATCACCACCACCACCACCATCACCATCACCATCACCATCACCACCACCATCACCACTACCACCACCACCATCACCATCACCACCACCATCACCACCACCATCACCACCACCACCATCACCATCACCACCACCACCATCACCATCACCACCACCATCACCACCACCACTACCACCACCACCACCACCACAGTTATGCGTAATAACCACAACACAGTGAATCGTGTTGGGTGCTGTTACTCACCTAAATTATCGTCTTGCGGGTATTCTTAGGGAGGTTATTGTTGGTCAGGTAAATACCACAGTGCAGGTGTTTTATGTATGCATGTATTAATGTATGGATGTGTTATAAGATCACAGTAAACAGGTGATATCACACTATGCAAAACAACCACTCTAAAAAAATAGTGAATTTCCAAGCGCTTTCGTGATTTCTGACATTATCAGTGGTTGTTGTGTATGTATGTATGTTTGCATGTATCTGTGTATGTATATGAATAACCAAAATGTAATGAGCACGTGTCAGTGCTCAGTAATAACTCACGTGGAAACAGACACTGAGAAATTTCATTGATCTGTATATTTCGACCCCTTCTGGGGTCCTCTTCAGCAGATGTAATCTATGTATGCATTTATAATCAAAGTTGAGCTCATTAAGATGTGTCGATATTCAGCTCCTGGCCCTCGCCTCTTAGCACATTTTGACCGTCGTTACTTATAACAAACATAAAAAAATGTGCTAAAACATTATTTGATTGCATATTCCGATGATTCAGTGCGGTTTCAAGAATTTCCTGATAACCTCAGTTTTTAGCTAAACTATGCATATATGCTACTTAAAAAAATAATATGATTTGACTTACATTTCCCAGTGGAATGAGTTGGATGGGACGAGGTGACAACAAACACAGGACACAGCTTCAAGAGCAGGTATGAGAAGCCCCCAGAGGCTTTCCTGCAGTTTACCACGTCAAGATATTGACGTGGGCAACACCTTGAATGTTCTGATTGTGTTGTGTGTCTTCCTGTCTGTCTACACTCAAGAAACGAGTGTAACGTGGTGTTTTATTAGCGATGTTTCGCTCACTTCAGTGGGACTTTCAGGTTATTGATATATTTCTCTACTTTCTTCTGTGTTTCAGTGACCATATCTTTCTTGACTATAATTATGTTTACCAGTGAATTGCTATTCTTAATTTAGAAGGTCACTGTACGTTGTATAATTTAGGTCAGTGTACGTTGTATAATTAAGAAGTTCACTGTACGTTGTATAACTCTGAAGTTCACTGTACGTTGTATAACTGTGAAGGTCACTGTACGTTGTATAACCCTGAAGGTCAATGTACGTTGTATAATTTAGGTCAATGTACGTTGTATAATTTAGGTCAGCGTACGGTGTATAATTTAGGTCAATGTACGTTGTATAATTTAGGTCAATGTACGTTGTATAATTTAGGTCAATGTACGTTGTATAATTTAGGTCAGCGTACGGTGTATAATTCTGACGGTCAGTGTACGTTGTATAATTTAAATCAGCGTACGTTGTATAATTTAGAAGGTCAGTGTATGCTGTATAATATCGTGACAATTCTGGGATGACACGGCAGGTTCTAAGAAAGTTGTAGGAAAGCTAAATAAACGCGTGAAAGTATCGAAAGTCACAGCAAGGAAAGACACAGAAAAAGAGCGAAAAGTTTACACGAAATGCGCGAGGGGAAAGTTTAGGAGAAACGGCGGGGATAATGGCAGGGAAATTGAAAGAAAAGAGAGAAAGTCGGGGTAGAAAGTTAAAGAAAGTCACAGGAAAGTTATAGGAAGCTTGAAAAAGAAAACTACAAGAATATCATGGAAAAAGCAGAAAAAAAATCACTGGAAAGTTATAGAAAGCTTGATAAAGAAAGCTACGAGAATATCACTGAAAATAGTAAGAAGGTCACAGGACAATAAGGATCTCGTCAAGTATCTAAGTAAGTGTTCATCAGCTACGACAGTCTCAGAGAAGATGGAGACACAGAAGAGAGGGAGGGAGGGAGAAAGAAAGGTGAAGATAGGAACTATTTCTCAGTTTGCTGTTCCAGGGGATAGGAAAGAGTTAAGAGATATCTCTCAGCATGGCTGGATACTATCACCGCTTTCACGCTAACTTTCTCTCAGATTACAGCCGCTTTGAGGCGTAGAAAGGTGAAGTTTGTCCTGGAGAGAGGGAGGATGAATGATAGGGTGAATAGGAGGGAGGAAGAACAGGAAGGAAGGAGAAACAGACAATGGAAGAGGTTTGAAGCCAGAATGTTCAGCGAGGAAGTGTGTTGTGGTGCTGCTTGTATTGAGCCTGGACCATGGCCGGGCTCCGGGAGTAGAAAGACTTTAGGAACTCATCAGAGGTACCGCCCTACAGTCTACTTGGAGTCGATTCTGAGGTCACCGCCCCTTCCCGTGACCCTGACCCAGACCTATTATTGGCTTCAGGGGTCATCGCCCCCGAGACACGGTCCCAGACCAGGCCCCAAATACAGGAGTACCCGCTTTACAGCGATTTGTTTTAGGGTGTTTCACTAATGCAGCGGTTTTCAGTTATACCCATTCTTCAAAACTCAGACTTCCTACAATAAATATATTCACCACTCAATATAAACTAAGGACGAAAATATTTTAAGGTAAGTAATGTGTGTGTATTGTATATATATTTCTTAGGCCTAGCTATGTTGCTCAATATATGATAGTGTAAACATGTTTTCAGGCTTTTATATGCATTTGAAAGTGAAAAAAAAGGCAGTTTCACTTTACAGCGAGTTTTGGTTTACAGCAGTAGCCCGGAACCAAACCTGCTGTATAAGCGAGGCCCTACAGTAGCCCGGAACCAAACCTGCTGTATAAGCGAGGCCCTACAGTAGCCCGGAACCAAACCTGCTGTATAAGCGAGGCCCTACAGTAGCCCGGAACCAAACCTGCTGTATAAGCGAGGCCCTACAGTAGCCCGGAACCTAACCTGCTGTATAAGCGAGGCCCTACAGTAGCCCGGAACCAAACCTGCTGTATAAGCGAGGCCCTACAGTAGCCCGGAACCAAACCTGCTGTATAAGCGAGGCCCTACAGTAGCCCGGAACCTAACCTGCTGTATAAGCGAGGCCCTACAGTAGCCCGGAACCAAACCTGCTGTATAATCGAGGCCCTACAGTAGCCCGGAACCAAACCTGCTGTATAAACGAGGCCCTACAGTAGCCCGGAACCAAACCTGCTGTATAAGCGAGGCCCTACAGTAGCCCGGAACCAAACCTGCTGTATAAGCGAGGCCCTACAGTAGCCCGGAACCAAACCTGCTGTATAAGCGAGGCCCTACAGTAGCCCGGAACCAAACCTGCTGTATAAGCGAGGCCCTACAGTAGCCCGGAACCAAACCTGCTGTATAAACGAGGCCCTACAGTAGCCCGGAACCAAACCTGCTGTATAAGCGAGGCCCTACAGTAGCCCGGAACCAAACCTGCTGTATAAGCGAGGCCCTACAGTAGCCCGGAACCAAACCTGCTGTATAAGCGAGGCCCTACAGTAGCCCAGAACCAAACCTGCTGTATAAGCGAGGCCCTACAGTAGCCCGGAACCAAACCTGCTGTATAAACGAGGCCCTACAGTAGCCCGGAACCAAACCTGCTGTATAAGCGAGGCCCTACAGTAGCCCGGAACCAAACCTGCTGTATAAACGAGGCCCTACAGTAGCCCGGAACCAAACCTGCTGTATAAGCGAGGCCCTACAGTAGCCCGGAACCAAACCTGCTGTATAAACGAGGCCCTACAGTAGCCCGGAACCAAACCTGCTGTATAAGCGAGGCCCTACAGTAGCCCGGAACCAAACCTGCTGTATAAACGAGGCCCTACAGTAGCCCGGAACCAAACCTGCTGTATAAGCGAGGCCCTACAGTAGCCCGGAACCAAACCTGCTGTATAAGCGAGGCCCTACAGTAGCCCGGAACCAAACCTGCTGTATAAACGAGGCCCTACAGTAGCCCGGAACCAAACCTGCTGTATAAACGAGGCCCTACAGTAGCCCGGAACCAAACCTGCTGTATAAACGAGGCCCTACAGTAGCCCGGAACCAAACCTGCTGTATAAGCGAGGCCCTACAGTAGCCCGGAACCAAACCTGCTGTATAAGCGAGGCCCTACAGTAGCCCGGAACCAAACCTGCTGTATAAGCGAGGCCCTACAGTAGCCCGGAACCAAACCTGCTGTATAAGCGAGGCCCTACAGTAGCCCGGAACCAAACCTGCTGTATAAGCGAGGCCCTACAGTAGCCCGGAACCAAACCTGCTGTATAAGCGAGGCCCTACAGTAGCCCGGAACCAAACCTGCTGTATAAGCGAGGCCCTACAGTAGCCCGGAACCAAACCTGCTGTATAAACGAGGCCCTACAGTAGCCCGGAACCAAACCTGCTGTATAAGCGAGGCCCTACAGTAGCCCGGAACCAAACCTGCTGTATAAACGAGGCCCTACAGTAGCCCGGAACCAAACCTGCTGTATAAACGAGGCCCTACAGTAGCCCGGAACCAAACCTGCTGTATAAACGAGGCCCTACAGTAGCCCGGAACCAAACCTGCTGTATAAACGAGGCCCTACAGTAGCCCGGAACCAAACCTGCTGTATAAACGAGGCCCTACAGTAGCCCGGAACCAAACCTGCTGTATAAACGAGGCCCTACAGTAGCCCGGAACCAAACCTGCTGTATAAACGAGGCCCTACAGTAGCCCGGAACCTAACCTGCTGTATAAGCGAGGCCCTACAGTAGCCCGGAACCTAACCTGCTGTATAAACGAGGCCCTACAGTAGCCCGGAACCTAACCTGCTGTATAAGCGAGGCCCTACAGTAGCCCGGAACCTAACCTGCTGTATAAGCGAGGCCATCCTATACTGAACCAAAAATATTACGTAAATATAAATAATTACGGAATTGGAAAATAAGTAATGAATGTAATGAGAAGTTTGTAAAATTTATCTGTTGGGTTATGTGTTCAAGAAACGGAAAAAGACCAGAAATCCTGCCAGAGTGCAAAACGTTTTATAGCCTGCCGTTTCACACTCAGTTGACAGGACGGTAATATCTCCCTGGACAGTTGCTGTCTAGCAACCTACAAATTGACGAGTATTGAAGAACTAGACACAAGTTCAACATGTGTGTGTCTTTATTTGTTGACGTTTCAGCATGCAGTGGCTTTATCAATACAATACAAGGACATAATGTGAAGACTGTAGAACTATAAAAAGTGAGGTAATCAGTCCCTTAGTCTTGGAGTTGGTGAAGAGTATCGTAGTCTTGAAGAATCTTAAGCACAAGCAGGTTAGGTTAGGTAAGGTTTGTCGGGAAACATAACAAGTGTTTCCTGACGCGGGTATGAGTCATGTGATGACCCGTCGTTGCAGCTTTTGTTCGTCATTTGACCGAGGCTTTTAGCTGGCTTACCCCTCCACACTTTTAAAAGACTGGCGCTTATACAGTGTTATGGTTGGGGTGGTAACACTAGCACTGAGATGGGGAAATATAGGGAATAATATAGGGATATTTCTTATGTGACTCTTGGGGATACCTACAACAACCCCTTCTGTCACGTCGTTTGTTTTGGTGGAGGGGACAATGAGAGGTTGAAGGAGGAAGAAGATGGAAAGAAAGGGGATGGAAAGGGAGGGAGGAGAGGGAAACTGACATTAATAACAAAGAATACTGACATTATAACTAATACAATAGAATACTAACATTATAACTAATACAATAGAATACTAACATTATAACTAATAAAATAGAATACTAACATTATAACTAATACAATAGAATACCAACATTATAACTAATACAATAGAATACTAACATTATGACTAATGCAGTAGAATACTAACATTATAATTAATACAATAAAATACTAACATAATAACTAATACAATAGAATACTAAAATTATAACTAATACAATAGAATACTAAAATTATAACTAATACAATAGAATACTAACATTATAACTAATACAATAGAATACTAACATTATAACTAATACAATAGAATATTAGCATTATAAATCATAATTAATCCCAGGAAGGGAAGGTATAAAGCGTATTGTCTGGTCATGGACAGTGTACACAGTGTACACTGTGTACAGCTCTTGGTAACTTTGCATGGCTGTCAAACAACAGTCAGAGAAAATTCTTAGAAGTCAACACGTGGAGGTGGGTACTTGTCGAGTTCCCAGAGGGAAGGGAGTAAGAAGCAGGGAAGAGAGGTTGATAGGAGAGAGGAGAGGGAAAGGAATTAAAGATAAGTGAAAGTGAAGAATAAAGATGGGAGGACATGTAGGGAAAGAGTGAGTGAGTGAATGTGAGAATAGGTGAGATAACCAGGGAGATAGAAAGTGGTGATATATAGGTGAGAAAGATGTATATAAATTAAAATAGAGAGGCAGAGAAGGTTTGACAGACACTGAGAAAGATGTAAACAATGAAACTCTCTCTCACTCTCTCTCTCTCTCTCTCTCTCTCTCTCTCTCTCTCTCTCTCTCTCTCTCACACACACACACACACACACACACACACCGCTTCACGCACGGAGGGCCCGGGTTCAATTCCCGGCGGGGCAGAAACATTTCGAAGTGTTTCCTTACACACACATACACATACATACACATACAACAGGCCTAGTGTCTAATCGACATGTGCCTAAGACAAAATGGTAACTAACACACACACACACACACACACACACACACACACACACACACACACACACAAGTACCATTCCAGTTAAAGAACACAAGAAATAATTTCCTTATAGCACAAGAGGGAGTTGGATTCCTTTGTCGTTACTGTCGACCTAAAACTTAGTTTCGGAGAGTGCCCCTTGGAACTGGATTCCCTTGTCATTCGTTCCACGATAAAAAAAACTCTGGGGGCGGCAGGCGCGTGTAAGGGTGCCCTGATCCTCTTCTCATTTGTTTTCAGCTGAAATATGGGTTCAGGGGACATCCAAAATGCCCCGGATTCGTTCGTCGTTTGTTTTGCTAGAAATAGCTGGAGTGGACACCTGGATCCCCCCTTTGTTAAGGGGTTCGAATAGTGTACGTCAAGATAAATACGTGCTATGTCTGCCTTCCTCTGTTTATTTTTTGTTTCGAACAAGAAGGGTCGGAGCACGGATATGACACTGGATCCTCCTGTTCTGAGACAAATAGGTGTTGAATGTCACATGGAGAGGTGGTTCATCTTCAGATATCCACGCTCACATTCTCTCAGTTTAGTTAATGCTATGAGTGTAGAAGTTATTTCGTTATATCCGTTGAAATGTGTTTTTGTGTGTATAGAGAGGGAGAGGGAGGGGGTGTTGTTATGGTATGTAGAGAGGGACGGGGTGTTGTTATGGTATGTAGAGAGGGAGGGGGTGTGATGGTGTGCAGAGAGGGAGGGGGTGTTGTTATGGTGTGTAGAGAGGGAGGGGTGTTGTTATGGTGAGTAGAGAGGGAGGGGTGTTGTTATGGTGTGTAGAGAGGGAGGGGTGTTATGGTGTGTAGAGAGGGAGGGGTGTTATGGTGTGTAGAGAGGGAGGGGGTGTTATGGTGTGTAGAGGGAGGGGTGTTGTTATGGTGTGTAGAGAGGGAGGGGTGTTATGGTGTGTAGAGAGGGAGGGGTGTTGTTATGGTGTGTAGAGAGGGAGGGGGTGTTGTTATGGTGTGTGTGTGTAGAGAGGGGTCCCAGACTATTCAACATCTTACCAGAAGATATCAGAAACACAGCTGGAACCAGTGTAGAAACCTTCAAGAGGAAACTGGACAAATATCTTCACCAGGTGCCAGATCAACCAGGCTGTGATGGATATGTGGGGCAGCGGGCCTCCAGCAGCAACAGCCTGGTTGACCAGGCAAGCACCAGACGAGCCTGGCCCATGGCCGGGCTCAGAGAGTAGATACTCTCGAAACTCTTCAAAGGTATATCAAAGGTATATCAAAGAGGGAGGGGTGTTGTTATGGTGTGTGTGTAGAGAGAGAGGGGGTGTTGTTATGGTGTGTAGAGAGGGAGGGGGTGTTATGGTGTGTGTAGAGAGGGAGGGGTGTTGTTATGGTGTGTGTGTAGAGAGGAGGGGGTGTTATGATGGTGTGTATAGATAGGGAGGGGTGTTGTTATGGTGTGTGTAGAGAGGGAGGGGTGTTGTTATGGTATGTGTAGAGAGAGGGAGGGGTGTTGTTATGGTGTGTAGAGAGGGAGGGGTGTTATGGTGTGTGTAGAGAGGGAGGGGTGTTGTTATGGTGTGTAGAGAGGGAGGGGTGTTGTTATGGTGTGTGTAGAGAGGGAGGGGTGTTTTTATGGTGTGTAGAGAGGGAGGGGTGTTGTTATGGTGTGTGTAGAGAGGAAGGGGGTGTTGTTAAGCTCTGTGTGTGTAGAGAGGGAGGGGGTGTTGTTATGGTGTGTGTAAAGAGGAGGGGGTGTTATGGTGTGTGTAGAGAGGGAGGAGGTGTTGTTAAGGTGTGTGTGTAGAGAGGAGGGGTGTTAAGGTGTGTGTGTAGAGAGGGAGGGGTGTTGTTAAGGTGTGTGTGTAGAGAGGAGGGGTTAAGGGGTGTGTGTAGAGAAGGAGGGGTGTTGTTATGGTGTGTGTAGAGAGGAGGGGTGTTGTTAAGGTGTGTGTTTAGAGAGGGAGGGGTGTTGTTATGGTGTGTGTATGTAGAGAGGAGGGGTGTTGTTATGGTGGGTAGAGAGGAGGTGGTGTTGTTATGGTGTGTGTAGAGAGGGAGGGGGTGTTGTTCAAGTGTGTGTAGAGAGGGAGGGGGTGTTAAGGTGTGTGTGTAGAGAGGGAGGGGGGGTTGTTCAAGTGTGTGTAGAGAGGGAGGGGTGTTAAGGTGTGTGTGTAGAGAGGGAGGGGGTGTTGTTAAGGTGTGTGTGAAGAGAGGGAGGGGGTGTTGTTAAGGTGTGTGTGTAGAGGGAGGGGGTGTTGTTATGGTGTGTAGAGAGGGAGGGGTGTTGTTAAGGTGTGTGTTTAGAGAGTGAGGGGGGTGTTGTTATGGTGTGTGTAGTGAGGGAGGGGGTGTTGTTATGGTGTGTGTAGAGAGGGAGGGGGTGTTGTTAAAGTGTGTGTAGAGAGGGAGGGGGTGTTAAGGTGTGTGTGAGTGTGAAAGGTGTACATGGCTGTTAGGAATTATTTACACATGTTTCGTCTTTGTGTATCCTTTAAAGAGGTGTCATAATGATGGTGAAAAGCTCTTGAACCGAGGAACTGGAGCTATGCATATTACCAGACCAAATTATCTTCCATTCCCCAGGCACTTTATAACACCCAACGGATTTAGCGCTTCTCCGATAATAATAATAATAATAATAGTAATAATATATTATTAATTATTTTTATAATAATGATATTATTATTATTATTGTATTAATTATATTTTAACTATTATTGTTATTATTATTATTGTAATAATTATATTATAACTATTATTGTTATTATTATTATTGTATTAATTATATTATAACTATTATTGTTATTATTATTATTGTATTAATTATATTAAAAATATTATTGTTATTATTATTATTGTATTAATTATATTATAACTATTATTGTCATTATTATTATTATTGTTTATAGCAGTAACTTTCTCCATGTAAAGCAGTGATATTTTTTCCCTGTGTGTAGGGGAAGGGGTCGGAGAGGAACATTTTCTCTTGTGTGGTGGGGAAGACGGGTGTAAAAGAGGGAAATAATTAGCGGATTTTCCCCTGAAGGCGAGAGGGAGTGTATGGGAGGGAGTCCCACTCGAGGCCCCCATGAATATTGCACGAGTTATGTAAATCTAAATGTAAATGAGAATGTAAATGTAAATTCCTGTAATTGTTCAGCTCTTCAAGAGAAAAGTGGCTGTAATTGTTTTGTGAATTTAGAAGAGGGGAAAAGGGACGAGATTCCCAGCCTTGTGTTCTGGTGTAAGGGAATTATTTGAGTTGAGGTTTTTATGTTAGAGAGAGAGAGAGAGAGAGAGAGAGAGAGAGAGAGAGAGAGAGAGAGAGAGAGTTGTGATAGGAAGGGTTTCAGGACTCTGTGACTGGAAGCTTACTCTCCATACACAGCACAGTTTCAAGGGTATGTGTGGTAGAGCACAGAAGATTGTAATGTCAGTCTGAGTTAACTTAAGAAACGAGGGTTCGACTCCTCAAATATAAATAGGTACACACACACACACACAGAAGGATGTTAGGAAGTATTTCTTTAGTCAGAGTTGTCAGGAAGTGGAATAGTCTGGAAAGTGAGGTAGTGGAGGCAGGATCCATACATAGCTTTAAGAAGAGGTATGATAAAGCTCATGGAGCGGGGAGAGAGTGGACCTAGTGGCGACCAGTGAAGAGGCGGGGCCAGGAGCTATGAATCGACCCCTACAACCACAGTTAGATGAGTACACATACACATACACACTACACAATAGGAAGGAGACATTTTCAGACAATTAAAAATAATTTTCCATTCCTTTATTTCAGGTGAGACATGGAGGTAGTGTGGGGAAGACTTGTCTTGCAGTGTTATGGTAAGTCCAACACCATTATTAACCTCAAATGTTAGTGCCACTCTCCTCCTCTCCATACTCCGGACATTTTAAGTTCTAAATCTTTATGTTCTAGTAGTTTTAATCTCGTTATGTTTATGTTCTAGTAGTTTTAATCTCGTTATGTTTATGTTCTAGTAGTTTTAATCTCGTTATGTTTATGTTCCAGTACTTTTAATCTCGTTATGTTTATGTTCCAGTAGTTTTAATCTCGTTATGTTTATGTTCTAGTAGTTTTAATCTCGTTATGTTTATGTTCTAGTAGTTTTAATCTCGTTATGTTTATGTTCCAGTAGTTTTAATCTCGTTATGTTTATGTTCTAGTAGTTTTAATCTCGTTATGTTTATGTTCCAGTACTTTTAATCTCGTTATGTTTATGTTCCAGTAGTTTTAATCTCGTTATGTTTATGTTCTAGTAGTTTTAATCTCGTTATGTTTATGTTCCAGTAGTTTTAATCTCGTTATGTTTATGTTCTAGTAGTTTTAATCTCGTTATGTTTATGTTCCACTACTTTTAATCTCGTTATGTTTATGTTCCAGTACTTTTAATCTCGTTATGTTTATGTTCCAGTACTTTTAATCTTGTTATGTTTATGTTCCAGTACTTTTAATCTTGTTATGTTTATGTTCTAGTAGTTTTAATCTCGTTTTGTCTCAAATTCAACCTCCCCAACATTCTCCACACTATATACAGTGGTACCCCGGTTTACGATGGTCTCCAAACTCGCCCTTTTATGTAAGTTTATTTTTTTAAATGCTTTTGTAAGGGTATTTTTGGGGGTCTAAAAGGACTAGTCTATTTTACATTATTTCTTATGGGGATAAATTCGTTTGGTAATAGCACTTGAACAGCATTCTGGAACGAAAAAATATCGTAAACCGGGGTACCACTGTATACTCTTTACTCAGGTAGATCAGTTTGTGACTTGGTAAAGTCCTCTGTGTGGGCGAAACGTTGTTAATAAAAGATCGCATTATGGTGCATTTGTGTTTAATTTCTCCATCGTGTCGGTATTTTATACCTTTTGTCTCTATGTTGTTTAGTGTTAATGTTGAGAAGGTGATGTGAGGCTGAACATCGTTTCTCCTGAGAAAATGTTCAAAGAGTATTTTGTTCAACATTTAAGAGGCTGTGATGGATATGTGGGTCAGCAGGCCACCAGCATCAACAGCCTGGTTGACCATCAAACACCAGACGAGCCTGGCCCATGGCCGGGCTCCGGGAGTATAACTCTGGGAACTCATGAAAGGTATATCAAAGAGGAGGGAGAAACTGTCTTGTTATACCTGTCCTCCCTTCCCTGCGACCCAGTCCTTGGCCAGCTCCCTGGCCCTCTCCCTGGCCAGCTTCATGACCCGCTCCCTGGCCAGCTTCCTGACCCGCTCCCTGGCCAGCTTCCTGGCCCGCTCCCTGGCCAGCTTCCTGACCCGCTCCCTGGCCAGCTTCCTGGCCCGCTCCCTGGCCAGCTTCCTGGCCCGCTCCCTGGCCAGCTTCCTGGCCCGCTCCCTGGCCAGCTTCCTGGCCAGCTTCCTGGCCCGCTCCCTGGCCAGCTTCCTAGCCAAGGACCGCCTGCCTCTATAACAGAAATTCTTATAAATTTTCTTCAATTCTCTTTCTCTGGTTTCTTCCCAATCCTTCTCTCTTCTCCCCTCTCACTTAATTCATTAAAAACAATTTCTTTTCAACCTTAGCCCCTTTTTCTCTCTCTCTCTCTCTCTCTCTCTCTCTCTCTCTCTCTCTCTCTCTCTCTCTCTCTCTCTCTCTCTCTCTCTCTTCCTTCCTGGCAAATTCCACAGAGACGTACCTGTTAAATTGCTATCCTCAGTTCCCTATTAATATATAATATTCATCTGCCGACTCAATCAGGTCCTCAGGTCCTCGTCCCCTACTCCCTGTGCTGGAGTTTGATGGATGATGTTCCCAACTCCCTGTGCTGGCTGATGTCAATACTCCCCATTCATAATGCTAGAGAGGGGGAATTCTGCATTCTCTTGTCTATCTTTTGTCTATCATACCAGAGGTATGATAAGGACTCGTCTTGTATGGGCCAGTAGGCCTCCAGCAGTGTTCCTCCATTCTTATGTTATTATCTCAGACCAGGTTTTTTAGTTGACGGCTTTAGTGCATAGTTGCAGTGAAAGATCGAAGTACATTTGCAAGTTTTGAACTTTGTGCTGCCTTAAAAGGGGGTTAGTTGAGCGTAACATGTTAAATTTTAGGCACCTTATTTTCCTCCTCTGCTCTGTGCTGTAGCCTGATTTCGTTTTGTATTCCTGTTTCAATTATCATTCTCAATTATATTATAATTATCTGTATCATGTGTCCTCGTTGATGATGGTTCTGTGTGCTTCACTGGATCTCTTGGTTCGTAGATAAATGGTTCGATGGACTGATTACATCGAATCCAGGCTGAGGGACTGATTACCTCAGACTCCTTCTAATCTTCACCATTTTTCTTTGTATTGGACTGATGAAACCACTTGTGGGGCGAACCTTTTCCTCAATAAAGATACCCAAGTGTGGCACAAGTGTGGTATATAACACCGACTAGATAAAGAATTAGACACATGTGCAACATCTGGGTATCTTTATTATTTGTAGACGTTTCACCCTCCAGTGACTATAAATACAATACAAGGACATAATGTGAAAACTGTAGAACTGTATACGAAAGATGGGGTAATCAGTCCGAGCCTCAGGCTTGGTGTTGGTGAAGAGCACCGTAGTCTTGAAGACTCCGAGGCTGAGGGACTGATTACCTCGTCTTTTGTATATAGTTCTACATTATTCTCATTATGTACTGGAAGTTGTATTGATAAAGCCACTGGTTGGCGAAACGTCTACAAACAAAGATACCCAGAAGTTGCACATGTCTAGTTCTTCACACAGGTGTTGCACATGTTTGATTTATCATGGTGACTTTGTTTACATCCACTTTGAGGTTTGCTGTGTCCTCCGTGCAGAGTCTTCCTGCAGAGTCTTCCTGCAGAGTCTAACGTGGTTTGGAAAATATGTTAAATTGCTGTTATTTGTGCCTTTGTCAATGTCCAGTGTAAGAATGAGAGAGTTGGGAATAATACTATGTTTTATGGGGCTTTCTGATATGGACGTGTATGATTTTACTGTGTTGACTAATGCTCTTTGGCTGTGATTTGTTAAAAAATTAGTTAGCTGTATGTGGCAGATACGTGTTTTTTGGCTTCCTTCAAGGTGTTTATGTATAACTTGAGAACGCCTCGCCCGATCCTCTTGAAATTTCCTTCCCTACTGTACTACAGTTGGGGAATTGTGACGTACAAAAAGGCAAAATACCGTGTCTGAAACAATATACAAATAACCCGAAGTTTCGATCTAAGTCGGACCGAAACGTCGTAAAAGCGTGTCTCTTCTATGCGCTGGTTGTGTGTGTTGGGGCATGATTCATGGAAGTGCCACAATGGGCAGGTGCACTTTTGTTAAGTTTATTAAGCCATTTTTAATTTTGCCTTTCTCCTGTCATTGAGGCAGTGTTGTTGATCATGTGAGGTACGGCAAGTTGTTGATCATGTGAGGTACGGCAAGTTGGTGATCATGTGAGGTACGGCAAGTTGTTGATCATGTGAGGTACGGCAAGTTGTTGATCATGTGAGGTACGGCAGTGTTGTTGATCATGTGAGGTACGGCAGGTTGGTGATCATGTGAGGTACGGCAAGTTGTTGATCATGTGAGGTACGGCAGGTTGTTGATCATGTGAGGTACGGCAGTGTTGTTGATCATGTGAGGTACGGCAGGTTGGTGATCATGTGAGGTACGGCAGGTTGATGATCATGTGAGGTACGGCAGGTTGTTGATCATGTGAGGTACGGCACGTTGGTGATCATGTGAGGTACGGCAGGTTGGTGATCATGTGAGGTACGGCAGGTTGATGATCATGTGAGGTACTGCAGGTTGATGATCATGTGAGGTACGGCAGGTTGGTGATCATGTGAGGTACGGCAGGTTGGTGATCATGTGAGGTACGGCAGGTTGGTGATCATGTGAGGTACGGCAGGTTGGTGATCATGTGAGGTACGGCAGGTTGATGATCATGTAGGTACGGCAGGTTGATGATCATGTGAGGTACGGCAGGTTGGTGATCATGTGAGGTACGGCAGGTTGATGATCATGTGAGGTACTGCAGGTTGGTGATCATGTGAGGTACGGCAAGTTGTTGATCATGTGAGGTACGGCAGGTTGTTGATCATGTGAGGTACGGCAGTGTTGTTGATCATGTGAGGTACGGCAGGTTGGTGATCATGTGAGGTACGGCAGTGTTGGTGATCATGTGAGGTACTGCAGGTTGATGATCATGTGAGGTACGGCAGGTTGGTGATCATGTGAGGTACGGCAGGTTGGTGATCATGTGAGGTACGGCAGGTTGATGATCATGTGAGGTACGGCAGGTTGGTGATCATGTGAGGTACGGCAAGTTGTTGATCATGTGAGGTACGGCAGGTTGTTGATCATGTGAGGTACGGCAGTGTTGTTGATCATGTGAGGTACGGCAGGTTGGTGATCATGTGAGGTACGGCAGTGTTGTTGATCATGTGAGGTACGGCAGGTTGGTGATCATGTGAGGTACGGCAGGTTGGTGATCATGTGAGGTACGGCAAGTTGTTGATCATGTGAGGTACGGCAGGTTGTTGATCATGTGAGGTACGGCAGGTTGGTGATCATGTGAGGTACGGCAGGTTGGTGATCATGTGAGGTACGGCAGGTTGGTGATCATGTGAGGTACGGCAGGTTGGTGATCATGTGAGGTACTGCAGGTTGATCATGTGAGGTACGGCAGGTTGATGATCATGTGAGGTACGGCAGGTTGGTGATCATGTGAGGTACGGCAGGTTGGTGATCATGTGAGGTACGGCAGTGTTGATGATCATGTGAGGTACGGCAGGTTGGTGATCATGTGAGGTACGGCAGTGTTGTTGATCATGTGAGGTACGGCAGGTTGTTGATCATGTGAGGTACGGCAGTGTTGATGATCATGTGAGGTACGGCAGGTTGGTGATCATGTGAGGTACGGCAGTGTTGTTGATCATGTGAGGTACGGCAGGTTGATGATCATGTGAGGTACGGCAAGTTGTTGATCATGTGAGGTACGGCAGGTTGTTGATCATGTGAGGTACGGCAGTGTTGATGATCATGTGAGGTACGGCAGTTTGGTGATCATGTGAGGTACGGCAGTGTTATTGATCATGTGAGGTACGGCAGGTTGTTGATCATGTGAGGTACGGCAGGTTGGTGATCATGTGAGGTACGGCAGGTTGGTGATCATGTGAGGTACTGCAGGTTGATGATCATGTGAGGTACGGCAGGTTGTTGATCATGTGAGGTACGGCAGGTTGGTGATCATGTGAGGTACGGCAGTGTTGTTGATCATGTGAGGTACGGCAGGTTGGTGATCATGTGAGGTACTGCAGGTTGATGATCATGTGAGGTACGGCAGGTTGGTGATCATGTGAGGTACGGCAGGTTGATGATCATGTGAGGTACGGCAGGTTGGTGATCATGTGAGGTACGGCAAGTTGTTGATCATGTGAGGTACGGCAGGTTGTTGATCATGTGAGGTACGGCAGGTTGGTGATCATGTGAGGTACGGCAGGTTGATGATCATGTGAGGTACGGCAGGTTGTTGATCATGTGAGGTACTGGCAGGTTGGTGATCATGTGAGGTACGCAGGTTGGATCAGTGGGTACGGCAGGTTGTGATCATGTGAGGTACGGCAGGTTGATCATGTGAGGTACGGCAGGTTGGTGATCATGTGAGGTACGGCAGGTTGGTGATCATGTAGTACGGCAGGTTGGTGATCATGTGAGGTACGGCAGGTTGGTGATCATGTGAGGTACGGCAGGTTGGTGATCATGTAGGTACGCAGGTTGATCATGTGAGGTCGCAGGTTGTTGATCATGTGAGATACGGCAGGTTGTGATCATGAGGTACGGCAGGTTGGTGATCATGTGAGGTACGGCAGGTTGGTGATCATGTGAGGTACTGCAGGTTGGATCATGGTACGGCGGTTGTGATCATGTGGTACGCAGGTTGGTGATCATGTGGGTACGCGGTTGATCATGTGGTACGGCAGGTTGGTGATCATGGTACCAGTTGTGATCATGTAGTACGGCAGGTTGGTGATCATGTGGTGCGGCAGGTTGTGATCATGTGAGGTAGCACGTTGATCATGTGGTACGCAGGTTTATCATGAGGTACGGCGGTTGTGATCATGTGGGTACGGCAGGTTGTGATCATGTGAGGTACGCAAGGTTGGTGATCATTTAGTACGGCAGGTTTGATCATGTGAGTACTGCAGGTGTGATCATGTGAGGTACGGCGGTTGGTGATCATGTGTGGTACGCGGTACGGTCTTGTACGCATTTCACTGTGCTGGGTACACCTACACTCACAGTGCTGTTGATCACTGTGGTACGGTACACCTACATCACTGTGCTGGGGTACACCTTACACTCACTGTGCTGGAGTGCACCTGTCACTCACTGTGCTGGGGTACACCTCACTCACTGTGCTGGGGTCACCTCATTCACTGTGCTAGGGTCACCTCACTCACTGTGCTGGGGTACACCTACATCCTGTGCTGGGGTACACCTCACATCACTGTGCTGGGGTACACCTACATCACTGTGCTGAGGTCACCCCTCTACTCACTGTGTGGGGTCCCTGCACTCACTGTGCTGGGGTACTCCTCTCTTTACTGTGCTGGGGTACACCTACACTCACTGTGCTGGGGTACACCTACACTCACTGTGCTGGGGTACACCTACACTCACTGTGCTGGGGTACACCTACACTCACTGTGCTGGGTACACCTACACTCACTGTGCTGGGGTACACCTACACTCACTGTGCTGGGGTACACCTACACTCACTGTGCTGGGTACCCTACACTCACTGTGCTGGGGACCCTACACTCACTGTGTGGATTCTTGCGGGTACACCTACATCACTGTGCTGGGGTACACCTACACTCACTGTGCTGGGGTACACCTCCTCATCACTGTGCTGGGGTACACCTCACTCACTGTGCTGGTGCTACTCAGTAGCTGACCCTCACTCACTGTGCTGGGGTACACCTCTACACTCACTGTGCTGGGGTACACCTACACTCACTGTGCTGGGTACACCCTACACTCACTGTGCTGGAGTCACCTACACTCACTGTGCTGGGTCACCTCTACACTCACTGTGCTGGGGTACACCTCCTACATTCACTGTGCTGGGGTCACCTCCTACATTCACTGTGCTGGTCATCCTACATCACTGTGCTGGGGTACACCTCACACTCACTGTGCTGGGTCACCTCCCTACATTCACTGTGCTGGGGTACACCTCCTACACTTCACTGTGCTGGGGTACACCTCCTACATTCACTGTGCTGGGGTACACCTCCCTACACTCACTGTGCTGGGGTACACCTCCTCTTCACTGTGCTGGGTACACCTCCCTCATTCACTGTGCTGGGGTACACCTCCTACACTCACTGTGCTGGGGTCACCTCCTACATTTACTGTGCTGGGGTACACCTCCTACATTCACTGTGCTGGGGTACACCTCCCTACATTCACTGTGCTGGGGTACACTCCCTACATTCACTGTGCTGGGGTACACCTCCCCACATTCACTGTGCTGGGTACACCTCCTACATTCACTGTGCTGGGGTACACCTCCCTACATTCACTTGTGTACTTAAATCAGGGTACACCTCCCCACATTCACTGTGCTGGGGTACACCTCCCCACATTCACTGTGTGGGGTACACCTCCTACATTCACTGTGCTGGGGTCACCTCCTACATTCACTGTGCTGGGTACACCTCCTACATTCACTGTGCTGGGTCACCTCCTACATTCACTGTGCTGGGTCACCTCCCTACATTCACTGTGCTGGGGTCACCTCCTACATTCACTGTGCTGGGGTACACCTCCTACATTCACTGTGCTGGGGTACACCTCCTACATTCACTGTGCTGGGGTACACCTCCCTACATTCACTGTGCTGGGTACACCTCCTACATTCACTGTGCTGGGGTCACCTCCCTACATTCACTGTGCTGGGGTACACCTCCTACATTCACTGTGCTGGGTACACCTCCCTACATTCACTGTGCTGGGGTACACCTCCTACATTCACTGTGCTGGGGTACACCTCCCTACATTCACTGTGCTGGGGTACACCTCCTACATTCACTGTGCTGGGGTACACCTCCTACATTCACTGTGCTGGGGTACACCTCCCTACATTCACTGTGTGGGGTAACCTCCCTACATTCACTGTGCGGGGTACACCTCCCTACATTCACTGTGCTGGGTACACCTCCCTACATTCACTGTGCTGGGGTACACCTCCCTACATTCACTGTGCTGGGGTACACCTCCCTACATTCACTGTGCTGGGGTACACCTCCCTACATTCACTGTGCTGGGGTACACCTCCCTACATTCACTGTGCTGGGGTACACCTCCCTACATTCATTGTGCTGGGGTACACCTCCCTACACTCACTGTGCTGGGGTACACCTCCCTACACTCACTGTGCTGAGGTACACCTCCCTACATTCACTGTGCTGGGGTACACCTCCCTACATTCACTGTGCTGGGGTACACCTCCCTACACTCACTGTGTTGGGGTACACCTCCCTACACTCACTGTGCTGGGGTACACCTCCCTACATTCACTGTGCTGGGGTACACCTCCCTAGACTCACTGTGTTGGGGTACACCTCCCTACACTCACTGTGCTGGGGTACACCTCCCTACGTTCACTGTGCTGGGGTACACCTACACTCACTGTGCTGGGGTACACCTACACTCACTGTGCTGGGGTACACCTCCCTACATTCACTGCCCGTTCAGGGCAGGAGAAATAGCAGAGCTGGAACAAATCCAGAGATCGTTTACGGCTCACATTGAGCCATTGAAATATCTAAATTATTGGGAACGCCTTCAAGTCTTGAACATGTACTCATTGGAGCGGAGGAGAGAGAGATACATGATAATATATACATGGAAAGTACTTGAGGGCCTGGTCCCAAATCTGCACACTGCCATAACAACATACTGGAGTGAGAGATATGGGAGAAAGTGTAAAATAAACCCAGTGAGGAGCAGGGGTGCGGTGGGGACAATACGGGAGCACTGTATTAACATCCGGGGTCCCAGACTATTCAACATCTTACCAGAAGATATCCGAAACACGGCTGGAACCAGTGTAGAAGCCTTCAAGAGGAAACTGGACAAATATCTTCACCAGGTGCCAGATCAACCAGGCTGTGATGGATATGTGGGGCAGCGGGCCTCCAGCAGCAACAGCCTGGTTGACCAGGCAAGCACCAGACGAGCCTGGCCCATGGCCGGGCTCAGAGAGTAGATACTCTCGAAACTCTTCAAAGGTATATCAAAGGTATATCAAAGGGTACACCTCCCTACATTCACTGTGCTGGGGTACACCTCCCTACATTCACTGTGCTGGGGTACACCTACATTCACTGTGCTGGGGTACACCTCCCTACATTCACAGTGCTGGGGTACACCTCCCTACATTCACAGTGCTGGGGTACACCTTCCTACATTCACTATGCTGGGGTACACCTCCCTACATTCACAGTGCTGGGGTACACCTCCCTACATTCACAGTGCTGGGGTACACCTCCCTACATTCACAGTGCTGGGGTACACCTCCCTACATTCACTGTGCTGGGGTACACCTCCCTACACTCACTGTGTTGGGGTACACCTCCCTACATTCACTGTGCTGGGGTACACCTCCCTACATTCACTGTGCTGGGGTACACCTCCCTACATTCACAGTGCTGGGGTACACCTCCCTACACTCACTGTGCTGGGGTACACCTCCCTACACTCACTGTGCTGGGGTACACCTCCCTACATTCACTGTGCTGGGGTACACCTCCCTCCTGGTACGGGACATGGCTACCAATAACATCACATATAAATTTCAAGTTTTCTCGTTTTTCCCCCAGGGTGTGCCAAAGTTTTTTCCTTCCTTTATTTTGAGGTGAGCAGGGTGGTGGGTAGCAGCTGTGGCATGAGGACAGCTGGGTATGACACCAGGCCCAGGGTACATCCCACTCCAGCCCTGGGTAACACTGTCCTTCCCGGTTAACAAGGAATTGCATCACTTGTTAGTTATCAGTGTCACTGGTTAACATCACTTGTTAGTTACCAGTGTCACTGGTTAACATCACATCATTTGTTAGTTACCAGTGTCACTGGTTAACATCACTTGTTAGTTACCAGTGTCCTTGGTTAACATCACTTGTTAGTTACCAGTGTCACTGGTTAACATCATTTGTTAGTTACCAGTGTCACTAGTTAGTTACTGTTGGTCAAAGGTACTTATTGATAGATCTTTAGTGTTAGTTACCTTGTGTGTACTAAGCTGTCTGGGTCTTGGCCCCTCTTACCTGTTTGTTACATATATGCAATTTCAGCAGCAGATATTAATGGTATGCACCAGTGCCAGGTCAGTATGTGCAACACCTGGGCTTCTTGATTGCCGATAATTATGATACCCAGGTGTTTCACACAGCTGTGCTCGTGGTGTCCCAAATTTATTGTATAATTTGTCTGACGTAGTTGAAGTTCCAACTGGTCGTAGCGCTTGCTACCTCTTGTATTCACTGTTTCGCCTCTTGTATTCACTGTTTCGCCTCTTGTATTCACTGTTACGCCTCTTGTATTCACTGTTTCGCCTCTTGTATTCACTGTTTCGCCTCTTCTATTCACTGTTCCGCCTCTTGTATTAACTGTTTCGCCTCTTGTATTCACTGTTTCGCCTCTTGTATTCACTGTTTCGCCTCTTGTATTCACTGTTACGCCTCTTGTATTCACTGTTCCGCCTCTTGTATTCACTGTTTCGCCTCTTGTATTCACTGTTTCGCCTCTTATATTCACTGTTTCGCTTCTTGTATTCACTGTTTTGCCTCTTGTATTCACTGTTCAGCTTCTTGTATTCACTGTTCAACTTCTTGTATTCACTGTTCAGCTTCTTGTATTCACTGTTCAGCTTCTTGTATTCACTGTTCCGCTTCTTGTATTCACTGTTCAGCTTCTTGTATTCACTGTTCAGCTTCTTGTATTCACTGTTTAGCTTCTTGTATTCACTGTTCAGCTTCTTGTATTCACTGTTCAACTTCTTGTATTCACTGTTCAGCTTCTTGTATTCACAGTTCAACTTCTTGTATTCACAGTTCAACTTCTTGTATTCACTGTTCAGCTTCTTGTATTCACTGTTCAGCTTCTTGTATTCACTGTTCAGCTTCTTGTATTCACTGTTCAGCTTCTTGTATTCACTGTTCAGCTTCTTGTATTCACTGTTCAGCTTCTTGTATTCACTGTTCAGCTTCTTGTATTCACTGTTTAGCTTCTTGTATTCACTGTTCAGCTTCTTGTATTCACTGTTCAGCTTCTTGTATTCACTGTTCAGCTTCTTGTATTCACTGTTCAGCTTCTTGTATTCACTGTTTAACTTCTTGTATTCACTGTTTAGCTTCTTGTATTCACTGTTCCGCCTCTTGTATTCACTGTTTAGCTTCTTGTATTCACTGTTCAACTTCTTGTATTCACTGTTCAGCTTCTTGTATTCACTGTTCAGCTTCTTGTATTCACTGTTCAGCTTCTTGTATTCACTGTTCAGCTTCTTGTATTCACAGTTTAGCTTCTTGTATTCACTGTTTAGCTTCTTGTATTCACTGTTCCGCCTCTTGTATTCACTGTTCAGCTTCTTGTATTCACTGTTCAGCTTCTTATATTCACTGTTCAACTTCTTGTATTCACTGTTCAGCTTCTTGTATTCACTGTTCAACTTCTTGTATTCACTGTTCAGCTTCTTGTATTCACTGTTCAGCTTCTTGTATTCACTGTTCAGCTTATTGTATTCACTGTTCAGCTTCTTTTATTCAATGTTCAACTTCTTGTATTCACTGTTCAGCTTCTTGTATTCACTGTTCAGCTTCTTGTATTCACTGTTCCGCCTCTTGTATTCACTGTTCAGCTTCTTGTATTCACTGTTCAACTTCTTGTATTCACTGTTCAGTTTCTTGTATTCACTGTTCAACTTCTTGTATTCACTGATCAGTTTCTTGTATTCACTGTTCCGCCTCTTGTATTCACTGTTCAGCTTCTTGTATTCACTGTTTAGCTTCTTGTATTCACTGTTCAACTTCTTGTATTCACTGTTCAGTTTCTTGTATTCACTGTTCAACTTCTTGTATTCACTGTTCAGCTTCTTGTATTCACTGTTCAGTTTCTTGTATTCACAGTTCAGCTTCTTGTATTCACTGTTCAGCTTCTTGTATTCACTGTTTAGCTTCTTGTATTCACTGTTCAACTTCTTGTATTCACTGTTCAGCTTCTTGTATTCACTGTTCAGCTTCTTGTATTCACTGTTCAACTTCTTGTATTCACTGTTCTACTTCTTGTATTCACTGTTCAGCTTCTTGTATTCACTGTTCAGCTTCTTGTATTCACTGTTCAGCTTCTTGTATTCACTGTTCAACTTCTTGTATTCACTGTTCAGCTTCTTGTATTCACTGTTCAACTTCTTGTATTCACTGTTCAGCTTCTTGTATTCACTGTTCAGCTTCTTGTATTCACTGTTCAGCTTCTTGTATTCACTGTTCAGCTTCTTGTATTCACTGTTCCGCCTCTTGTATTCACTGTTCTGCTTCTTGTATTCACTGTTCAACTTGTATTCACTGTTCAGCTTCTTGTATTCACTGTTCTACTTCTTGCATCTCACTGTTCGACCTCTTGGTAAAGGACGACATTTCTTTTTATTTATTATCATTTTGGTACCTCTTCTTTATCGGTTTATAGCTGTTGTCTCTTGTTCTCTCAGTTTTGTTAAGAGATCTTCTTGATCTTTGGGTGGTTAATGGAGCTTAAAGCTTCTTGACTGAGACTGAACGTCACTTGTTCACCACCAGAGAAAGGTTACTTTAATCTCTATAAAATAGGGTCTACAGTAAACTCGCAGTGTATTAATCGCGAACAAGCGATACAAGATGCAAAACAACCACAGTGGAAGTCGAATGACACCTCTGGGCCTTTCGTGGTACAGTCAACACATCATCAGGAGCTTCCAGTGTTGCAGAGCAGATACGAGCAAATACGTTGCACATGTGTCCTCATACCTAACACCCTTCAGGTCGACTTCTTCAGGATACCTATGCAAACACTCCAGGATACCTATGCAAACACTCCAGGATACCTATGCAAACACTCCAGGATACCTATGCAAACACTCCAGGATACCTATGCAAACACTATACCACTGCTGTGTATTCAATTATTGACCTTACACATGCAGTTTTTTTAATAAATTCCCCATCCATTTGTCTAGTGGATATTTTTAAAGGTTAAAAGTTCCAGATTGTCAACTAAAATGGATGCTATTGAAATAGAGAGGAAGTTAATTATTTTGGACATTTGTAAACAAAACAGAAGAAGCAGATGGCATTTCACCTTTGGTTTTGAAGACTCGTAGAAAGGAAACTTAATGACCTTACCCCCCACCCCTTCCCTTACCTCTCACCCCTTCCCTTACCCCTCATCCCTTCCCTTACCCCCCCACCCCTTCTCTTACCTCTCAACCCTTCCCTTACCCCCACCCATTCCCTTACCCCCACCCATTCCCTTACCCCCACCTCTTCCCTTACCCTCACCCCTTCCCTTACCCCTCATGAGCCCTCTAAGGGGGTCCTGCTCTCACCTGAGGCTCTTAAACCTCACCTTTAACCACCTCACCTGCACCTCTCCCCTTACCACGTGACCCCTCACCCCCTTCCCCTCTCCTTTCTCCCAAGGCTAACACTTCTCCCTCCCTCCCTCGGCCCTCTCTTCCCTCCTTTGACTCTTTCTTCCTTCCTCCCTTGGCTCTCCCTCCCTCCTGCTTGCCACAAAGAACACAGACTTCTCTGATTTAATTCAAACATCAGAATTACAGTGAGCGTCTGAAAGCTCTGTTGTTATTCTCACCGGGACTGTTGTTGTTGCCTTCCTGTACACAACAACTGGAATGTCACTTTTGTGTAATGTCACATTTGTGGAATGTTACCCTTGTGGAGTGTTACCCTTGTGGAGTGTTACCCTTGTGGTGTATTACCCTTGTGGAGTGTTACCCTTGTGGTGTATTACCCTTGTGGAGTGTTACTCTTGTGGTGTATTACCCTTGTGGAGTGTTACCCTTGTGGAGTGTTACCCTTGTGGTGTATTACCCTTGTGGAGTGTTACCCTTGTGGTGTATTACCCTTGTGGAGTGTTACCCTTGTGGTGTATTACCCTTGTGGAGTGTTACTCTTGTGGTGTATTACCCTTGTGGAGTATTACCCTTGTGAAGTGTTACCCTTGTGGTGTATTACCCTTGTGGAGTGTTACCCTTGTGGTGTATTACCCTTGTGGAGTGTTACACTTGTGGTGTATTACCCTTGTGGAGTGTTACCCTTGTGGTGTGTTACCCTTGTGGTGTGTTACCCTTGTGGTGTGTTACCCTTGTGGTGTATTACCCTTGTGGAGTGTTACCCTTGTGGTGTATTACCCTTGTGGAGTGTTACCCTTGTGGTGTATTACCCTTGTGGAGTATTACCCTTGTGGAGTGTTACCCTTTTGGAGTGTTACCCTTGTGGTGTTACCCTTGTGGAACGTTAACCTTGTGGAACGTTAACCTTGTGGAACGTTACCCTTGTGGAGTGTTACCCTTGTAGAACGTTACCCTTGTGGAGTGTTAACCTTGTGGAACGTTACCCTTGTGGAGTGTTACCCTTGTAGAACGTTACCCTTGTGGAAAGTTACCCTTGTGGAGTGTTACCCTTGTAGAACGTTACCCTTGTGGAACGTTACCCTTGTAGAGTGTTAACCTTGTGGAACGTTACCCTTGTGGAGTGTTAACCTTGTGGAACGTTATCCTTGTGGTGTTAACCTTGTGGAACGTTACCCTTGTGGAACGTTACCCTTGTAGAGTGTTAACCTTGTGGAACGTTACCCTTGTGGAGAGTTAACCTTGTGGAACGTTACCCTTGTGGAGTGTTTAACCTTGTGGAAAGTTACCCTTGTGGAGTGTTACCCTTGTAGAACGTTACCCTTGTGGAGTGTTAACCTTGTGGAACGTTACCCTTGTGGAGTGTTTAACCTTGTGGAAAGTTACCCTTGTGGAGTGTTACCCTTGTAGAACGTTACCCTTGTGGAGTGTTAACCTTGTGGAACGTTACCCTTGTGGAGTGTTTAACCTTGTGGAAAGTTACCCTTGTGGAGTGTTACCCTTGTAGAACGTTACCCTTGTGGAGTGTTAACCTTGTGGAAAGTTACCCTTGTGGAGTGTTACCCTTGTAGAACGTTACCCTTGTGGAGTGTTAACCTTGTGGAAAGTTACCCTTGTGGAGTGTTACCCTTGTAGAACGTTACCCTTGTGGAGTGTTAACCTTGTGGAACGTTACCCTTGTGGAGTGTTTAACTTTGTGGAAAGTTACCCTTGTGGAGTGTTACCCTTGTAGAACGTTACCCTTGTGGAGTGTTAACCTTGTGGAAAGTTACCCTTGTGGAGTGTTACCCTTGTAGAACGTTACCCTTGTGGAGTGTTAACCTTGTGGAACGTTACCCTTGTGGAGTGTTTAACCTTGTGGAAAGTTACCCTTGTGGAGTGTTACCCTTGTAGAACGTTACCCTTGTGGAACGTTACCCTTGTAGAGTGTTAACCTTGTGGAACGTTACCCTTGTGGAGTGTTAACCTTGTGGAACGTTACCCTTGTGGAACGTTACCCTTGTAGAGTGTTAACCTTGTGGAACGTTACCCTTGTGGAGAGTTAACCTTGTGGAACGTTACCCTTGTGGAACGTTACCCTTGTGGAGTGTTAACCATGTGGAACGTTACCCTTGTGGAGTGTTAACCTTGTGGAACGTTACCCTTGTGGAGTGTTAACCTTGTGGAGTGTTAACCTCGTGGAACGTTACCCTTGTGTAGTGTTAACCTTGTGGAACGTTACCCTTGTGGAATGTTAACCTTGTGGAGTATTAACCTTGTGGAGTGTTAACCTTGTGGAACGTTACCATTGTGGAGTGTTAACCTTGTGGAGTGTTAACCATGGGGAACGTTACCCTTGTGTAGTGTTAACCTTGTGGAACGTTACCCTTGTGGAATGTTAATCTTGTGGAGTGTTAACCTTGTGGAACGTTAACCTTGTGGAATGTTAACCTTGTGGAGTGTTAACCTTGTGGAACGTTACCCTTGTGGAGTGTTAACCTTGTGGAACGTTACCCTTGTGGAGTGTTAACCTTGTGGAACGTTACCCTTGTGGAGTGTTAACCTTGTGGAGTGTTAACCTTGTGGAGTGTTAACCTTGTGGAGTGTTTTTGGTGGTGGAGGTTGCAGAAGGCTGTTACCTCTTCCTTGGGATTTTTTCCCCCTCCTTATTCCCCTCACCTCCTTGTTCCCTCACCCCCCTCATCCCCCTCCCCTTTCCGTCAGAACCCACTAAAGGTGAACATAAAGGTGTGTACTTTCCCTTGTCTGCCTCTATCCTCTTTACCCCCTAACCACTCTCTTCTCCTTTACTCCCTAACCACTCTCTTCTCCTTTACACTCTAACCACTCTCTTCTTCTTTACCCCTAACCACTCTCTTCTCCTTTACCCCTAACCACTCTCTTCTTCTTTACCCCCTAACCACTCTCTTCTTCTTTACCCCCTAACCACTCTCTTCTTCTTTACCCCCTAACCACTCTTCTTCTTTACCCCCTAACCACTCCTCTTCTTTACCCCCTATCCACTCTCTTCTCCTTTACACCCTAACCACTCTCTTCTCCTTTACACCCTACCCACTCTCTTCGTCTTTACCCCCTACCCACTCTCTTCGTCTTTACCCCTACCCACTCTCTTCTTCTTTACACCTAACCACTCTCTTCTTTATATATATATATATATATATATATATATATATATATATATATATATATATATATATATATATATATATATATATATATATATATTGAATGTCCTAATCATGTCTCCTGTTGTAGTGGTTAGAATGTGTGTGTGTGTCTACGTTTACCATGTATCTTCAATGTCCTGATCATGTCTCTTACTGTAGTGGTAAGAATGTGTGTGTGTGCTCTCTCGCTAACATTTCTACCTCCTCTCACTACACATCCATATGATTCCCTAAATCGTAATAACACGATTAACAGTAAGATACAGAACGGGTGGGGTTTCAAGCCATGGCAGGCGGGTCCTAGACTCGCAGGCCAGTGTGGTAACCGCTGGACCATATGCTTGCCTAACAAAATTCATCTACCCAGGTATATTTCTATACACCCAAATAATGTTAGCATGGGCCACCACTGTGACTACTAATGCTGGATTTTAGAGACGAGTCCCACATCTGCATGGGTGTGTGCAGAATACAACAGTGTTCACAATACAACAACTGTGAACAATACAAAAGCAGTGTGCACAGTACAACAGTGAATAATACAACAACAGTGCACATAATACAACAGTGTGCGCAGTGCAACAACAGCGTGCGCAATGTAACAACATTGTGAACAATACAGCAGCAGTGTGCATAATCCAAGTGTACACAATACAACAGTATGCACATTACAAGTGTGCACCATACAATAGTGTGCACACTTGTATTGTGTGCACACTTGTGTTGTGTGCACAGTACAACAGTGCAAAATGGCGCTGAGAGGCATGGATGATAATAATTTTTTTGTGTTTTGTTTATCTATAATAGTTTTTTCTAGGCTTGAGAGGTTTAAAAGATTAACAAAATCAACAAATACATTATAGGAGCACATTTTGTTTTTCTGCCTAACAACGTATAACAGTCGCTACTCTGAATTATAACAGGTTATTTTAAAACTATAATTTAAGAATATAATTGGTATAATCTTCTGTTGTTGTTGTTGTTGATAGTGCTTCTGTTGCTGTTGCTGATACTGTTGTTGTTGATAGTGCTTCTGTTGCTGGAGGTGTTGCTGCTACTGTTGTTGTTGTTGATAGTGCTTCTGTTGCTGGAGGTGTTGATGCTACTGTTGTTGTTGATAGTGCTTCTGTTGCTGTTGCTTATACTGTTGTTGTTGTTGATAGTGCTTCTGTTGCTGGAGGTGTTGCTGGTACTGTTGTTGTTGTTGTTGATAGTGCTTCTGTTGCTGGAGGTGTTGATGCTACTGTTGTTGTTGATAGTGCTTCTGTTGCTGGAGATGCTGCTACTGTTGTTGTTGATAGTGCTTATGTTGCTGGAGGTGTTGCTGCTACTGTTGTTGTTGTTGTTGTTGATAGTGCTTCTGTTGCTGGAGGTGTTGTTGCTACTTTTGTTGTTGATTGTGCTTCTGTTGCTGGAGATGCTGCTACTGTTGTTGTTGATAGTGCTTCTGTTGCTGGAGGTGTTGCTGCTACTGTTGTTGTCGTTGATATTGCTTCTGTTGCTGTTGCTGCTACTGTTGTTGTTGATAGTGCTTCTGTTGCTGGAGGTGTTGCTGCTACTGTTGTTGATAGTGCTTCTGTTGCTGGAGATGCTGCTGCTGCTATTGTAGTTGTTGATAGTGCTTCTGTTGCTGTTGCTGCTACTGTTGTTCTTGTTGCTACTGTTTTTAATGCTTCTGTTGCTGTTGATGCTGCAGGTGTTGTTGTTGCTACTGTTGTTGTGGTTGAAGCAGCACTACCAGTATCAGCATCAGCCAGTGAATCACCATCATCCAAGAACCACAACCACCACTACTAGCACAACCACCACTACCTACATATTTCGTAACCCTTTATTACTTTCTTTACTTGCAATAAAAGCCAGCGCTGCGGTGTAGGCCTTGCGCTAACAACAATAAGGACGCCTACGAGCCTTTTCTCAGTTATTAATTAGATAATTTTCCTCCCCGCCACTTCATCTTTTTTCCCCCGCCAGCCAGGAGTGCCAACCCTCCCGGGTGACCAGGAGTGCCAACCCTCCCGGGTGACCAGGCGTGCCAACCCTCCCGGGTGACCATGAGTGCCAACCCTCCCGGGTGACCAGGCGTGCCAACCCTCCCGGGTGACCAGGCGTGCCAACCCTCCCGGGTGACCAGGCGTGCCAACCCTCCCGGATGACCAAGAGGGCCAACCCACCCGGGTGACCACGAGTACCAACCCTCCCGGGTGACCACGAGTGCCAACCTTCCCGGGTGACCAGGCGTGCCAACCCTCCCGGGTGACCAGGCGTGCCAACCCTCCCGGGTGACCAGGCGTGCCAACCCTCCCGGGTGACCAGGAATGCCAACCCTCCCGGGTGACCACAAGTGCCAACCCTCCTGGGTGACCAGGTGTGCCAACCCTCCTGGGTGACCAGGTGTACCAACCCTCCCGGGTGACCAGGAGTGCCAACCCTCCTGGGTGACCAGGCGTGCCAACCTTTCCGGATAACCAGGTGTGCTAACCTTCCCAGGTGACTAGGAGTGCCAACCCTTCCGGGTGACCACGAGTGCCAACCCTCCCGGGTGACCACGAGTGCTAACCCTCCTGGGTAATCTGGAGTGCCAACCCTCCCGGGGGACCAAGAGTGCAAACCCTCCCGGGTGACTAGGAGTGCCAACCCTCCCGGGTGACCAGGAGTGCCAACCTCCTGGGTGATCAGGAGTGCCAACCCTCCTGGGGGACCAATAGTGCCAACCCTCCCGGGTGACCAGGAGTGCCAACCCTCCCAGGTGACCAGGTGTGCCAACCCTCCCGGGTGACCAGGCGTGCCAACCCTCCCGAGTGACCAGGCGTGCCAACCCTCCCGGGTGACCAGGTGTGCCAACCCTCCCGGGTGACCAGGTGTGCCAACCCTCCCGGGTGACCAGGTGTGCCAACCCTCCCGGGTGACCAGGTGTGCCAACCCTCCCGGGTGACCAGGTGTGCCAACCCTCCCGGGTGACCAGGTGTACCAACCCTCCCGGGTGACCAGGAGTGCCAACCCTCCCGGGTGACCAGGTGTGCCAACCCTCCCGGGTGACCAGGTGTGCCAACCCTCCCGGGTGACCAGGCGTGCCAACCCTCCCGGGTGACCAGGCGTGCCAACCCTTCCGGGTGACCAGGCGTGCCAACCCTCCCGGGTGACCAGGTGTGCCAACCCTCCCGGGTGACCAGGTGTGCCAACCCTCCACGGTGACCAGGCTTACCAACCCTCCCGGGTGACCAGGAGTGCCAACCCTCCCGGGTGACCAGGTGTGCCAACCCTCCCGGGTGACCAGGCGTGCCAACCCTCCCGGGTGACCAGGAATGCCAACCCTCCCGGTTGACCAGGTGTGCCAACCCTCCCGGATGACCAAGTGTGCCAACCCTCCCGGATGACCAAGTGTGCCAACCCTCCCGGGTGTCCAGGTGTGCCAACCCTCCCGGGTGATCAGGCGTGCCAATCTGGCACTAGCAACACAGAGTTATGGTCAAAGATTTTTTTTATATCTTGACATGTTATAAAATAAAGAATAAGAGATAGAGGATACGAAAGAGTAAGAAAGGGAGACTGAAGAAAGAGTAAGAAAACGAACACTGGTGTTGGCAACACACACAAACACTGGTGTCAGCAACACACACAAACACTGGTGTCAGCAACACACACAAACACTGGTGTCAGCAACACACACACAAACACTGGTGTCAGCAATACACACAAACTCTGATGTTGGCAACACACACAAACACTGGTGTCAGCAACACACACAAACTCTGATGTTGGCAACACAAACACAGTGGTGTTAACACACATACACAGACACAGACACACCGGTGTCAGCAACACAAACGCACCGGTGTCAGCAACACAAACAAACACACTGGTGTTAACACACAAACACACTCTCAGTCCTAGAATTATAAATTGAACACCTGGTAATTTAAACTTTTTTCAAAATAACATTGTGGCACTTGAGTATTCGAGCAAATGATTTACGGGAGTGTGAGAGCGAACGTGGCTCCACAAAACTGAATTCTGCAGAAAATTGCAGTAATTCCCCTCACCATAATGCTATTCCACGAAATGTGCCTTTCTTCACTGTATGTGTGAGGGAAGATGACGTGAAGAGGGATTTATGTGTGCTCTCTCTCTCTCTCTCTCTCTCTCTCTCTCTCTCTCTCTCCACACACACACACACACACACACTCTCTTTACACAGGGTTTTAAAAGGTTAGGTTAAGGATTCCTAACTTTATTTACAAGCTAAGAGCTTCTACATACATCTCTCTCTGCATATACCTTCACCTAAATACTCATACATACACGCATGCTATACATATAAATTCATACAGGTATGCGTATATAAGTGTTTTGATCAGCTGGGTTGTGATGGCTATGTTGGCTTGTGGGCGATTAGCACCAATAGTCTGGTTGTCCAGGCGGTCATCTGGGGGAGCCTGGCCCCTGAGGGAATGAAACACTGATACTCGAATGACCCATGAGGATGTAGAGCTTCCTGGTGAATATAATAATAAGATAAATAAAATGATAATGTAATAATAATATAATAATGATTATAAAATAATATAATAATAATGATAATGATAAAATAATAATAATAATAATAATAATAATAATAATAATAATCAGAATGCAATCTTCTTATTCCATATCCTCTGTTTATCTCTCTCTCCTCATTTTCTGTTCGTCTCGCACTTTTCCTGCCGTTGCAAGCTCCCCCTCCCAGTTGTTCACCTCTGCTTGTGCAACAACACGACACCCTCCTACCTATATGTCACTGTATACGATGTGAGGGGAAAATGATTTAAGGGGAAAATGATTTGAGGGGAAAATGATTTGAAGGTAGAATGATTTGAGGGTAGAATCAGTTGAGGGTAGACTCCATTATCTGGGAGTGATGCCCTGTGAGGTAAACTTAACAGTACTTCTATGAATCACGCACACTTTCTGGTTTTGTAGTATTCCTTAGTCCGTGCCATGTCCTTGTTTATTCAAGTTTAATGAGAGGGGAAGAGAGAGAGAGAGATACAGGAAATGAAAAGAGAATTGTGGAGACAAGCAGCAGACAAGTCTGGCCCAGGGCCTAGCTCCTGGAGGGGCACAATTCTGGAAACCCATCACAGGCATATCAAAGATAGGGAGGGTAAGGAGGCTAAGAGAGTGATAAAGGGAGAGGAATGTTAGAGGGAGGATAATAAGATAAACATATAGCATTGCATGGAGCTGCAACACAACACTTGCACACCTCTGGAGTTTCCAATAGCTTGTCACTGTGTCCAAGGTGTGACCTGCAACAGAACTACAGTGTCTGACACAGTAGCAACACTATCGTTGGTACTGTATGCCACCCACAACAGTCTGCTAAGACACAGATACTTATTTATTACTGCTGGGTGGGAAGCTGGATGGAAAAGGGTGTGTAGGAGGAAGAGGGAAGAAGGATGAAGGAAAGGAGAGGGAGAGATGGAGAAGGGAAGGTGTCTGCAGCGACTCCTGAGTGACCTCAGTTAAATATTTATTCTTAATATTACTGTGTTCGCGCTGCTACAAACACTACTACTACATATTTATCTTTACACACACACAAACAAACACGCATGCGCACACGTATGTGCATGTGTGATGTTAGGGTGTGTTTAGGGGTGTTAAGGTGTGTTTGCTAGTGTTAGAGGTGTGTGTGATGGTGTTAGGGTGTGTTTGATAGTGTTCGAGGTGTGTGTGATGGTGTTAGGGTGTGTTTGATAGTGTTAGGGGGGTGTGTGTGATGGTGTTAGGATGTGTTTGATAGTGTTAGAGGTGCGTTTGATGGTGTTAAGGTGTGTTTGATAGTGTTAGAGGTGCGTTTGATGGTGTTAGGGTGTGTTTGATAGTGTTAGGGGTGTGTGTGGTGTTAGGGTGTGTTTCATAGTGTTAGGGGTGTGTTTGATGGTGTTAAGGTGTGTTTGATAGTGTTAGAGGTGCGTTTGATGGTGTTAGGGTGTGTTTGAGTGTTAGGGGTGTGTGTGGTGTTAGAGTGTGTTTAGTAGTGTTAGAGGGGGGGGTGTGATGGTGTTAGAGTGTGTTTGATAGTGTTAGGAGTGTGTGTGATGGTGGTAGGGTGTGTTTGATAGTTAGGGGTGTGTGTGGTGTTAGGATGTGTTTAGTAGTGTTATGGGTGTGTGTGATGGTGTTAGAGTGTGTTTGATAGTGTTAGGGGTGTGTGTGATGGTGGTAGGGTGTGTTTGATAGTGTTAGGGGTGTGTGTGGTGTTAGAGTGTGTTTAGTAGTGTTAGGGGTGTGTGTGATGGTGTTAGGGTGTGTTTGATAGTGTTAGGGGTGTGTGTGATGGTGTTAGAGTGTGTTTAGTAGTGTTAGGGGTGTGTGTGATGGTGTTAGGGTGTGTTTGATAGTTAGGGGTGTGTGTGATGGTGTTAGAGTGTGTTTAGTAGTGTTAGGGGTGTGTGTGATGGTGTTAGAGTGTGTTTGATAGTGTTAGGGGTGTGTGTGATGGTGTTAGAGTGTGTTTGATAGTGTTAGGGGTGTGTGTGATGGTGGTAGGGTGTGTTTGATAGTGTTAGGGGTGTGTGTGATGGTGGTAGGGTGTGTTTGATAGTGTTAGGGGTGTGTGATGGTGTTAGAGTGTGTTTAGTAGTGTTAGGGGTGTGTGTGATGGTGTTAGGGTGTGTTTGATAGTGTTAGGGGTGTGTGTGATGGTGTTAGAGTGTGTTTAGTAGTGTTAGGGGTGTGTGTGATGGTGTTAGGGTGTGTTTGATAGTTAGGGGTGTGTGTGGTGTTAGAGTGTGTTTAGTAGTGTTAGGGGTGTGTGTGATGGTGGTAGAGTGTGTTTGATAGTGTTAGGGGTGTGTGTGATGGTGGTAGGGTGTGTTTGATAGTTAGGGGTGTGTGTGATGGTGTTAGGGTGTGTTTGATAGTGTTAGGGGTGTGTGTGATGGTGTTAGGGTGTGTTTAGTAGTGTTAGGGCGTGTAGTACTCTCATTACACACCAGGTGGAGCAGTTCACCTCTTAATATTTCTCGGTGATCAGTGTACAATTTGTAAAATATAAGGAATCATACGTTCTCATGCGATGTTTGTGTTGATGTTGTTGATGTTGCTGCTGTTGTTGTTGATGTTGCTGCTGCTGTTGTTGTTGCTGCTGTTGTTGTTGTTGTTGCTGCTGTTGTTGTTGCTGCTGCTGGTGTTGTTGCTGGCAACTTGATATTACTGGCATAATATCGAACCACAAATGACCTTCCTGGCAGGTTGTCGGTAGCAGTAGCAACTTGGGAAGGATTCTCTAGTGGTGGCAACCTGGGAAGGATTCTCTAGTGGTGGCAACCTGGGAAGGATTCTCTAGTGGTGGCAACCTGGGAAGGATTCTCTAGTGGTGGCAACCTGGGAAGGATTCTCTAGTGGTGGCAACCTGGGGAGGATTCCAGGTAGAGGTTTGTGTACTAGGACAGAGTACTGGTCAGTACACACGGTGTGACTATTGACTCCCAGCTGCTTTTATGGTGGTGACATGGGTAGTCTTGTCTTCCCTTGGACCCTAGGCTGTACTCCGTCTCTAGTCTTCTTTCTCCTTGTAAGTGAGTGTGTATGTTAGTTACCATTTTGTCCTAGGCACATGTCAATTAGACACTAGGCCTGTTGTATATATGTGTGTGTGTATGTGTATGTAAGGAAACACTTCGAAATGTTTCTGCCCCACCGGGAATTGAACCCGGCCCCTCCGTGCGTGAAGCAAGAGCTTTACCCACTAGGTATGTGTGTGTGTGTGTGTGTGTGTGTGTGTACTCACCTATTTGTGGTTGCAGAGGTCGATTCACAGCTGTGTGTGTGTACACATACTAGTAAGTGATGTACACCTGTACGTCAATATACGAAGTTGTACCGTCACGTGTACCGCTGTATTGAACGGTACTTAGCGGCGGTAGTAATGTTAGGGCGGCACCTTACACTTTGATGTGAGGGATGGGCAGATGAGGGGAAGGGGTTAGTGAAGAGGGGAAGATGAGAGGGGGGAGTGGTAAGAGGGAAGGGGAAGTACAGAAATATAAATTACTAAAAGGAGTTTTCAACAGCACCTTTGTCAAGGTAGACGTGTTGTGATCCTTGTATTGATCACTGTAACTTAGTACTGCACTGTATTGATCACTGTAACTTAGTACTGCACTGTATTGATCACTGTAACTTAGTACTGCACTGTATTGATCACTAACTTAGTACTGCACTGTATTGATCACTGTAACTTAGTACTGCACTGTATTGATCACTGTAACTTAGTACTGCACTGTATTGATCAATGAAACTTAGTACTGCACTGTATTGATAACTGTAACTTAGTACTGCACTGTATTGATCACTGTAACTTAGTACTGCACTGTATTGATCACTGTAACTTAGTACTACACTGTATTGATCACTGTAACTTAGTACTACACTGTATTGATCACTGTAACTTAGTACTGTACTGTATTGATCACTAACTTAGTACTATATTGATCACTGTAACTTAGTACTGTATTGTATTGATCACTGTAACTTAGTACTGCACTGTATTGATCACTGTAACTTAGTACTACACTGTATTGATCACTGTAACTTAGTACCACACTGTATTGATCACTGTAACTTAGTACCACACTGTATTGATCACTAACTTAGTACTATATTGATCAGTGTAACTTAGTACTGCACTGTATTGATCACTGTAACTTAGTAATGCACTGTATTGATCACTGTAACGTAGTACTGTATTGATCACTGTAACGTAGTACTGTATTGATCACTGTAACTTAGTACTGCACTGTATTGATCACTGTAACTTAGTACTGTACTGTATTGATCATTGTAACTTAGTACTGCACTGTATTGATCACTGTAACGTAGTACTGTATTGATCACTGTAACTTAGTACTGTACTGTATTGATCACTGTAACTTAGTACTGTACTGTATTGATCACTGTAACTTAGTACTGCACTGTATTGATCACTGTAACTTAGTACTATATTGATCACTGTAACTTATTACTTATATTGATTACTGTAACTTAGTACTATATTGATCACTGTAACTTAGTACTGCACTGTATTGATCACTGTAACTTAGTACTGCACTGTATTGATCACTGTAACGTAGTACTATATTGATCACTGTAACTTAGTACTGTATTGATCACTGTAACGTAGTACTTTATTGATCACTGTAACTTAGTACTGTATTGATCACTGTAACTTAGTACTGCAACAGCACCTTTGTCAAGGTAGACGATGTGTTGTGATCGTTGTATTGATCACTGTAACTTAGTACTGCACTGTATTGATCACTGTAACCTAGTACTGCACTGTATTGACCACTGTAACTTAGTACGGAACTGTATTGATCACTGTAACTTAGTACGGAACTGTATTGATCACTGTAACGTAGTACTGTACTGTATTGATCACTGTAACTTAGTACTGCACTGTATTGATCACCGTAACTTAGTACTGCACTGTATTGATCACTGTAACTTAGTACTGCACTGTATTGATCACTATAACCTAGTACTGCACTGTATTGATCACTGTAACTTAGTACTGCACTGTATTGATCACTGTAACGTAGTACTGTACTGTATTGATCACTGTAACGTAGTACTGTATTAATCACTGTAACTTAGTACTGTATTGATCACTGTAACTTAGTACTGCACTGTATTGATCACTGTAACTTAGTACTGCACTGTATTGATCACTGTAACTTAGTACTGCACTGTATTGATCACTGTAACTTAGTACTGCACTGTATTGATCACTGTAACGTAGTACTGTACTGTATTGATCACTGTAACGTAGTACTGTATTGATCACTGTAACTTAGTACTGTATTGATCACTGTAACTTAGTACTGCAACAGCACCTTTGTCAAGGTAGACGATGTGTTGTGATCCTTGTATTGATCACTGTAACTTAGTACTGTATTGTTCACTGTAACTTAGTACTGCACTGTATTGATCACTGTAACTTAGTACTGCAACACCACATTTGTCAAGGTAGACGATGTGTTGTGATCCTTGTATTGATCACTGTAACTTAGTACTGTATTAATCACTGTAACTTAGTACTGTATTGATCACTGTAACTTAGTACTGCAACAGCACCTTTGTCAAGGTAGACGATGTGTTGTGATCCTTGTATTGATCACTGTAACTTAGTACTGCACTGTATTGATCACTGTAACTTAGTACTGCACTGTATTGATCACTGTAACTTAGTACTGCAACAGCACATTTGTCAAGGTAGACGATGTGTGATCCTTGTATTGATCACTGTAACTTAGTACTGTATTGTTCACTGTAACTTAGTACTGCACTGTATTGATCACTGTAAATTAGTACTGTACTGTATTGATCACTAACTTAGTATTTAACTGTATTAATCGCTGTAACTTAGTACTGTACTGTATTGATCACTGTAACTTAGTACTGCACTGTATTGATCACTGTAACTCAGTACTGCACTGTATTGATCAATGTATCTCAGTACTGCACTGTATTGATCACTGTAGTTCAACACTGCTTTGTATTGATCACTGTAGTTCAACACTACACTGTATTGATCACTGTAGTTCAACACTGCACTGTATTGATCACTGTAACTCAGTACTTTAAAAAAATCCCAAAACAGATACTAGTTAAGTATGGTAGGCCAGTACATTGCTACTTTTAAAGCTGAGACTGAAGGGATGAGAAGATTTCTAAATGATTTACAATTGGATACGACAATGTAAGGTTAGATAATTCACTAGAAGATGTAAGGACTTGCTAGGCCACAGGAAGATTCATGCTAGACATGAGGTACTGGAATGGTAAGTGAAGAGAGCATCCTTTGTTTAAGGAGCTAAAGAGCGTGGAAAAGTTACAGAACACGGAGGACTACAGAATACAGTGAAAATGAAGCAAGTAGCAGGAGGGTTAGGGTACACTGTGTGTGTTGTTAATTGTATAGTGTGTTGATCATGTAGTTAATTACCTTCAATTATCAAGTCAACACACACACACATATGGGCACACACACACATACACACACGGTGTGTAAGCACAAAGAATATGAAGAGCTGCGTGTGTGTAGGCATTATGCATCTGGGCCTCTGTTCAGTATACATACACACACACACACGCACACGTCAGCTAGGCAACTCATGTGTGTATGTCTCTCTAGGGTGTGCTTGTACACACACACACACACACACACACACACACACACACATGGAAAAACAGACACAAATGCAGTATAATGCGATCCTTTACTAACTACGTTTCGCCCATACAGTGGGCTTTATCAAGTCACAAACAGATCTAACTGGACAAAAGAGTAACTTTTGTCCAGGTAGATCTTTTGTTGGGGAAGCGGAACTTGGCCCTGAAGAAAATGACAGAGAGGAACTTGACCCTGACGAAAATGACAGAGGAACCTGACACTGAAGAAAATGACAGAGAGGAAATTGACCCTGAAGAAAATGACAGAGAGGAACTTGAGACTGAAGAAAATGACAGAGAGGAACTTGACACTGAAGAAAATGACAGAGGAACCTAACACTGAAGAAAATGACAGATAGGAACTTGACACTGAAGAAAATGACAGAGAGGAACCTGACACTGAAGAAAATGACAGAGAGGAACTTGACACTGAAGAAAATGACAGAGAGGAACCTGACACTGAAGAAAATGACAGAGAGGAACTTGACACTGAAGAAAATGGAAGGATAAATATTAAATGAGTGTGCAGGAGAAAAAGTAACAAAATAAGTTATACAAATAAACAGAAGACAAACAAACAAATGTGAAACAGAAATAAGTCGTTAGCAAAATAATAAAGAGGGGAAATGAAATAATAAGTAAATAAGCAGATTAATTGTAAATAAAAATAAAGCTGTCAGCCAATCAGCCGCGAGGACAATGAGACTTCCTCGCTATTGGTCAGTAGCTCTTGGTCCAAAGACGTATTTTCAGCTGTGTCTGCCAATAAGGTGCAGGCAGAGACAGCCTCGCCAACCAATCAGGAAGGAATATTACCCTGCCAATCACAGTCTTCCTTTCCTATTATCCAGGTAATTAGGGCCTGTCTACCATCTCTCCCCCCTTCCCTGGCAGGGAGGGACCTTAAGGTTAGTCTCCTTACACCCCTGCTGCCTCTGCCTGCCCCAGCCTGCCCCCTAGCAGTAAAAATAGGTACCTGTGTGTTAGGTGACTGTTGTGGGTTAAGTTTATTTACGTACAGGTACACATTCCTGGAGGGTGTTCCGGGGGTCAGCGCCCCCCCAGCCCGGTCCATGACCAGGCCTCGTGGGGGATCAGGCCCTGATGAACCAGGCTGTTACTGCTGGCCGCACGCAAATCGACGTATAAACCACAGACCGCCTGGTCAGGTACTGACTTTAGTTGGGTGTCCAGCTGCATCCTGAAGACAGCCAGGTGTCTGTTGGTAATTCCACTTATGTATCCTAGTAACATATATGTAAATTAAAGACTAAGTCACATGTGCAACAGTTGGGTATCTTTATTGATGAAGCGTTTTGCTTACACAGTAGACTTCTTCAGTCACATACAAAGGCAGCAGTAGTAATGAAATAAAGGTGATGTAATCAGTCCATCAACCTTGGAGAGACGTATTTGAGGTGGTCAGTCCCTCAGCCTGGAGAAGAGTTCACCTCCACGTAAATAATCTAGGATGACCCAAACAAAAGTCAAAGTGACTTATTTCCGATGTGTGTTTACAGGGGTCGAGTCATTGCTCCTGGCTACTCTTAAGCTTCTTCCACCTGTATTGATGGTTGATGTTTCTTGAACCTCGTCATACTTACTCTTAAAACTGTGCATGATGTTTGCCTTCACATGCAGATCATTCCACTTCCCTATTATTCTAACGATGGAGAAAATATACTCTAATCAAGCAGGCTGTGATGGATATGTGGGCCGCCAGCAGCAATAGCCTGGTTGACCAGGCAGTCAGCAGACAAGCCTGGCCCAGGACCCGGCTCCAGGAGTATCAGAACTCTGGAAGCTCGTCAAAGATATATGTTGTTAGTAGTACAGGTGCACGCAAGTAGTTACCATAGTGTAAATTACCAAGTATAAGCCAGTAAAGTCAAAGTGGCTTATTTCAACTTTTCCACCCAACTCTTTCCACCTTCTGACCACACTGTTGATTTACATTAAAAAAGCTAATTTATTAAATCAAATGAACTTCATGCGTGACATTCGTGCTTAGTAGTTGACGCGCGTGTTCGTAAAACGTTTTACAACCACTTCCCCCCACCTATTACCCCCTTCCTCCTTGCCTCCCCTCCCCAACACATCCATGGCTCCTGTTATTACAACTATCCACCACACGCTAAATCACCACTTTACCTGCCCAATTGTCCCTTCTCTTGTTATACATTCACTAACTACCGTCATTCTCCCTCCCTCCCTCCCTCCCTTCCTTCCCCTCCCTCCCTCCCTTCCTTCCTTCCCCTCCCCTCCATGCGTGACGCACCACTGCGCAGCGAACACCTCGCACACAAACGCGACAAAACGAGTGAACAATATAAACAGTGTAAAAAATAAACTTATCAGATTTTAATACACAAAAGTCAGGTAATGAACACACGGAACACTCGTAGTGAACACACGGAACACTCGTAGTGAACACACGGAACACTCGTAATGAACACACGGAACACTCGTAGTGAACACACGGAACACTCGTAGTGAACACACGGAACACTCGTAATGAACACACGGAACACTCGTAGTGAACACGCGGAACACTCGTAATGAACACACGGAACACTCGTAATGAACACGCGGAACACTCGTAATGAACACACGGAACACTCGTAATGAACACACGGAACACTCGTAGTGAACACGCGGAACACTCGTAATGAACACACGGAACACTCGTAATGAACACACGGAACACTCGTAGTCAACACGCGGAACACTCGTAATGAACACACGGAACACTCGTAGTGAACACGCGGAACACTCGTAATGAACACACGGAACACTCGTAATGAACACACGGAACACTCGTAATGAACACACGGAACACTCGTAATGAACACACGGAACACTCGTAATGAACACACGGAATACTCGTAATGAACACGCGGAACACTCGTAATGAACACACGGAACACTCGTAATGAACACACGGAACACTCGTAATGAACACACGGAACACTCGTAATGAACACGCGGAACACTCGTAATGAACACACGGAGCACTCGTAATGAACACACGGAACACTCGTAATGAACACACGGAACACTCGTAATGAACACACGGAACACTCGTAATGAACACGCGGAACACTCGTAATGAACACGCGGAACACTCGTAATGAACACACGGAACACTCGTAATGAACACACGGAACACTCGTAATGAACACACGGAACACTCGTAGTGAACACGCGGAACACGTAATGAACACACGGAACACTCGTAATGAACACACGGAACACTCGTAATGAACACACGGAACACTCGTAATGAACACACGGAACACTCGTAATGAACACGCGGAACACTCGTAATGAACACACGGAACACTCGTAATGAACACACGGAACACTTGTAATGAACACACGGAATACTCGTAATGAACACACGGAACACTCGTAATGAACACACGGAACACTCGTAATGAACACACGGAATACTCGTAATGAACACACGGAACACTCGTAATGAACACACGGAACACTCGTAATGAACACACGGAGCACTCGTAATGAACACACGGAATACTCGTAATGAACACACGGAACACTCGTAATGAACACACGGAATACTGGTAATGAGCACTCAGAACACTAGTAATGAACACAGAATACTGGTAATGAACACAGCCAAATACACGGACCACAATTAAGAACGTACGAACCACAGTTAAGAACGTACGTACCACAGTTAAGAACGTACGATCCACAGTTAAGAACGTACGATCCACAGTTAAGAACGTACGAACAACAGTTGAAAACGTACGAACCATAGTGAAGAACGTACAAACTACAGTTAAGACCGTACGAACCACGGGCACCTACGAACTGCAGTTAGGAACTTACAAACTTACGTCAAAGAATGTATGGACTATGGTAGGATGCAGTAAGGAATCCACACAGGAGAAAGAGAGAGAGAGAGAGAGAGAGAGAGAGAGAGAGAGAGAGAGAGTTGTAACGTTACGAATAAGGTGTGACAGTTGTTGTTACCAGTGTTAGGCTATTGGTTTTCACATTACTGGTGCTGACTAATAGATGGCAGCAGCAGCAACAAGAGCGGTCATGTCACCTCAAAGAAAGAGAGAGAGAGAGAGAGAGAGGTAATGCATGTCAAAGCTCTTGGAACACAGGGGAACGAAGATCTAGATTAGAGACACTAAGAGCTTTACTCTCTCTCTCTCTCTCTCTCTCTCTCTCTCTCTCTCTCTCTCTCTCTCTCTCTCTCTCTCTCTCTCTCTCTCCTGTGCAAACAAGGTCTTTAAAGAAGGGAATACTGAAGTACGTAAGCGCTCAATACATGCAAGTCGTGTGTCATTTCAGGAGAATACATGATGCATACTGGCCTTTGATATACCTTTGATATACCTTTGAAGAGTTTCGAGAGTATCTACTCTCTGAGCCCGGCCATGGGCCAGGCTCGTCTGGTGCTTGCCTGGTCAACCAGGCTGTTGCTGCTGGAGGCCCGCTGCCCCACATATCCATCACAGCCTGGTTGATCTGGCACCTGGTGAAGATATTTGTCCAGTTTCCTCTTGAAGGCTTCTACACTGGTTCCAGCCGTGTTTCGGATATCTTCTGGTAAGATGTTGAATAGTCTGGGACCCCGGATGTTAATACAGTGCTCCCGTATTGTCCCCACCGCACCCCTGCTCCTCACTGGGTTTATTTTACACTTTCTCCCATATCTCTCACTCCAGTATGTTGTTATGGCAGTGTGCAGATTTGGGACCAGGCCCTCAAGTACTTTCCATGTATATATTATCATGTATCTCTCTCTCCTCCGCTCCAATGAGTACATGTTCAAGACTTGAAGGCGTTCCCAATAATTTAGATGTTTCAATGGCTCAATGTGAGCCGTAAACGATCTCTGGATTTGTTCCAGCTCTGCTATTTCTCCTGCCGTGAACGGGGCCGTCAGCACTGAGCAGTATTCTAAGTGAGGGAGCACTAGCGATTTGAATAGTGTCACCATCGGCATTATTTCCCTTGTTTTGAAAGTTCTCAATACCCACCCCGTCATCTTCCTGGCTGTTGTGATCTTTGTCTTGTTATGGTCTTTAAAAGACAGATCAGCAGACATAATTATTCCCAAGTCCTTTACGTGTTCCTTTCGTTCTATGTGGTGACCCTCTTGCGTTTTGTATATAGTGTTCCTTTTGAGTTCTTCATTTTTTCCATACCTAAGCAGCTGAAACTTATCACCATTGAACGTCATGTTGTTCTCCACTGCCCATTGGAAGACCCTGCTTATGTCCTCCTGTAATTTTTCAGTGTCCTCTACCGTAGTGACTTTCATGCTTATTTTAGTGTCATCTGCAAATGATGATACAAAAGTGTGCTGGGTGTTTTTATCTATGTCTGCTATGAGGATGATCAGGGATACATAATACATAGTTTACAGGGATACATAATACATGGCTTTGCAAGGAGAGGAGGAAGAGAATACTTGAAGACTGCTTGCGGGGGTCAAAGCCCCCGCGGCCCGGTCCTAGACTAGGCCTCCTGGTGGATTAGGGACTGATCAACTAGGTTGTTACTGCTGGCTGTAGAAGAGCCAGCTGGAGCTCACTGCAGCAAGGACGTTCCATGTGACCGTATTTGTTTGGACCTCCTCTTTTCTGCATCATTGCAAACTTCTGATGATGTGTTGATTGCAACACAAAGGCCTAGAGCTACCATTCAACTTCCCTTGTGGTTGTTTTGTATCTTGTATCTCACTTGTTCGCGAAAATATATATATATATATATATATATATATATATATATATATATATATATATATATATATATAGAGGAAACTGGACAAGTATCTTCACCGGGTGCCAGATCAACCAGGCTGTGATGGATATGTGGGGCAGCGGACCTCCAGCAGCAACAGCGGAGGTGTATTTGGTTACAGCCTTGGTGCCCTCAGAAACAGCGTGCTTAGCCAGTTCTCCAGGTAGCAAGAGCCTTACTGCTGTCTGGATCTCCCGACTGGTAATGGTAGAACGCTTGTTGTAGTGAGCCAGGCGAGAAGCTTCGGCTGCAATGCGTTCAAAGATGTCGTTCACGAAGGAATTCATGATTGACATGGCTTTGGACGAGATGCCAGTGTCAGGGTGGACTTGCTTCAACACCTTGTAGATGTAGATACTGTAGCTCTCCTTCCAGACGAGCCTGGCCCATGGCCGGGCTCAGAGAGTAGATAAACTCTAGAAACTCTTCAAAGGTATATCAAAGGTATATATATATATATATATATATATATATATATATATATATATATATATATATATATATATATTAGGGTCAGAGGCACAGTGTTGGGGTTCTTGAGGGTGATGGGTTGGGGTAGATGGGGGTTCTTGGGTGGGGGTATTAGTAAAGAGAGGGTGGGGGAGGTCATAAGGAACCGACTATGGGGTCTCTGTGGGTAAAAATAATCAAGTTCGATGTTTGTTGACACAAGTCAGCTGATGGAGGCGTCAACACCACGTGACACCTGCTGGACGCCAGCAGTTGAGGGATGGACAGTTGATGGACATTGAGCGAGGGATGGCAGGGGTGGATATTGGGGTGATGTCGGAAGGGATGGAGGGTACGAGGGGTAAATGTCGGGAAGGATTACGGGAAGAAGGTCAGATATAACGAAGGATAGGGTAAAGGAGGAGAGGAGTGACGGGAAATAGATGGATATCTAGGGAGGGATAAAGAGGATGATTTTAAGAGAGAAAGAAGTAGGGAGAGATGGACGGAGATAATGGAAGGGATCTACCTACCTGGAGGGTATTCCGGGGATCAACGCCCCCGCGACCCGGTCCACGACCAGGCCTCCCGGTGGATCAGCGCCTGATCAACCAGGCTGTTACTGCTGACCGCACGTAGTCCAACGTACGAACCACAGCCCGGCTGATCCGGCAACGACTTTAAGTATCTGTCCAGCTCCCTCTTGAAGACAACCAGGGGCCTATTGGTAATTCCCCTTATGCTTGGTGGGAGGATGTTGAACAGTCTTGGGCCCCGGACACTAACATTGTTATTTTCCCCTCTCCCTTCTCCTTATTCTCCCCCTCCTCTCCCTTCGCCTTATTCTCCCTTTTTATTATCCCCTCTCTCCCTTTTTATTCTCCCCTCTCCCTTGTTTTCCCCTTTCCTCTCTTTTTTCTCTCTTTTACCCACTCCGCCCTATCCCCTCTCCGCCCTCTCACCACTCCGCCCTCTCACCACTCCGCCCTCTCACCACTCCGCCCTCTCCCTACTCTACACACACTCTCTCTCCCCTCTCCCTTGCCTGATTGCTCTCTCCTCCCTCGCTCTAATCCGCAAATCCTCTCCCAGATCCTGCCACACTGTCCCTTTGTTCTCCCCTCTCCCCCTCACTCCCCTCTGCTCCTCCCCAGCCTCTTATACCTCCTCCCCTCACCCTTCTCCTCAGTTTGAATCCTTTAACCCCTTATTTCATTCTGCTTCCACTTCTTACACATTTCTTTGTCTTAGATTCAGGTCCTCTTTCTATTGCCCCAGATCCTCCCCAATCTCTACGGATCCTCTTTACATCACTCCGGATCCTTCTTCATCACTCCGGATCCTCCATCATTACTGCAGATCCTCCTTCATCACTTCAGATCCCCTTTACGTCACTCTGGATCCTCATCCATCACTCTAGATCCTCATCAATCACTCCAGTGCTCATCCATCATCCCAGACCCTCCTCCATCACCCCAGATCCTCTTCCATCACCCCAGATCCTCCTCCATCACCCCGAACCTCTTCCATCACTCCAGATCCTCCTTCATCACCCAAGATCCTCTTCCATCACTCCAGATCCTTATCCGTTACCTCATATTCTCATCCATCATTTCAGATCATCATCCATTACCTCATATCCTCATCCATCACCTCATATCCTCATCCATCACCTCAGATCCTCATCCATCACCTCAGATCCTAATTCCATCACCTTAAATCCTCTCCTATCATGCCAGATCCTCCTTCCTTTACTCCGGATCCCATGATAGAGCATTCAACTCCCCCAACAGGATTTCTGGCACGCATCAACAAGTCCCTTCTCATTGTGTTTACTTTCTAAATAAATATAGCAAAAGGCCCTTGAAATAAGATCCTGTGTTTTGTAAACATTTTACGAATGTTGAGTGCGTGAGATTCAACATATTTGATCAATATTTTTTTGTATATTTCTCGAGGAAGTTGTGAAGTTTTCTCTGCGCTGTTGATCAGTGTTTTGTGTTAGTAAGGAAGTTTATTAAGGCTCTGCTACACGAAAGTACAATTATCATACATAGTGTAAATTACATGGGATAACTCCAAAAAGTCGTGTTGCTGTTTAAAGGTGAAGTATTGATATTATGGGGAGATATGATTACGGTATACAAAGTAATCTCTGGAGACACGATGTTTGGGTCGCGAATAGATTATTGTTTCCCTGCGACCTGTTCCCTGACCAGGTCTTTTGGTTGATCTGCTCAGACCAGGTCTTGTGGTTGATCTGCTCAGACCAGGTCTTGTGGTTGATCTGCTCAGACCAGGTCTTGTGGTTGATCTGCTCTCAGACCAGGTCTTGTGGTTGATCTGCTCTCAGACCAGGTCTTGTGGTTGATCTGCTCTCAGACCAGGTCTTGTGGTTGATCTGCTCAGACCAGGTCTTGTGGTTGATCTGCTCTCAGACCAGGTCTTGTGATTGATCTGCTCTCAGACCAGGTCTTGTGGTTGATCTGCTCTCAGACCAGGTCTTGTGGTTGATCTGCTCTCAGACCATGTCTTGTGGTTGATCTGCTCTCAGACCATGTCTTGAGGTTGACCTGTTCAGAGAGGTTTTTGATGCTTACTTCAGGCGGTCCCATGTAGGCACAACAGCCTGGTTGATCAGGGGCTCTTTTGTGGGACTTGTCATTTCATTATATATCCTTTATAGAAGACAGGTGTGCCCTGCTGGTCATAATGCAGTGGTCACTTTGGGCCCTGGAGATACAGAGTAGAACCTCTCATCAGTTGAGTATCTTGTATGTCGTAATCATAGCTCCCTTAGTACTGATTTTCAGAGTTGTGGGAATCAGTTTCTTTTAGTCCCACCTCATGATTCACGTCAGTCAGCTGTGGGACTAATCTGCTTGTAAATCTTTGAATTCTTTCAAGTTTCTCAACGTGACTGATCAGGTGAATGTTCGCTAGTTTGTGTGTATGTAATCACCTATGTGTGGTTGCAGGGGTCGATTCACAGCTCCTTGCCCCACCTCTTCGTGTGTGTTTATGAACATGTTTTTATGCGTGTGTGCACTTTAGTGTTCAATTTTATATTTGCGTGAGGGTGAGCGTCGTATTAATGATGAGAATGAGAGTGAGTCTTGGCTGGACTCACTGCAGCCATTAGCACCTCCGGTAAGGTTGTTTAAGTTCCCCCTTGAAGACAGCCACGTGTTTGTTACGTAAGGTTCCTCAGGAAACAGGACAAGTGATTCCTGACGCTGGTCTTAGTCATATGATGACCCACAGCTGGAGCTTTTGGTCATCTGACCGACGCCTTCCGCTGGCTTACCCCTCAACCCCTTTAAGAATTATGATTATAGTTATAACCATTTAGTTTTTTTTTTTTGTTTGTTGGTGGTGATCCACCTTATGAAGTACCTGGATGGGCGCGCTCGCTCGCTCGCACACACACATACACACACACACACACACACACACACACACACACACACACGCACGCACGCACGACAAGGCTCAGGGAGAAAGGAGAGTGTGGACCAAGTAGCGACAAGTGAAGAGACGGGGGCCAGGAGCTGTGAATTGACCCCTGCAACTACAATTAGGTGAGTACACACACACACAAACACACTTCAACAAATCTCGGCATTATAACACTATGCAGAGTATTCATGACTTGGTGACAAGTGTAGGTGGTGGAGGGCAACAAGGTGCCAGCCGGACCATTAAAGGTCTTGATGGCCCCCTACGGAGTGCCAGGCTAAAAGGTGCCACGATTACAGTGGTGTTATTTGTATACAGTCGTGTTAAGAAGACTCTTTTAGGCTTCAGTCTTGTGTTTCACTGTGCTTCACTTACTGTGCTTCACTCACTGTGTGCTTCATTTACTGTGTGCTTCACTTACTGTGTGATTCACTCACTGTGTGCTTCACTTACTGTGTGCTTCACTCACTGTGTGCTTCACTTACTATGTGCTTCACTTACTGTGTGCTCCACTTACTGTGTGCTTCACTTACTGTGTGCTTCACATACTGTGTGCTTCACTTACTGTGTGCTTCACTTACTGTGTGCTTCACTCACTGTGTGCTTCACTTACTGTGTGCTTCACTTACTGTGTGCTTCATTTACTGTGTACTTCACTCACTGTGTGCTTCACACACTGTGTGCTTCACTCAATATGTGCTTCACTTAATGTGTGCTTCACTTAATGTGTGCTTCACTTACTGTGTGCCTCACTCACTGTGTGCTTCACTTACTGTGTGCTTCATTTACTGTGTGCTTCATTTACTGTGTGCTTCACTCACTGTGTGCTTCACTTAATGTGTGCTTCACTTACTGTGTGCTCCACTTACTGTGTGCTTCACTTACTGTGTGCTTCACTTACTGTGTGCTTCACTCACTGTGTGCTTCACTTACTGTGTGCTTCACTTACTGTGTGCTTCATTTACTGTGTGCTTCACTCACTGTGTGCTTCACTTAATGTGTGCTTCACTCACTGTGTGCTTCACTCAATGTGTGCTTCACTTAATGTGTGCTTCACTTACTGTGTGCCTCACTCACTGTGTGCTTCACTTACTGTGTGCTTCACTTATTGTGTGCTTCATTTACTGTGTGCTTCACTTACTGTGTGCTTCACTTACTATGTGCTTCACTTACTGTGTGCTTCACTCACTGTGTGCTTCATTTACTGTGTGCCTCACTCACTGTGTGCTTCACTTACTGTGTGCTTCACTTACTGTGTGCTTCACTTACTGTGTGCTTCACTCACTGTGTGCTTCACTCACTGTGTGCTTCATTTACTGTGTGCCTCACTCACTGTGTGCTTCACTTACTGTGTGCTTCACTTACTGTGTGCTTCACTCACTGTGTGCTTCACTCACTGTGTGCTTCACTTAATGTGTGCTTCACTTACTGTGTGCCTCACTCACTGTGTGCTTTACTTACTGTGTGCTCCACTTACTGTGTGCTCCACTTACTGTGTGCTTCACTTACTGTGTGCTTCACTTACTGTGTGCTTCACTCACTGTGTGCTTCACTCAATGTGTGCTTCACTTAATGTGTGCTTCACTTACTGTGTGCCTCACTCACTGTGTGCTTCACTTACTGTGTGCTCCACTTACTGTGTGCTTCACTCAATGTGTGCTTCACTTACTGTGTGCTTCACTCACTGTGTGCTTCACTCACTGTGTGCTTCACTTACTGTGTGCTTCACTTACTGTGTGCTTCACTTACTGTGTGCTTCATTTACTGTGTGCTTCACTTACTGTGTGCTTCACTTACTGTGTGCTTCACTCACTGTGTGCTCCACTTTGTGCTTCACTTACTGTGTATGTGTGTGTATGTGTGTGTATGTGTGTGCGTGTGTTTATACGTGTGTGCTTGTGTATTGACACGTGTGTGCGTGTGTTTACACGTGTGTGCGTGTATATACGTGTGTGTACTCAGTCTGGGACAACACGTACATACGCCACTGCCACCTCACTCCTCCAGGTAGTTAAGTTGCTAATTGAAACAAAACATGGAGGTGAGTCACGCCCCCTCCCCCCCATTGTTAGTTCTCTCACCAGGGGGTCGTTTGTGGCGTGGTTAGTGGACCTCCCTGGCCGCCACTTTGCGTGACTAACAACTCACTTGTTTGTTAGGAGTGATTAGTGTTGGACGTGCCTTGCTTTGATCACTTTGAATCCTCTGTCGCTTTAAGTTTATCACCTGTCATGTTAAAGTTAACACCTGTCATGTTTTGTTGAAGTTAACACCTGTCATGTTTTGTAAAGTTAACACCTTCCATGTTTTGCTAAGTTAACACCTGTCTTGTTTTGTTAAGGTTAATACCTCTCATGTTTTGTTAAAGTTAACACCTGTCATGTTTGGTAAAGTTAACACCTGTCGTGTTATGTTGTTATTGTGCCTATTATTATTATTATTATTATTATTATTATTATTATTATTATTATTATGGCGTTTTTGAGACCGGGAGGGTTTTGTTTTCAAGGGAGGAGGAGAAGGGTTGTTAAAAGGTCAAGGAGGGGGTGTTAAAGGGAAAGTAGGGGTATTAAAGGGGAAGGAGGGATGTTGAAGGGGAAGGAGGGGGTGTTAAGGGGGAAGGATGGGGAGATAATAGTGGTATTGAGTCACCACCTGTGGCGCATATTGATTGGTAAAGGGGGTTTTTGGTATTCACCCTTACCCCTTTACCTTGCCATCTTCCTCCCCTTTCCTTGCTCTCTTTTTTTTTCCTTGCTCTTCCATCTTCATTTCCATACATTTGATTATTTATGTTTTTGTCCCCTATTCGACCTAGAGATCGAAGTTCATCCTAGGTATTATAACACCCTAGTTTATCTTGGGTGTTATAACACCCTAGTTCAATCTGGGTGTCATAACACCCTAGTTTGTCATGGGTGTTATATCACCCTAGTTCATCCTGGGTATTATAACATCCTAGGTATTATAACACCCTAGTTCATCCTGGGTGTTATAACACCCTAGTTCATTCTGGGTGTTATAATACCCTAGTTCATCCTGGGTGCCATAACACCCTAGTTCATTCTGGGTGTTATAATACCCTAGATCATCCTGTGTGTTAAAATATCCTAGTTTTTTCTGTGTGTTATAACACCCTAGTTCATCCTGTCTGTCGTAACACCCTAGTTCATCCTGGGCTTTATAACACCCTGGTTCATCTTGGGTGTTATAACACTCTAGTTCATCCTGGGTGTTATAACACCCTAGTTCATCCTGGGTATTATAACACCCTAGTTCATCCTGGGTAATAGATGTAGACCGTTGTAAACAAAGCCTGAGAATAAATTAAACATGAATATTTGCTTTTATAAATCATTCTAGTGAATTTAGTTCTTAAATTTTTGTTTAAAAAAGTTAAAGTTAGTGTTTAGAACTTTAAGTTCAGCAGGTGAAAGCTAGCACTTAGAACTTTCTTCAGCAGGTGAGAGTAACAAAACACTGTCCATGAATATCACGGTTATTATGACAGTCCCATCTTTTATTAAGGTGTCGCCTCAATACTTTACTTAACCCAGTATGTTTTGTTTAAGCGGAAACAAAAAAGATATCCGAGGTTTAAAATTCTCTCTCTCTCTCTCTCTCTCTCTCTCTCTCTCTCTCTCTCTCTCTCTCTCTCTCTCTCTCTCTCTCTCTCTCTACCCACCTGAGCTCATTTAAAAGCCTTCCCCAGCATTATCTTTATTACATTTTTATTGTTAAGAAACTTTTAAATAGGTCCTTAGGTTCAGAGTCCCCGTCATTATTTACAAGAGCTGTTACCCTATCTCAGCTCACTTAAAGCTTCTTATTAACATTATCTTTATAAAGAAACATACTGACAGGGAAAGATAAGCTAGAGCTGTGGCCAAGAGATTTGGGCGGTTGACTTTGCATATATAATGTTTGTATGTTCTGTATGTGTTCCATACTCGAGTCATTCCAGGAATGAATGTACTATGGATGTACCCTTGAGAAGGGTACATCCAGAGTGAAATTACTGATGGCTGCCCGTCTTGTGGTATAGCAGCTGCCTTCTTGCTACCCATTCTCAAACGTAAGAATATGCAATAAAATCAGGTTTTGCCTTCGAATCTTGGAAACTTTTGATGAATTTCTTGAGCTTTTCTTCTCCCGGAGCCCGACCATGGGCCAGGCTCGTCTGGTGTTTGCCTCGTCAACCAGGCTGGTGCTGCTGGTGGCCCGCTGCCCCACATATCCACCACAGCCTGGTTGATCTGGCACCTGGTGATATCTAGATACTATTACTATTACGCTCCTTCCCCTACCCCCAATCCATCAAAACGTTTTTTACAAATTCTAAATGCTATCTTCCCATTCATTTCTACAGTTTTGCGCATGTGCGCACATTAGCGTGTCAGACAAGGGCAACAAATGTCAGTGGGGTAGTTGGGTCGTTAACTTGTATGCAAATAAGGTGGTTGGGTTGACCCGCTTAATATCGCTTATTAAGGAACGGAAGTAACAAATGGGTGAGTCATTGTGTGGGCTGAGCTGCGTCCTGTTATTGTTGTCTCTCTCTCTGGTGTGTCGGTCGTCTGTGTGACGTACTGCCCTCGGTAATGAAAAGACGCAAGTTAGGGAAGAAGCTTTTGTTGGGGCAATGTTTTACTATGTGTAGAACTTTATCAAGTGTGAAGAGCTTAAATAAGTTCTCTGCTTCAAGTGTGAAAAGCCTAATAAAGTTCTGACTCAAGTATGAAGAACGTGATAAAGCTGAGCTATGTATATAGAGCTTGATAAAACTACCTCAGAAATGCAGTGTGGTAACGTTCTACGTCAGTTGTGTCGAGCTTACTAAAGTTAAACATAAAATGTGTAGAGCTTGACGAAGCTCTACATCAACTGCAGAGCAATAAAAAGCTTGCTCTGCAACGTGTCTTCTTGAGTGTTAGTATATCTGTCTCCTCTCTACTTGTAGGTGAGTACATGTAGAAAGCAGGTTTGTCTTACTCAAGTGGACGGAGGATCGAGCCTCTGCCACTCCAACACAAGTTTGGTGCATCAGATACACGAATTATATGACCTGTGTCCTCCTTATTTTTTTTTGGGGGTTTGTCTTCTCACAGAAGTTTGGGTTGCAGAGTTTTGAAAGGAAGTTGCGAGTGCTGGTATAAATTTTATCGAATCCTGTGGATTGATATATGAAAGTGAAAAGAGTGAATCTTTCTCTCTGGACAGATGAGGCATGTCTTTATCACCCCAGCTGGTGAAATGTTATAATAAACCCATCCTGTGAGCTGCTGTCACCCCATACCTATCCGACGGGTGGTAATCATCCCATACCCATCCTGTGAGAAATAGTTACTCCATGCCTATCCTGTGGGTGGGTTGTCAGCCCACAGCCGTTCCGTGGGCGGTAATCAAATGATTAGAGGCACGTAAAAAGGTCCAGAGACTGCGTCCCAACATTATGCTAGACAAGCCTGTGTTAATAGTGCTGGTATGCCAAGTACCTTGTGTGTCACCCTTCCACAGACTGGTCTGGCACTTGGTGCCGCAACTTTCTCACAGGACTGGCACTGTTAGCAAGCTAGTGTGTCTTTATGTGTGTTTGAATAAATAATTTCTCTCTCACTAGGATGCACATTTTCAACAATTTTGTTTTGTTTACATTAGTGTCATGTTTCATTTGTAAGTAAAATTTACGTTTGCAACGTTACATTATTAGCAGAGAAAAAGCTGCGTCATCATCGTTTATAACAGTTATGAAGTTTGACGTGGACGAAGGGATGTGCTCGTCGCTGTGAATAATTTAACAAAGTGAATAATGCATTAGTGAAAAAATGCGTAATAACATTCATTTAATTTTGTTTCAGGTAATGTCCAGCAGCTGCGAGATGGACTCGTCAGCCTGGCCGTGAGTAGGATTTGTGAGGGGGTAACGTCCAGCAGCTGCGAGATGGACTCGTCAACCTGGCCGTGAGTAGGATTTGTGAGGGGGGTAACGTCCAGCAGCTGCGAGATGGACTCGTCAGCCTGGCCGTGAGTAGGATTTGTGAGGGGGTAACGTCCAGCAGCTGCGAGATGGACTCGTCATCCTCGCCGTGAGTAGGATTTGTGAGGGGGTAACGTCCAGCAGCTGCGAGATGGACTCGTCATCCTCGCCGTGAGTAGTATTTGTGAGGGGGTAACGTCCAGCAGCTGCGAGATGGACTCGTCATCCTGGCCGTGAGTAGTATTTGTGAGGGGGTAACGTCCAGCAGCTGCGAGATGGACTCATCTGCCTGGCCGTGAGTAGGATTTGTGAGGGGGTAACGTCCAGCAGCTGCGAGATGGACTCGTCATCCTGGCCGTGAGTAGTATTTGTGAGGGGGTAACGTCCAGCAGCTGCGAGATGGACTCGTCATCCTCGCCGTGAGTAGGATTTGTGAGGGGGTAACGTCCAGCAGCTGCGAGATGGACTCGTCATCCTCGCCGTGAGTAGTATTTGTGAGGGGGGTAACGTCCAGCAGCTGCGAGATGGACTCGTCATCCTGGCCGTGAGTAGGATTTGTGAGGGGGTAACGTCCAGCAGCTGCGAGATGGACTCGTCATCCTGGCCGTGAGTAGGATTTGTGAGGGGGGTAACGTCCAGCAGCTGCGAGATGGATTCATCTGCCTGGCCGTGAGTAGGATTTGTGAGGGGGGTAACGTCCAGCAGCTGCGAGATGGACTCATCTGCCTGGCCGTGAGTAGGATTTGTGAGGGGGGGGTAACGTCCAGCAGCTGCGAGATGGACTCGTCATCCTCGCCGTGAGTAGGATTTGTGAGGGGGGGGGGAAACACCATCATAGTATATGAATTCTTAAATAAATGTGAACAAAAATTATATACCTCGCTAAATTGCAATAACAAAATTGTAAACAACTCAGGGAACGAGTGAGATTTGAACCTATTGTGTATAGTGTAAATACTGGTTACCCTGCATTGTTCCGGGTTGCACCGTGCAGGTCGATTAAGCTAACAAATGCGCGCGATGGCCGCATTTTTCAATGTCTGAATATTCATATAGTATTATATATGAACCCTAACGCCAGTGGCATGGTCTTAACTTGGAACGACGCCAATATTACTTGGAACGACGCCAGTATTGCTTGGAACGACGCCAGTATTGCTTGGAATGACGCCAGTATTGCTTGGAATGACTCCAGTATTGCTTGTCAACATCATGTGTATGACCTATCATCAGCTTACCTTAGGTTCCTTTGTTGTCTGATCTACCAGACTGTTGCAGCTTGCAACGCCAGCTTATCCAGAAGAGCCTGCAGTGGTGTCTGGCGTAATTTGAAGGCTCATAAGCTTTCGACTATTTCCAGCTGAGTACAGGATTTCTTACAGAGTTTCAGGGTCAGATATGGCACTACTCGTGTGGTGTATCGTGCCAGGATAAGTGCCCAGAAGAGTGTCATCATATCCTTGACGTCTCTACGTTTTGAACCATCGTGGCATATCTGTTGCAACATCATTCAAGGGTACACTTCACAGTTGCCTCGTTGTGGCTATCAAGAAGAAATGATGTGTGATGAATGTGATGGTGAAGGTCCTGTACACTCTGATAGAATGTAACCACGGTACAGTTTGTGTACACTCTGATAGAATGTAACCACGGTACAGTTTGTGTACACTGTGATAGAATGTAACCACGGTACAGTTTGTGTACACTGTGATAGAATGTAACCACGGTACAGTTTGTGTACACTGTGATAGAATGTAACCACGGTACAGTTTGTGTACACTGTGATAGAATGTAACCACGGTACAGGCCCTGTACACTCTCCCCTCCTCACGGAACGTGGCCAGATATGGCTTTGTTTTTGTGTGAAGTTTTCAATGTTAGTTGTTTAGCTTATAAGCACTCTTTAATGTGGGTAAATACCCCACTAAGCTAGCACTACCACCCAGATAAAAACTCTCATAACCACAACTAGGAATAACATGTCCCGGATGACAGAAGCATCTCCCCTTCATATACGGGTTAATAGGGTAAATAAAAGGTCGCTTCACACCCGGGTGCGATTACCTTGTATCCGGAAAAAGTAGTGTTAGCCATAATTGCCTTAAACTCTAGATATGTTCGGTAGCAATCTGGATAAGTGAAATGTGGTCACAAAACTGAATCCTTGGAGGAGTTAATCCCCATAACAACAAACACTTTCCAACATAGGAGGCCTGGTCTGAGACCAGGCCTAACACATAACAGAAGAGTTATCCATATAGCACGTAGACGTCGGTCATCCTGGCAAGTGTTCAGAGTCTTGGTTGACAAAACTTGTTACACGTCAGCCTATGATAATGTAGCTTAAAATACCGCTAATGGAATTCCGGATGAGAACTGTAACTTCAATTTTCACCCGGAGAAGTGAATTAGTGTCAGCACATGTCCGTGTGACCTGAGAGATGGCCAAACCGACTTTAGATAAGAGAAACAGTCACTTCGTGTCTGGGAAACTGAATTGATGTTCGTTGAGCAGGTCAAGGCCGGATGAGGAGGATGAAGATGCAGTTCATCCGGCTGGCAGAGCAGCAGGCAGGGTTGACGTAAGCAGTGGATAAGGGAGGGCGAGGAGAGAGATCAGAGGGTCAGGATGTATTAGAAAGAAAGTACGCAGTGGATAGGAAAGGGTGAGGAGAGAGATCAGAGGTCTAGGGTGTATTAGAAAGAACGTAAACACTGGATAGGTTTCTGTCTCCATATGTTCATTACTCTTTGGTTATCCAATAATATTGACATGTACATTATGGTGTCTATCTCTAGTGAGGTTGTGGGGACCACAACCTCAGAGAGGTAGATAAAAGAGCTACCAGGGAAATATTTGTGTCTCCTTGAGGGAGGTTAAATGTTCCACTTCTGCTACCCCCATCACCCTCATTTTTTTATAAATGAACAAAAAGATATATTTTATAATGTAATGTGGTACATAAAATTTAAGGGATATATTCATGGTACAAGGATGTTGAAGTATAAAATATTTATATGATTTAAGGGTTATCTGAAGACATGACCTTTGTGCTTCTTCTTATACCCTCAAAATCACCCATGCCCCATACATTCAACTTCACCCATGTCCTATACCTTCAACTTCACCCATGTCCTATACCTTCAACTATACCTATGTCCTATACCTTCAACTTCACCCATGCCCTATACCTTCAACTTCACCCATGTCCTATACCTTCAACTTCACCCATGTCCTATACCTTCAACTTCACCCATGTCCTATACCTTCAACTTCACCCATGTCCTATACCTTCAGCTTCACTCATGTCCTATACCTTCAGCTTCACTCATGTCCTATACCTTCAGCTTCACTCATGTCCTATACCTTCAACTTCACTCATGTCCTATACCTTCAACTTCACCCATGTCCTATACCTTCAACTTCACCCATGTCCTATACCTTCAACTTCACCCATGTCCTATACCTTCAACTTCACCCATGTCCTATACCTTCAACTTCACCCATGTCCTATACCTTCAACTTCACCCATGTCCTATACCTTCAACTTCACCCATGTCCTATACATTCAACTTCACCCATGTCCTATACATTCAACTTCACCCATGTCCTATACCATCAGTCTGCCCATACCCTCAGCTCCGCCCGTCCAGGCTGACATATAACAACATTACACAAGACATCCTGTGTGATGGAATATGACAGGGGAACTTACCTGGCTTTTGTGTCTACTCTGTGTAACTCTCATATATAACACAACACTTCCCTGAAGTATATAGTTTTGATGAATAAAAACAATCCTCTATCTTCCTCCACCTCCCTCCTTCCTTCATCTCCTTCACCCCTTCCCATGCACCCTCTCCTCCCATCTCCTACACCCTCTCCCTTACACCCTCTCCTCCCATCTCCTACACCCTCTCCTCTCATCTACACCCTCTCTTTCTCCCATTTCCTACACCCTCTCCTGCCATCTCCTACACCCCCTCCCATACACCCTCTCCTCCCATCTCTTACACCCTCTCCCTTACACCCTCTCCTCCCATCTCCTACACCCTCTCCTTCTCCCATCTCCTACACCCTTGCTTCTCATCTCCTATACCCTCTCCTCCCATCTCCTACACCCTTGATTCTCATCTCCTATACCCTCTCCTTCTCCCATCTCATACACCCTCTCTTTCTCCCATCTCTTACACCCTCTCCCTTACACCCTCTCCTCCCATCTACCCCTTCCCCCCAATTTCATCTCACTGGCAATTAATTGGATTTTCACGTGTTTGGGAAATGAAGATGTCAGTTGGTCGTCAGTTGGCTGTCTGACTTCGTCACTTGCTATCGGGATTGTGTACTTACCTAGTACTGCTTACAAGGGTCGAGGCACGGTTCGTGCAGTGCTCGTTCATCGCCTTTAAAAAAAATTGAAGTATTCAAGAGGATGTCGGAGCAGCTCTTGCAACATGTGCCAGGTCATCCAGACTGTGATGACTGCCAAGGTTTGCAGGTTGCTGGCAGCAGTAGCCTGGTTGATCCTTCAGTCTGGCCTCAGGGCGAACTGTGATGGGTGGAACTAGTGAAATCTGTGACAGGTATATTTCGTAGGAAAGCTCTAGAGGCTCATCACTAAACTTACATCAGAGGTATGTGGGCCTGCGGGCCGCTAGCACCTACAGCCTGATTGACCAGGTTAGAAAACACTGGAAATATGTCACAGGTAAGTCATTCTCGGAGACTTCTCACACATACTCAAAATAAAAATAATATCACTAATAAAGGAGAATAGTAATTAAAACAATAAATGATAAGAGGCAAAATGATATAAAATAAAATAGGTTAAAATGAAATAAAAGGAAGTTGTAAAAAGAGAGAAAAAAAGGTTTATGTAGGAAGGAATAAAAACTTCCCCGCCACAGCCACGAGTCAACCAAGGGTAAAGCCAATTTTCTCCCTGAGAGCAGCGCTTGGCGGGGAATATACCCTACTATGCCAGCCTAGAAGGGGGACCACTTGACCTGATGATCATAATAATAAGAGTAATAATAAAGTGAAGGTTCTCTGTATATTCTGCAGATGAACAGTTTCGCCTGCCTTATATGGAGCTGTCATTGTACAATAATATTCCAGCATATAGAGAAGAAGTTATTTTAAGAGCATCATAATTATCTTGTCATCTCTTGTTTTGAAGGTTCTAGTTATCCAGTCATTCGTTTTTGCCTTGCAAGTTTGATAATAACACTGGTGTGATCGTTGAAGGTGAGATCTTCAGACATCACTCTTAAGTCCTTCACGTTAATCTTTCGTTCTATCGTGTGGTGTAAGTTGGTTTTATACTTGTTCCAATTTTTATTCCTCAGTCTTTCCACAGCGCAGAAACTAAAATTTGTCTTTAGTGAACATCACATTTTCTGTGGCTCACTGGAAGACTGTTTATATGCGCTTGCAGATTTACAGTGTCCCCAGTGCATGACACTCTTACATAAATTCTAGTATCGTCCGCAAAGTACGATACAGTGCTATGATTCATGTCCCTGTATATCGGATATGAAAATGCGAAATGCCTTGGGGAAGAGAGTTTTTCACTGTGGCAGCCTCTTGTTATTGCTGTGTTTATTATTACATTTGGGATTCTATTTGCTGGAAAGTAAAATATCCATCTGTCCATTTCTCCAGTTATTCCTTTTGCACGCATTTTGTGAGCTATCGAACCTTGAAGCTTTTTGTACCTGGCTGTGGGGGGGCGTTGACCCCTGGAACACCCTCCATGGGGGCGTTGACCCCTGGAACACCCTCCAGGTAGATTCCAGGTTGACTACATCTCAATTTTCTCTTGCAGTGCATCCAAGACCATGTCATAGTGGCCAAGCAATTGCGAGAGGCAGGAGCGACCTGCTGTAAACCCATACTGCCCAGGGTTGTGCAAGTGTTGTGAATCCATGTGTTTAACAATATTACTTCTGAAAACTCTTAAGGATTTCAATAATGTGGGACGTCAGTGGTATCGCTTTTTTTGTAGTTTTTCGCGATTATTTTTCTTCCAGTTTTGTGGACTGGGGTTGCTTGGTTAATGGGGATTGTCGGCTACACGAGCGTCGTTAAGATTGTAATAATGTTGGTAGAATTACCGACAATGTGTTAGGTAAAAGGACACAAGTGCAACTAATGTGACATTTTTATTGTAGCAACGTTTCGCTCTCCAGGAGCTTTGCCAAACCATTACGGTTTGACAAAGCTCCAGGAGAGCGAAACGTTGCCACAATAAATGTCGCATTAGCTGCATAAGTGGTTTTTTTACCATCATTAAGGCTGCATGTGTGTTTACCACCAATCAAGAATACCTAGTATATATATATATATATATATATATATATATATATATATATATATATATATATATATATATATATATATATAGTCGTGCCGATTAGGTAAAACTTGCGATTTTGGCTTAAATAGCAACGCTCTTCTTGCCATATAAGACAAGTGAAAATTTGTGTATGCAATAATTTCGCCAAAATCATTCTGAACATAACGAAAAAAATATATTTCATTGTGTTTGTTTATTATTAAATTAATGTTAACGTATCTAAAATATATTTAGTTGGGTTAGGCTAAATTAAATTAAATGGAACTCTGTGAACCAATATCTAACATTTTTAATTTATCTCTTCAAACAGGTGTAGTGTCTGATATGTGGAAGATGGCTAATGTAATTCCTATTTTTAAAGCAGGGGACAAGTCACTACCGTCAAACTACCGCCCAATAAGCCTGACCTCAATTGTAGGCAAATTACTAGAGTCAATTATTAGAAGCCATCTAGATAACCATAATTTAATTAATGATATCCAGCATGGATTCACGAGGGGCCGTTCCTGCCTATCTAATTTATTAACATAAGAACATAAGAACATAAGAAAGGAGGAACACTGCAGCAGGCCTGTTGGCCCATACTAGGCAGGTCCTTCACAATCCGTCCCACTAACAGAATATTTGCTCAACCCAATTTTCAATGCTACCCAAGAAATAATCTTTGACAATTCTACCCACTCATGCGCGAGTCCCACTCAAATCCAACCCCTCTCACTCATGAATTTATCCAACCTAAATTTGAAACTACCCAAGGTCCTAGCTTCAATAACCCTACTAGGCAGACTGTTCCACTCATCAACTACCCTATTTCCAAACCAATACTTTCCTATATCCTTTCTAAATCTAAACTTATCTAACTTGAATCCATTATTGCGGGTTCTCTCTTGGAGAGATATCCTCAAGACCTTATTTATATCCCCTTTGTTAATACCCATTTTCCACTTGTATACCTCGATCATGTCTCCCTCATTCTACGTCTTACAAGTGAATGTAATTTTAGGGTCTTCAATCTTTCTTCGTAAGGAAGATTTCTAATGCTATGTATTAATTTAGTCATTCTACGCTGAATGTTTTCTAACGAATTTATGTCCATTCTGTAATATGGAGACCAGAACTGAGCTGCGTAATCTAGGTGAGGCCTTACTAATGATGTATAAAGCTGTAATATAACCTCTGGACTTCTGTTGCTAACACTTCTTGATATAAATCCCAGTAATCTATTTGCCTTATTACGTACGCTTAGGCATTGCTGTCTTGGTTTAAGGTTGCTGCTTACCATCACCCCCAAGTCCTTCTCGCAATCTGTATGGCTAAGTTCTACGTTATTTAACTTATAAGTACTTGGGTTATGGACACTCCCGAGCTTCAGAACCTTGCATTTATCTACATTGAACTGCATCTGCCACTTTTCTGACCACGAATTAAGTTTGTCTAAATCTTCCTGAAGTTCTATGACATCTATGTTTGAATCAATTATCCTACCTATCTTCGTGTCGTCGGCGAATTTGCTCATATCACTAGTAATTCCCTCATCAAGGTCATTGATATATATTATAAATAACAATGGGCCTAAGACTGATCCCTGTGGAACACCACTTGTTACAAGTCCCCATTCGGATTTAACCCCATTTATGCACACTCTCTGCTTCCTATTGGTGAGCCATGACTCGATCCATGACAGCACTTTTCCCCCAATGCCATGAGCTGCCACTTTCTTTAACAGTCTCTGGTGCGGTACTCTATCAAAAGCCTTACTAAAGTCTAAATAAACAATATCGAATTCTTTATCGTGATCAACAGCCTCAAAAGCTTTACTGAAGAAGGTTAATAAATTAGATAGGCAGGAACGGCCCCTCGTGAATCCATGCTGGGTATCATAAGAACATAAGAACATAAGAAAGGAGGAACACTGCAGCAGGCCTGTTGGCCCATACTAGGCAGGTCCTTCACAATCCGTCCCACTAACAGAATATTTGCTCAACCCAATTTTCAATGCTACCCAAGAAATAAGCTTTGACAATTCTACCCACTCATGCGCGAGTCCCACTCAAATCCAACCCCTCTCACTCATGAATTTATCCTTAATTTATCATTAATCAAATTATGGTAATATAATATCAGTAATTGATTCAAATTGATTCAAACATAGTTGTCATAGAACATAAGAACATAAGAACATAAGAAAGGAGGAACACTGCAGCAGGCCTGTTGGCCCATACTAGGCAGGTCCTTCACAATCCGTCCCACTAACAGAATATTTGCTCAACCCAATTTTCAATGCTACCCAAGAACTTCAGGAAGATTTAGACAAACTTAATTCGTGGTCAGAAAAGTGGCAGATGCAGTTCAATGTAGATAAATGCAAGGTTCTGAAGCTCGGGAGTGTCCATAACCCAAGCACTTATAAGTTAAATAACGTAGAACTTAGCCATACAGATTGCGAGAAGGACTTGGGGGTGATGGTAAGCAGCAACCTTAAACCAAGACAGCAATGCCTAAGCGTACGTAATAAGGCAAATAGATTACTGGGATTTATATCAAGAAGTGTTAGCAACAGAAGTCCAGAGGTTATATTACAGCTTTATAGGATATTGTTAGCCGTCTGGACGACATCATGAGAGGTAATGGGAGCAATCCTATTATCTGTCTCAGTGCTGGAGGCAACGATGTTGGCAGACGTAGGAGTGAGGACCTGACTAGCAGGTTTAGGTCAGCAATAGACATAATTAGGAAGAAGGGTGGGAACCCTGTCATATGTGGTATTTTGCCAAGGAGAGGAGTTGGAAATGAATGGCTGTCCAGGGCAATTGGTGTCAATTGCTGGCTGGACAAATACTGTAAGGAAAATTCAGTAACATTCATTGACAACTGGGACCTCTTCTATGGCAGAAATGATATGTATGCCAGGGATGGGGTTCACTTATCCAGGTCTGGGGTGGGGGCACTGGCAACTGCAGTGGAGGGAGCTGTTAGGGCTTTAAACTAGAAATAGTTAGTGGTATGGGTTTTGGGGGAAAACAGAGAAGTCCCAGTGTAGTAATATTATAAGTTGTAGGAGAACTAGTAATAGGCAGAATAAGGTGGATAGTGGAAAGCTAGTGACACTAGATGACAAGGACAGTAAAAGGTATAGTGGAAAAACAGAGATGAGCAGGAAGGGTAAAGAGAAAGGAGGGTCTCTAAATATATATTACACCAATAGTCGTAGTGCTAGGAATAAGATGGACGAGTTGAGATTAGTTGCAAGTACGGGTAATATTGATGTTTTTGCAATAACTGAGACATGGTTTAATATGAAAAATCGGGACTTGCCTGCCGAATGTCACATTCAGGGTTTTAAATTGTTCCAAGTAGACAGAAGTATCGGGAAAGGGGTGGGGTGGCACTCTATGTCCGTGATCATTTAAATTGTTGCATAAAAACGGGTATAAAGTCTGAATTAACACATACAGAGTCTGTCTGGATAGAATTTTCAGAGGGTGTGAAAAATTGATTTTAGGCGTGATTTACCGTCCTCCAAACTTAGATAGGGAACAAGGAAGACTACTTTGGGAGGAAATTGTTAAGGCCACAAGACACGATAACGTAGTAATTCTAGGGACTTTAACTTTAGTCAGATTGATTGGAATTTCATGACAGGGAATTTAGAATCTAACGACTTTTTAGTAGTAGTTCAGGATTGCTTTTTGAAGCAGTTTGTAACAGAACCTACAAGGGGAAATAACCTACTTGACTTGGTTCTGGCAAGCAAGGAAACCCTTGTTAATAATTTAGAAATTACAGAGGAACTCGGCTCAAGCGACCACAAGTCAATTACCTTTAGCATTGAATGGATGTATGATAGTAGGGATAATTCAGTAATGGTCCCAGATTTTCGCTTAGCAGATTATAATGGACTTAGAGAACACTTATCAACTGTGGACTGGGGTGAAGAAGAGAGGTATCAATATGACAGTTTTCTTAACACTATACAGGCTGCCCAAAGAACATTTATCCCGTATAAAGAAATTAGATAACATAAGAACATAAGAACATAAGAAAGGAGGAACACTGCAGCAGGCCTGTTGGCCCATACTAGGCAAGTCCTTCACAATCCGTCCCACTAACAGAATATTTGCTCAACCCAATTTTCAATGCTACCCAAGAAATAAGCTTTGACAATTCTTCCCACTCATGCGCGAGTCCCACTCAAATCCAACCCCTCTCACTCATGAATTTATCCAACCTAAATTTGAAACTACCCAAGGTCCTAGCTTCAATAACCCTACTAGGCAGACTGTTCCACTCATCAACTACCCTATTTCCAAACCAATACTTTCCTATATCCTTTCTAAATCTAAACTTATCTAACTTGAATCCATTATTGCGGGTTCTCTCTTGGAGAGATATCCTCAAGACCTTATTTATATCCCCTTTGTTAATACCCATTTTCCACTTGTATACCTCGATCATGTCTCCCCTCATTCTACGTCTTACAAGTGAATGTAATTTTAGGGTCTTCAATCTTTCTTCGTAAGGAAGATTTCTAATGCTATGTATTAAGTAGAAATTAAGTAGAAATGACCCAAAATGGATGAATAATAGGCTCAAATATCTTTTAGGGCAGAAGAAAGGAATTTATAGGCGCATAAAAAGAGGTGAGGGTCATCTTATAAATCAGTATACTGACATTAAGAGGGACGTTAAAAAGGGAATAAGAAAAGCTAAACGGGACTATGAAATTAAAGTTGCTAGGGATTCAAAAACTAACCCAAAAAGTTTTTTCCAGGTTTATAGAACAAAAGTTAGGGATAAAATAGGTCCCCTTAAAAATAACTTTGGGCATCTTACTGACAAGGAGAATGATATGTGCTCTATTTTTAATAATTATTTTCTCTCGGTTTTCACACAGGAAGACATTAATAATATCCCAGTAATTAATTTTTACAGAGGCCCAGAAGAAGATAAATTATGTAATATCACAGTCACTAGCGAAATGATTATGAAACAGCTGGACCGACTGAAACAAAATAAATCGCCGGGTCCTGATGAGCTTTTTGCAAGGGTTCTTAAGGAATGCAAAATGGAACTCTGTGAACCAATATCTAACATTTTTAATTTATCTCTTCAAACAGGTGTAGTGTCTGATATGTGGAAGATGGCTAATGTAATTCCTATTTATAAAGCAGGGGACAAGTCACTACCGTCAAACTACCGCCCAATAAGCCTGACCTCAATTGTAGGCAAATTACTAGAGTCAATTATAGCTGATATTATTAGAAGCCATCTAGATAACCATAATTTGATTAATGATACCCAGCATGGATTCACGAGGGGCCGTTCCTGCCTATCTAATTTATTAACCTTCTTCAGTAAAGCTTTTGAGGCTGTTGATCACGATAAAGAATTCGATATTGTTTATTTAGACTTTAGTAAGGCTTTTGATAGAGTACCGCACCAGAGACTGTTAAAGAAAGTGGCAGCTCATGGCATTGGGGGAAAAGTGCTGTCATGGATCGAGTCATGGCTCACCAATAGGAAGCAGAGAGTGTGCATAAATGGGGTTAAATCCGAATGGGGACTTGTAACAAGTGGTGTTCCACAGGGATCAGTCTTAGGCCCATTGTTATTTAAGAACATAAGAACATAAGAAAGGAGGAACACTGCAGCAGGCCTGTTGGCCCATACTAGGCAGGTCCTTCACAATCCATCCCACTAACAGAATATTTGCTCAACCCAATTTTCAAAGCTACCCAAGAAATAAGCTTTGACAATTCTACCCACTCATGCGCGAGTCCCACTCAAATCCAACCCCTCTCACTCATGAATTTATCCAACCTAATTTTGAAACTACCCAAGGTCCTAGCTTCAATAACCCTACTAGGCAGACTGTTCCACTCATCAACTACCCTATTTCCAAACCAATACTTTCCTATATCCTTTCTAAATCTAAACTTATCTAACTTGAATCCATTATTGCGGGTTCTCTCTTGGAGAGATATCCTCAAGACCTTATTTATATCCCCTTTGTTAATACCCATTTTCCACTTGTATACCTCGATCATGTCTCCCCTCATTCTACGTCTTACAAGTGAATGTAATTTTAGGTCTTCAATCTTTCTTCGTAAGGAAGATTTCTAATGCTATGTATTAATTTAGTCATTCTACGCTGAATGTTTTCTAACGAATTTATGTCCATTCTGTAATATGGAGACCAGAACTGAGCTGCGTAATCTAGGTGAGGCCTTACTAATGATGTATAAAGCTGTAATATAACCTCTGGACTTCTGTTGCTAACACTTCTTGATATAAATCCCAGTAATCTATTTGCCTTATTACGTACGCTTAGGCATTGCTGTCTTGGTTTAAGGTTGCTGCTTACCATCACCCCCAAGTCCTTCTCAATCTGTATGGCTAAGTTCTACGTTATTTAACTTATAAGTGCTTGGGTTATGGACACTCCCGAGCTTCAGAACCTTGCATTTATCTACATTGAACTGCATCTGCCACTTTTCTGACCACGAATTAAGTTTGTCTAAATCTTCCTGAAGTTCTATGACATCTATGTTTGAATCAATTATCCTACCTATCTTCGTGTCGTCGGCGAATTTGCTCATATCACTAGTAATTCCCTCATCAAGGTCATTGATATATATTATAAATAACAATGGGCCTAAGACTGATCCCTGTGGAACACCACTTGTTACAAGTCCCCATTCGGTTTAACCCCATTTATGCCCCACCCCTGTTTTCCCATTGGGGGAGCCATGACTGATCCATGACAGCACTTTTTCCCAAAAGCCATGAGCTGCCACTTTCTTTAACAGTCTCTGGTGCGGACTCCCCATCAAAAGCCCCTTTCTAAAGTCTAAATAAACAATATGAATTTTTATCGTGACCAGCCTCAAAAGCTTTACTGAAGAAGGTTAATAAATTAGATAGGCAGGAACGGCCCTCGTGAACCCAAAGGGGTATCATTAATCAAATTATTTATTAGATGGCTTCTAATAATATCAGCTATAATTGACTTAGTAATTTGCCACTTGAGTCAGGCTTGGGGGGGTAGTTTGAGGTATGACGTCCCCTGCTTTAAAAATAGGAATTACATTAGATAATATATATCTGACCTTGATGAGGTTATAGTGATGGGGAAAAATTCCCCGGACGACACGAAGATGGGTAGGAAATTGATTCAAAAATGATTTATAGAACTTCAGGAAGATTTAGACAAAAATTAATTCGTGGTCAGAAAAAATGGGAGATGCAGTTCAATGTAGATAAATGAAGGTTCTGAAGCTCGGGTGTCCACAACCCAAGCACTTATAAGAAAAAACGAGAACTTGCCAAAAGATTGCGAGAAGGACTTGGGGGGGATGGAAGCAGCAACCTTAAAACCCAAAACAGCAATGCCAAGGGGGTAATAAGGCAAATAGTTCTGGGATTTATTCAAAAAGTGTTAGCAACAGAAGTCCGGAGGTTATATTACAGCTTTATACATCAAGTGGGCCCACCTAGATTTCGCAGCTCAGTTCTGTCCCATATTAAAAATGGACATAAATTGTTAGAAAACATTCAGCGTAGAATGACTAAAAATACATAGCATTAGAAATCTTCCTTTTAAAAAAAGATTGAAGACCCCCAAAATTACATTCACTTGTAAAGAGAATGAGGGGAAGACATATACAAGTGGGAAAAAGGGGATTAACAAAGGGGGTATAAATAAGGTCTTGAGGATATCTTCCAAAAAGAACCCAATAAGGGTTCAAAAATAAGTTTAGATTTAGAAAGATATAGGAAAGTATTGGTTGGAAATAGGGTGTTGATGAGTGGAACAGTCTGCCTAGTAGGTTTTGAAGCTAGACCTGGGGAGTTTAAATTTTGGTTGGGTAAATTCATGAGTGGGGGTTGGATTTGAGGGACTTGGGGATGAGGGGAAATTTTAAAAATTTTTTTTGGAATTTTAAAAGGGGTTTAGCAAATATTCTGTTAGTGGGGCGGTTGTGAAGGACCTGCCAAGGGGAACAGGCCCTATGTTCCTCCTTTCTTATGTTCTTATGTTCTTTGACTTGGGGTGATGGTGCAGCAACCTTAAAACCCAAAACAAAATCCAAGGAAATAAGGGAAAAAGAAATTTT
>WNWK01002819.1:0-142500 GCA_009830355.1 Cherax destructor
ACACTTTACCAGGTATTCTCAACAGACATATTCCCTATAATTTTACACTCTCTTTTGTCCCCTTTGCCTTTATACAAAAGAACTATGCATGCTCTCTGCCAATCCCTAGGTACCTTACCCTCTTCCAAACATTTATTAAATAAAAACACTAACCACTCTAAAACTATATCCCACCTGCCTTTAACATTTCTATATTTATCCCATCAATCCCAGCTGCTTTACCCCTTTTCATTCTACTCACTGCCTCACGAACTTCCCCCACACTCACAACTGGTTCTTCCTCACTCCTATAAGATGTTATTCCTCCTTGCCCTATACATGAAATCACAGCTTTCCTATCTTCATCAACATTTAACAATTTCTCAAAATATTCCCTCCATCTTCCCGATACCTCTAACTCTCCATTTAATAACTCTCCTATTTTTGACTAACAAATCCATTCTTTTCCTAGGCTTTCTCAACTTATTAATCTCACTCCAAAACTTTTTCTTATTTTCTACAAAATTTGTTGATAACACCTCACCCACCTTCTCATTTGCTCTCTTTTTACATTGCTTCGCCACTTTCTTAACCTCTTTTTTTTTCCTCCATATACTCCTCCCTCCTTACATCACTTCAACTATGTAAAAACCTCTCATATGCTAACTTTTTCTCTCTAACTACTGAACACTCTAACACTGTATTCTTAAACTTACCCCATACCTCTTCTACCCCACTGATTATACTCTCACTAGCCCATCTGTCCTCCAACAGTTGTTTATATCTTACCCTAACCGCTTCCTCATTTAGTTTATAAATCTTCACTTCTCTCTTACTTGCTGTTTCCATTCTCCTTGTATCCCATCTACCTTTTACTCTCACTGTAGCTACAACTAAGAAGTGATCTGATATATCTGTGGCCTCTCTATAAACATGTACATCCTGAAGTCTACGCAACAGTCTTTTATCTACCAATATGTAGTCCAACAAACTACTGTCATTTCGCCCTACATCATATCTTGTATACTTATTTATCCTCTTTTTCTTAAAATATGTGTTACCTATAGCCACACCCCTTTCTATACAAAGTTCAATCAAATGCTCCCCATTATCATTTACACCTGGTACCCCAAACTTATCTACCACACCCTCTCTAAACGCTTCTCCTACTTTAGCATTTAGGTCCCCTACCACGATTACTCTCTCACTTGGCTCAAAAGTTCCTACACACTCTCTTAACATCTCCCAAAATCTCTCTCCTCTACACTCCTCTCTTCTCCAGGTGCATGTGCACTTATTATGACCCACTTTTCACATCCGACCCTTATTTTAATTCACATAATCCTTGAATTTATACATTTATGTTCCCTCTTCTCTCTCCATAACTGATCCTTCAATAATGAGTGTGTGCCATTGGATGATATGGATATCTGAATATTTACTATATTGTATTAATGTTCTAGAAAGTCTATGATTTCCTATTTTCTAAACAGTATACGAATTTTATATAATAGTATTACTATTATTACATTTTTACGTGCCTGTGTATAATATGTATGTATTTAAAGTATATCCTATGTTAGGGGAATAAATAATTATATATCACATATTAAATACTTATATCCAATAAATTTATTATTATCATTGCTGCAAATATTGTATTACCATATTAAAGTTTAGCTTTAAAGTTTTAACTAGTAAGCATAATTTCTGTACATATATTTTATTCATTAATGTTAAGGAAATTGCTTATTAATGCTTCTTAACTTTCCCGCAGGCCATTTGTCAAAAGAATAAATTATCTGTGCTTTGTGTATTTTTTTTTCCATAAAAGAGGCAAGTACGAGTTCCTGGTGGTCTGGGAGCCCAGTTGGCACCTAGGCATGTTAGATGCCAGACCTCGCTTACACACACACACTCCTAAGCGCATTTGCTACACATTTTGACTTTGTTTTTCACAAGATGTCGTGACTTTGTTTATACTGAGGCCAGCTGTAAGAAGCTGCATTTTCCTCGTCTGTGAAATTCCATTTTCACAGGTGTAGTGGGGAGTTACCTTTAAACTCAAACTAAAACTATCTGTGTATAATCACATTTTGGGCCAACCTGTGCTTCGACTTTGTTCATGAACAAACTTTGCTTCATGTTATCTGCGTATCAACACAGTCTGGAATTAACAGGATTACTGTGCACAACATAAGTAATATTAGTGTGTTTATACGCATACTTGTGGATTTAAGTTTTGGGAAACATTCCACAGCTTTGGTGTTGGGTATTGTGACCTACAGTGAATACAGTTACTGAGATTCGGGTGTACTTATATTTGAGTGACTTTATCTTGATGGTATAGCGAAATGTATAAGAAAAGTACCTTAGTGTAAAAATTATAAATAAGACATTCCCGTGTCATAACGTTTTGGTCCTTGCATATATATATATATATATATGTCGTGCCGAATAGGTAAAACTGGTCAATTAGCAAGAACTCATTTAAAATTAAGTCCTTTCTAAAAATTTATCTTATTCATTTAAAGATATATTTTTTCATTTATGTTAATATAAAAATTATGTACCAAAAGAGCCTTAGTAAAGTTACCTAACATTATTATAACAAGCGCAATTTAATTTAGCCTAATCCAACTAAATATATTTTATACAAGTTTACAATAATTTAATAAACGAACACAATGAAATGTTTTTTTTTTCGTTAGATTCAGAATGATTTTTGCGAAATTATTGTATTCACAAATTTTCGCTTGTCTTATTCAGCAAGAAGTGCGTTGCTATTTAAGTCAAAATCGCAAGTTTTACTTTTTCGGCACGACGGCCGTTTCCTACCGAGGCAGGGTGACCCAAAAAGAAAGAAAAATCCAAAAAGAAAGAAACAAAAAGCTTTCAGTGCAGGAATTGCAGTTCCCACCTCCAGGACTTAAGTCCGAATGGGAACAATACTAATTTACGTTTATGATATATTCTCATTGTGTTTTGTCATTTTTAATATTGACCTTCAAATAATGTTATTTCCCAGATGAACATGAGTTTATCACTCATTTTCATTTACCTACCCTAGACTCTGTAAATGTGTGGGTTAATACACTCTATATTCATCCTTGCCTTCATGACTGAACTGGAGTCTGACTGATAGAATTAAAATATGATTAGCTATGGAGCATAATCTGAACAATCTTTATTTTTATTGGCATACACGTTCTTATGCCAAAACTCAAGGTTTTCTTTCTGGTAACATGCAGTGCATAATAATTTGGGGTCTGTCCCTGAGCTAAAGCTCAACAGTTGTTGTATGTTGTCAGGAGTAATCTGCAAACTAAAGAACATGTTTTATCCGAATTAATAGCGTCTCGTTGTCTGTGTAACATTCAGCACAGCCACGCTCATGTTGACTATATTGCAATGAAAAAGACTGTCCTGGACGCTTAAGGCTTGATACCAGCGAGCTTAAGGACGTTAAGGCTTGATACCAGCGAGCTTAAGGACGTTAAGGCTTGATACCAGCGAGCTTAAGGACGTTAAGGCTTGATACCAGCGAGCTTAAGGACGTTAAGGCTTGATACCAGCGAACTTAAGGACGTTAAGGCTTGATACCAGCGAACTTAAGGACGCTTAAGGCTTGATACCAGCGAGCTTAAGGACGTTAAGGCTTGATACCAGCGAACTTAAGGACGCTTAAGGCTTGATACCAGCGAACTTAAGGACGTTAAGGCTTGATACCAGCGAACTTAAGGACGTTAAGCTTGAAAGCGAACTTGACGCTTAAGGCGATACCAGCGAACTTAAGGACGCTAAGGCTTGATACCAGCGAACTTAGGACGCTTAAGGCGATACCAGCAACAAGGACGCTTAAGGCTTGATACCAGCGAACTTAAGGACGCTTAAGGCTTGATACCAGCTAACTTAAGGACGCTTAAGGCTTGATACCAGCGAGCTTAAGGACGTTAAGGCTTGATACCAGCGAGCTTAAGGACGCTTAAGGCTTAATACCAGCTAACTTAAGGACGCTTAAGGCTTGATACCAGCGAACTTAAGGACGCTTAAGGCTTGATACCAGCGAACTTAAGGACGCTTAAGGCTTGATACCAGCGAACTTAAGGACGCTTAAGGCTTGATACCAGCGAACTTAAGGACGCTTAAGGCTTGATACCAGCGAACTTAAGGACGCTTAAGGCTTGATACCAGCGAACTTAAGGACGCTTAAGGCTTGATACCAGCCAGCTATCAGGAAATGCTTCTTATGATGAGACGTAAACCAGTACAAACAAGGGATGATTTTGTGAGAAAATAACACACTACCTTGCAAAGATGTTGCAAAGCTAAACAGACTAATTATTATGATTTCTGGTTTCATCTGTTTCTACATGAGTTTTTTTTTTAGAATTGTATGCTTCCAGAAATAAAAAGTATATATCGTAGACAGAATGTGTGCCGACGTGTCACCAGCTGACATTAGAGATGACACATGAAGCCATTACTGATATTAAAGTTATATCCATTTTTATTGATGTGTTTAATGTGTGTTGTTATGATTATATTTCTGCTGATCTTGGGCAAAAGTTTAATGTTAAACTGTCATAAATTTATATTCTTCTATGCAGGAATAAGACTAATAATATATTTAATTTATTAGAGTTGTATATCATATACTGCATAATTAAGTGTGGTGTGGACTTGAAAAAACAACAGCTTCATGGATGGTCCAGCCTACATGTAACCATGTTCTCTTTAATTGGCTGGAGCCATTGGCTAGAGAATTTCACTTCTGATTAGATATAAATCAGTGCTTAATATTATTGCTTTATCCTACGTTAAATCTACATAATGTTCTTTAAATTAATCTTAATTACTTAGATGAATTATTCTTAAACGTTGGTAAACTTTACTTATAGAATAGTTTGGATTTATGCTGGCCTTTGTTGGTCACAATTTGCTTTTTTTTATATAAAAGAAACTGGCAAAATTGAAATACTGATTGACAGGCGACAATTTCTGATTATTTAAGTTCTGACAGACTTCAAACTTATTGTCCTTGTGTATTTTAGGATATTGTTCCTTCTGAGATAATATAATTCTTCTTTAGTTTGGCTTCAAAGCTGCTGTTTCTTAGTGGAAGATTTTAATGAGATTAGGACTATATATATCCTAATTTGCCATTTTTATTCATAAAATTTTGATATTACTGTCCATAACTTGTGAATACCATATCTGATTCTCTTGAAATATTCAATGCAAATACATAACTATATTAGAAACCTATGCCACACTCTTATCTAATCTCTTCACTTGCACTGACTTACATCTAGTAATATTTCGACCTGAAGTCCTAAGGAGATGCCAGAGAGATCATCATAGTTATAAAAGAGTGAAGGGTCAGGCCACCTTTGAAGATGTCATCAGTGGAGTATCATATTGCCTGTACTCCAGCTAAGAATAAAGACAGCTGCATCTTAGTCCTATGGGAGGTTGCTTTAAAAGCATAACGAAAAATATAGACATTCTCGTATACTTCGAGAGGGCCGCGGGGGTCAACGCCCCCGCGGCCCGGTCTGTGACCAGGTATGCCTTTATTTCCCCATAAAGAAAAGTATACGTAAGATGTTTGCCAATCCTTCTAATCAAAATCAGTGTTTCAGTGTTGCTAAGAAATTAGTGATGGCTGATTGTTGCTCAAGCTGAAACAGTCGTTATCTGACTGAGCTGAAACAGTCATCATCTGACTGAGCTGAAACAGTCATCATCTGACTGAGCTGAAACAGTCATCATCTGACTGAGCTGAAACAGTCATCATCTGACTGAGCTGAAACAGTCATCATCTGACTGAGCTGAAACAGTCATCATCTGACTGAGCTGAAACAGTCATCATCTGACTGAGCTGAAACAGTCATCATCTGACTGAGCTGAAACAGTCATCATCTGACTGAGCTGAAACAGTCATCATCTGACTGAGCTGAAACAGTCATCATCTGACGAAAGCTTGAGCTGAAACAGTCATCATCTGACTGAGCTGAAACAGTCATCATCTGACTGAGCTGAAACAGTCATCATCTGACTGAGCTGAAACAGTCATCATCTGACTGAGCTGAAACAGTCATCATCTGACTGAGCTGAAACAGTCATCATCTGACTGAGCTGAAACAGTCATCATCTGACTGAGTATTGTAGAGTGTAGAGTGTGCTTGCTGGCTCCCCATTTTATGTTCTCGTTCAGAAAATTGTATCGCCTTTATGAAACATTTAATTGATTGGTATTGTCTTATGTTTGAATTAGTTTATTTTTGATAGACAACAATCGATCCTAACCTTAAAAACATACAGAAAAAAACATAAATCTAGAAATTTACCGAAAAAATCGTAAGTGAATGTTTTTTTATATAAAACTGAGGATATATCACATGACAATTTGCGTGATTATTTCTTTCAGTTCTGTCCCTGTCATTATTTTGACTTGTGTATCAGAATTGTTATAGAATGACAGAGAGAGAGAGAGAGAGAGAGAGAGAGAGGGGAATTAGTCACCCTTCAACTAAATATCACTCTCTCTCTCTCTCTCTCTCTCTCTCTCTCTCTCTCTCTCTCTCTTTCAGTCTTCCCTTGTGATCTTTCTCTGCTGCCATACCCCCGTTCACCCCATGCCTTTTCCTCTGACCGGCTCAGACTCAGGCACTGTGCCAAGTGCCAGAGTAATAGTGATCGAGCAACTGGCACTCACTGATATATTGGTGACGAGAGTGATAGTGTTAATTTAGCAAGTCTCTCTGTCACACGTAGGAACCCCCTTACCCCCCCCCCCAGAAATCACATGAAGGCCTTCCATGGAAGATCACGTAAGACCTAAGAAATCACACGTAGGACCCCTAGAAAAGCACGTAGGACCCTCACAAGGAATCACGTGTAGTCCCTCCAAGGTCTCTCACGTCGGACTCTCCAGGGCCTCTCACCTAGGACCCTCCAAGAAGTCACGAGAGCAAAAGACTCGGCAGAAGGTGCAACATACTCGCAATGAAAAACAAGGGCGCCATGAGTACAAGAGTAAGTACCAGCTGCCCAAGACTGTTCAACAGCCTCCACGCATACACAAGGGAATTACCAATAGACCCCCTGGCCGTCTTCAAGAGGGAACTGAGCAGTTACCTAGAGTCAGTGGACGATCAGCAGGGCTGTGATTCGTTCGTTTGATTGTGGGCGGCCAGCCCACAATCACGCCCTGACCCACCAAGAGGCCTGGTTGAGGACCGGGCCGAGGGGGCGTTGATCCCCGGAACGACCTCCAGGTAGCACCTCCAAGGAATCTCATTTAGGATACTCAAGATATAACAAGTAGAATCCAAGGAATCTCTCATGGGACCCTAAAAGGAATCGCGTAGATCCTTCCAAGGAATCACATGTAGAACCCTCAAAGGAATCACACGTTGGACCCAAGGAATCACACGTAGAATCCTTCAAAGAATCACATGTAGGACCCTCCAAGGAGTCACATGTAGGACCCTCCAAGGAGTCACATGTAGGACCCTCCAAGGAGTCGCATGTAGGACCCACATGTAGGACCCTCCAAGGAGTCACATGTAGGACCTTCCAAGGAGTCACATGTAGGACCTTCCAAGGAGTCACATGTAGGACCTTCCAAGGAGTCACATGTAGGACCTTCCAAGGAGTCACATGTAGGACCCTCCAAGGAGTCACATGTAGGACCCTCCATGGAGTCACATGTAGGACCCTCCAAGGAGTCACATGTAGGATCCTCCAAGGAGTCACATGTAGGACCCTCCAAGGAGTCACATGTAGGACCCTCCAAGGAGTCACATGTAGGACCCTCCAAGGAGTCACATGTAGAACCCTCCAGTCACGTGAAGGACCCTCCAAACAATCACGCGAAGGTCAGCTCCCACAAAAATGAAATACAAGACGTTATTACACAATACCCCAGCCCAAAACATCCCACAACACTCCATCCCCTCCCCCAACACTACACTCAAAATACTACAACATTCAACGCCACAACCTACACCCTACTACCTCTTTTCCTTTCCGATCACATTAAACATAGACAAATTAAACTCCACCACACTACACCCACCACATTATGACCCACCACACTATGCTCCACCTCACTATGCCCCTCTGCACTATACCCGCCACATTATATCCACCACACTATACCCACCACGCTATACCGAACACTATGCCCCATCACACTATACCCACCACATTATACCTCACCATATTATGCCTCACCATATTATGCCCCACCACACTATACCCCACCTCTCTATATCCCACCACATTATGCCCTACCATATTATGCCTCAGAGTACCATATGGCCCACAACACCACATGCCCCACCACGTTATACCCACCAATCTATACCCCACCACATGCCCTACCACACTATGCCCCACCAGATTATTCCCCACCACATTATGCCCCATTACAATATGCCCCACCACATTATACCCCACCACACTACACCCCACCACATTTATTTCCCGAGCACCACAACCACCTTACCGCTCTACACCCAACACACCAAATTACTTCAGACCACATTCCACCCCACAATACTAAACCCCTCTTACTCTACACCACATCTCACCACACTATACCTCAGCACACTACACCCTGTCACACTACATCACACCACTCAGTACCCCATCTCATACTGGAGGGAACGAGGCTTCATCTCCACCAACAGAGCATTTACTAATAACCCCCTCTTTAGATTGACACATTGTATGAATATAATGAAGTAAAACCCTACTGGTGAAAGAGAACTGTACTATATGGGGAATTTACCAGTCTAGATAAATCGATTCCCACGTTAAATGCGACAGAACAGCATCCAAACATTGGGGATATTTCCCCTTTCCACTAAATTGGCTGACATTTAAGGAGATGACAATGAAAAAACTGTGGGTATTACGAAAGAAATAAGACGTTAATGATAGTGTAAATTTGTCTATTATGTAAATTTGATAGTGTAAAATTTAATTTGATGTTAGAAATGGAATAAATAAACTGTTCTGCTCAGTGAATAAAACGTCTCTTTCCTCAACACTCTCTGTAAATATTTAAAACATTTGTGTTCTCTTATCTCTACACTCAATGTAAATAAAACTAAACTCAGAGAAGCCACCTCCACGGGGGGCGTCCTGGGTATTTAAGGTGACTGTAGGAAATCAGTCATAAAAAAATTGGTAAGAACTGCACACTGTATACATTGTCTGTGCCTGGACAAAATATACCTATACGGGACCAAATTTGATTAATCTCATTCCATACTCGCTGTGTGAATGATACGGATTTAATGCTCATCAGGGAACGTATAAATACTACTGCTACTACTACTATTACTAATAATAATGATAATCGATAAATAACGGCAAGAATAGTTGCAATTAACTTTTCTTCAATCAGGAATCACTTTCGTCTTCCGCACTTAACCCTAACAAAACCCCTTCTGGATTAAAGATTGCTCCTGCAACCTGTATCTAGTCTGTAGTCAAGTGGCTACAATGGTCTCCTGCTGAAAGTGCCCAATAGTTGTGAGAGATGAAACCCACACCACCACCACAACAATCTCTCCAATGGAACACACCCTTTATGGGAGGTTTCGTGAAGCCGGTAAGGGGTTCTTGATCTAAGGAATAAAACCTGCTGTCCCCTTTGTATTGGCTCTGAATGCCTCTCATTCTATTTGGCGTTGTATAACGCCTATGTGTTTAGCCCCCCTCCCTTCTAATAAATATTATATACATCTAAAAATGGACTTTGAACTCTAGATTACCATGGAAATTCTGTTAATACAGGTTGTTTCCCCACAAGCTTTCCGGGCACTCCCCAAGGCCGGTTATCAACACTAATGCAAATTCCTTTCTGACTAACACCCATTCTTTCATGGCTCCTTTAACAGTCGACGAATACTCCTGGTGAACCGTAAACCACGTCACCCAAACCAAAAAAAGCCTATCACCTATCTCCTTCATCCTGAGATTTCCCACACTCAGTTCCCTGGAAGCTTGCTGTTTGTCAATGCTGTTTGGAAATGCTAGTTTGCAGACTTAACTTTATCTTACCAGCAGAGGGTAGTCAACAGCTGTAAACACCCTCACATGTTCACTTGTTTCCCTCTGAGAATTAATTCGAGTTACGAGAATGTAAGATTGTACAAAACATTTATATTATTTATATTATCCCAACCGTCTTATCTACCTTTAATTTAAAACTTTTAAAAGTGTTGTTACAATCTCTCTAATATTAATAAATTCTTAATATTAAATCTCTTCAATTAGATGGATAATTGTTATATAATGTTATTAGCCGGTATGATATATGCAAGAACATCATTTATTAATACTCTTCTAAAAATGTCAAAATAAAAAAAATTCAGAATTTTATGAAATTATATAATTTGATAAAACACGAAACTCCCTTCACAATGGAGCACAATAATAATTTTTGTTAACAGTCAATAATCCCAGCCCCTGTGCATCAGTGTACGCAACATACATAAGGATACCCTGTCACGCACAACACTAGTGTACCCTGCCATGCACAGCACTAGGATATCCAGCCATGCACAACACTCGGGTACCCTGCCATGCACAACACAAGCGTACCCTGCAACACATGGATGGTAAAAGCCAACGTGAAGGAGTTTCTGGTATTGGCTGACAACTGGCAGGCGTCGTCGGCAGGACACAGCGATAAAACCTTCACAAACAACCGGACGAATCTAACGACCCATTAAACTGTCAGAGGTGACCTGACAGGCATGTGACAGCCTGCAGATAGTCCGTGTCCTAGCTGCTGTACGAAGTTGTAGGGGTTGTTGGTGGGGTAGTGATGGTGAGTGTGGTGATAGTTGTTGTTGTGGAAGTAGTATTGGTGGTGTTGGTTGGTGTGATGATCGTAAGTATTTTGGTGGTGGATGTTTTGATAGAGGTGGAAGATGTAGTAGTTGATGTGGTAGTGGGTGTGATGAATGTGGTGAGTGTTGAGGTGGTTTTGGTGGGTATGATGAATGTGGTTAGCATTGTGGGGGTAATGTAGTTTTAGGAATGGTAGGGGTGGTGGAGAGGGGTGCAGATGGTATGTGTGGTGAGGGGGAAATCAAGCCTACGCTATTTTCCCTTGAAATTCAGACGCTGGAGGAAGTATGAAACGAGTTTATTGAGAGAACCTTTACTGCACATATAAGTTCCATGAAATACCTCAGCTACTGGGAACGCTTGGACGCACTTGACTTGTACTCGCTGGAACGCAGGCGAGAGAGATATATCACAATCTACACTTGGAAAATCCTAGAAGGAATGGTCCCGAATCTGCACACACAAATCACTCCCTACGAAAGTAAAAGACTGGGCAGGCGGTGAAAAATACCCCCAATGAAAAGTAGGGGTTCCATTAGAACACTAAGAGAAAACTCCAAGACTGTTCAACAGCCTCCCTCCATGCATAAGGAGAATTACAAATACGCCCCTGGCTGCCTTCAAGAGGAAGCTGTTGTTTGTACGTTGAACTACATGCCGCCAGCAGTAACATCCTGGTTGATCAGGCTTTGATCCACCGGGAGGCCTGGTCGTGGACCGGGCCGCGGGGGCGTTGATCCCCGGAATACTCTCCAGGTAGACTCCAGGTAGGGTAGGCAATAAACCCACAGTATCCCTGCACTCGACGATACCACATTTTTTTACCAACTATATATTATAAGTTTAATTTAGTGATGGTAACTATAGGCTAATATACTATACTACCTCTTATAAGCATTTAATCTAAGTTAGAGTAAGATATAGAATAATTTAGTTTAGTATCTACAATTACTTTATCCCAGCCTACATAAATTGAGAGAAGGGCTACCCATGTGTACCACCCACCAGGGCAGAGAGCCTACCCTCGCGAGTGACGGAAATTCCCGTGTATGTAAAGAGTGTATGCGACCGAATTCCGACTAATCACGCCGGTTTACTCTATAGTATAACCGTTTAGTCAAGAGGGCGATTTACCACTCGCTGATTGCCTTACGCAGTAAGGTAATTAGCGAATGGTCTCATGCGAATGGACTCATACACGTATCTCACGATGTTAATGACCTACAGACGGTAAGTGTTGTTAGCAGTACTGTTGAATACGCATTTACGTGTTGCTGATACTGGTCATGTGTGAATGGTCTTCCACAACCCTTCAGTTCATCAGAGATATGAATACACCTTCACCGGCCTACACTGCCCCGTGTGGAATCTGAGGTAACCAACCCAGTTACCTGGAAATGGGATGGTAGGTTTCCGGGACAGGATTCAACTAATGACTTGATTGAATAACTGGTCAGCCATACACACACAGACACCCTCTATTCTACACATGTGATGGTAAGAGTGGATAACCCAAGTGGGTTATCCTAGGTTCTCTACACATATGCTGCTATGTATGATAATGTATGTAAATGTATCTGTGTATACCTGAATAAACTTACTTACGTATACACCAATAATTCTAACTTAGGAGAGAGAAACTTATGACGACATTTCGGCCAGACTTGGAGAGTTGACAGGTTGCACTGAAGTGACAAGGGAAGCCCAGAACATATACGAGAGGGAAAGGAGGAATAAGTGATAGGTAACGGTAGTGGAATTAGAGATGGTAGATGGAGAGGGTTTCAGGGGTCAACTCCCCCGCGGCCTAATCTGAGAGAACTTTTAATCATAAAATTCTGACTCTCTCTAATCTATGTTCTCCTGAATCTGATCTTGTTCAACGTTTCCATGTTATCTGTCCCCCTCTATCTTATTTCTTATGGTCTTCCTAAAACTCTGCTTTCCGTCATTTCCTCTAGAGGTTCTGTCTCCTGTCCTCTGGCCTTCGGACTAGTGAAAACTCACTCCTTGGTTCCTTTTCTCCTGTTCACCTCCGCTGTACTCAAGATTTCATCGGACGTGTTCGGCCACATCCCACCAGTATGATGCCAAGTCTAGATATTGAGTCTTTATGATGCTCTCAGTTTTCTCATAGTGAATACAAATGAAAGACTACGTCATCTTCCTTACCCACTGATGCCTTTTTGGTCTTATTCGTCTTTGCTTGGACTCGAACTCCTTTTTGCTTTCAAGGAGAATGGAACGTATTTATAAGTTTCATTCACCTATGCGCGGGTTATTTGTGTATTGTTCCAGTGATGGTATCGTACCTTTTTAATCTTTATGTGGAGTATTTTGATTTTTTTCTACTTCCTACTATTGGGGTACGTCTTCCTCTCTGGATTTGCTTGGTACACAATGTCATTGATCTTTGGTCACATGACTCTTGTCTCTTAATTTTTTTCGCTATGTTCTGAACAATCTTGATCCTTCCATCCACTTCAAAGCTGAATGGGAGTCTAACTCGACTTCCTTTCCTTGAAGTACATGGCCATCGCTCCGAGAAAGGCTTTCCTTTTTCCATGTACATTCACTACGTTTCTTACCATGCTTCCTATACAAAGAAAAGTGTTTTGTTTTTAGTTTTATTTGTTCTCTCCGTAGTTGTGATCCTCATTCTCTCGCCTTGATTACCTCCCGATTTTATAAACTCTACCTCTCTCATGCTAAATTGACTTTTCTCCCAAGTTCCATTCTCCTGTGAATTCTCATATTCTTTGCTTTCCATATACTAAGCAAATTTCCTAAATTTTGTTGTAACAGATAAGTGAACTGTATATATAAATCCAAATGAACACCTGTAACCCTTTTGGAGCCTAGTTCCTAGGCCTTTTGTGTATCCATATGCTCTTGTGCTACCGTCCACAGGATGGATATGGGGTGCACAATTAACTAGCCACTTCGGTGGCAAAATCTAAAAATCTAAAATCCATATATTTCGTCTTCTAAATATTAGGAACACCCTCCTTCCATTTAGATATCAAACTTCTTTTCGCCAAACCATCGTCCTTCGTAGTACGGGCATTTTGTATCATATTAGAGAACACAGTCGTCCTGTTAACTGGTCCTCTGACAAAATTGTCTATCCTTCTAGCCTTCACAGATGCTGTCTTGTTGAAGTATCCCTTATACATAACATTCCTTACATTATTCTTCATTCTGCTTCGTCTCTGCAGATGCCTGTCTTTCTTTAAATGTTGTCAAATGCTCTAGAATTCAGAACACTCGTGATTTCATCTGGCTTATGTCTCCTAATCTCCTCACCTCTTCACCTTTCCTGCATCTTCATTGCCTTTGCTGTCTTCATCCTCGGTGGTCCTTGTCCTATGGGGATATCGTCCCGCAGGGTTTTTTTTTTTTTTTCCGTACACCCGTAGGCCAACACCTATCCTCCAGTGCTTTTCTGTTCTCCTGTTTTCCACTATCACTACTGCTACCTTCTTATTTCTACCTCTAACATTACTACTACTATTTCTACTACTATTATTACTATTACTATATTATTTCTCCCTCTCTTTGTCTTTTTTTTCCGTTTGGTTGTGACTGTTAATACTGTTTCACCGTTACTTCTTCCACTACTATTTCTGGTACTTCCTCATCATTACTAGTAATACCACTGCTGCTACATTTACTACTACTACTTCTGCTGCTATTCTACCCTCCTCCATCACTACTACTATTACTACTACAACCTCTATTTCCACCACCTTTGCTACACCTCTCTGCCCCCTCGCCTATATATTCTGGCCTTCTTCGCTTCTCGCTCAGGTGTGACTTGTCAATGGTCTAAGTCGGACCGAAACGTGGTCGTAAATCTTCCCCCTCCAAAGTGAGTTATTTGAGTAATGTTCCAGCAATAGTATTGTGGTTTTTAATTCTTTGTGGGTTGATAGTCTGATTTTATCGTGATCTTAGGGAAGTTATGCAACCTTTTCTGCCTCTGCAGTGCTCAGTTTCCGCCGAATTATAATTAAGTGACTTCTGCAGATCCAACCTTCCAAGAATATTTCGTTTCTAAATATAATTACCAGATAATGATGAAATGACAATCTGATCTATGTTAATATATTAACAATCAGTTAGGCAAATGGTCACACATTCAACGTTTGGCTCTTTCATTTTGGCTACGTTTCGCTATCAGAGAGATAAACATAGACTAAATAGAATATTCAAATTTAGCAAGTGTGTTCAATAACACAGCGACAACAAGAAGCTTAAGCTCTCTGACGATCAAGATATCTTCATTAAAACTAATTTTCTACTGTGTGTGGGATGGGTAATCCTGGAGATGGTAATTCTCAAGTTCTTTAGCAGTTATTCCATCCCTGCTTGAACGAAACCTTTGTTGCTCCGCTAGCTGCTGGATCCTAAATGGAATGCTTGAGGATATCCACTTTGCTCTTCTCGAATCCCCAGCTCAAACTTCGAGATTTGAAGACTGAAGCCAATGGTCTGCATTTCCTAATATGTAACTATTATACTGAATAGGGTAGCAACACACCGCCTACGTATCCAGTTTTGAGTGAAATTTTTATAAATTACATGGATTTTAATAAATCGAAGTCGTAAAACCAAATTTATTTAATTACAGAAAATTTATAAAAAACATGAACTATTAAGCATAACTTTCATTGGATAACACAAGTATAACTAAGCTGCAGACTCCCGTTCCTACAAGGACGATTTCAAACCTATACATTTATACTAAAGGAAAAGTGATGAGTGAATACTTAGTAACCTCTTCTACATCAGTTAATATATGATGAGTGGTTACTAATTTATATATAGCTTTCGTATAATGTAATATGTTTAAAAAATGTTAGAGTAATTATTATATGAGATTCCAGCTATGATTATCTACACCTAACTATTGTCGAAGAGGTAAATGGTATTCCCTAAGGTGGGTGCTGTGTGATATATGCAGATGTCTTGTGAACTTTGTCATCTGCTCTACAGGAAGATCCCTGGATACTAGGTTATATGCCCTGGACATGAAAAATAATTATACAAAGTGGGAAGGCTTATTGCAACAGACTATATCTCCCAGAGGTAAGGAATACATAGCTTGATGAATGTAACTGGGTGTATTTTGGCTTGATGGTAGTTATGGCAGTGGTGGGGCTGGAAGGATGTGGTGACAGTAGTGGTAGTTGTATTTTTTCAAGTAGGTTAATGGTGCGGATAGTGGTGACAGTAATTGCAGAAGTACCTTAGGTGGTGTTTGTGGTTAAGCTTGATGGTAATATATGATGGTGAGGGTGTTTGTTAGTGGATGGTAGTGGTGTGCTTCTAGTCGTGATAGTGTCAACAATAATGGTGGTATTATACCTAGAGAGAGACTTACCTTTAGAAGCATCATTCAAAGCATCTTAATGCTAGTAAAACGCTCTTCATCCAAATTATCTGCTGACCCATCATCAGAGCGTCTACATCATATCGTTCTGGGTGAATATTGGTTTAATTCCCAGAGCCACTAGACAGGGGAATTAGTCTTAAGTTAATACAATATTTTTTACTAATGTTTGTAAAAATAAGGTGGTACAGTGATCTTTTTTTTAGCTATGAACTCCATGCGATTGAGATTATGAAGGATGGCGACATACAAGCGTATGACTCCGTATATGTCGAAATCCGAGGTTATAAAACAAAAATATTATATTCGGCATAATATATATTTCCCCCCCCCCAAAAAAAAAAAAAACATGGAGTATGACACTATTTTATGACCAAATTAAGGCAATCTGCAACAACAGAGAGGCTATATTAGCTAATAATCCTAATTCTCGTAACATAAATTGAATAATGATTCAATAGGGTCTAGAGGCGGCTAGACTTTTCAACATGATTAAGGACAATTTCTTAACACACATTACCACATCGGCTACTAGTGGCCAAATAACATAGTCTATTTCTGACAACAAATTTTGACATTAATCAATCAATGCTTGAGAAATTCAAGCAAAAGTGACCACAAAATCATTCAATTTGAAATAACGCAAATTTTGAGACACACTAAATCGTACTAATAAATTCAAATAATGTAGCAGAGAAAATGTAGAGCTGATTCAAAGTAAAAATCATAAATATCGAAAGCTATAACGTAAGTAATAAAAAGGCAAAATACTGTGGTTGAAATACACAAATAATGAAACTTTAAGAATGAAACTTATGACGACGTTTCAGTCCGACTTGGACCATTAACTAATCACGAAATGGTCCAAGTCGGACCGAAATTTCGTCATAAGTCTCATTCTCCAAAATTGTGGTTTATTTGTGTATACCTGTAACATATTATGATCAGGGTGAAAAATCTTAAAGAAAACCATGCAGGATGAGGAGGCAAGTAGTTGAAACAGTAGCCAAAAAAACGTAATGCAACTAACGAATTTAAGTTCACCGGTAAAATCGAAAAACCATCCGAATTACATATGATTACAGAGAGAAAAGTAACAAAAAAGTAAAACATTCTACTCGGAAATTTGAAAGACGAGTTGGACAAAACTCAAAATATGTCAAAAGGAAAAGAACAGGCAAAAATCACCGAACAAGAATGTGAAACAGAGATCTAGTTTCAATACTCATTTACAGCCTTCGTGTCTGTATTTGTCGCTGAAAACGACATCAACGTTCCCAGGCTGCAATATTTATTGTTAGAGACAAAAGTGCCACAAACTATTAGTGAAATTAGCCATCTTGACACATTAAAATACTTGGAGATGCTATATATTAAATTAAGCCAGCCAGATGAACTGCCTGCCAGAGTTGCAAAATAATATAAATACCAGCTATATTTAACAAATCAAAGACAGAAACCAAGCAATAGTTATCCAGGTATTTCAAAAGGGTGTCAAAGTCATGTGTGCTCACCCATCTTCACGAAGCTTAGCATCAATTTTATGGATAAGACACGCAGTTTTCTGGAAAATAATTAATAAAAAAACGGTAATCAGCACGAATTCAACAACTAAGGATCATGAATTTCCATCTAACTTCAGTTTGTTAATTATATATATATATATATATATATATATATATATATATATATATATATATGAAGAAGGTTAATAACATTATCAAGAGGAGCCTCACAACAGCCGGATGCCCAGCAGTAAGGGAACCACCCCAACTATGCAGATCTGATGGCAACCAAAAGCGTCCAGATGGTATCACCCTTCAAGCCTGGACAGACGGCAAGCAGGTGGTGTGGGACTACACATGTGCATCTACCTTGGCTGATACCTATCTCCAGTACACCAGGGAGGAAGGAGGGGCTGCTGCCACCTTCAGGGAGTCCCAGAAGTCGAGAAAATATGGAGAACTTGCCCATCATTATATGTTTGTTCCCATAGGCTCAGAGACCCTTGGCTCATGGGGAAAGAGTGCATCTAAGTTCCTCAAGGAGCTGGGCAAAAGACTCAACAGGGTAACTAGGGATCCCAGGGCAGCTAGTTTTCTGTTCCAGCGACTCAGCGCTGCTGTTCAGAGGGTAATGCATGCTGTATTCTGGCACGCGCACCAGCTCGGAAGAGCTGGATGAGATTTTCGCATTATAATCAGTGACAAAGATGTAACAATATGTACTAGACATGTATCTCTCACCTCGTGTACTGTATATGCCATCTTTATATCAACAATGTATCTCTCAAATCTTTTGTACCATATTATGTAATAAAATATACCTATTGGTAAAAAAAATTAAAAGATGGGGTGGTAGGAGAGGTGGAATATTCAAATGGCATCAGGAAGAAATCCAAATATTCTTCCTTGAAGCCTTTTTATCCACTTCTCCGAGGCTATGGGTCCCACAATTTGTACCAGAGGTGGACCCCATCATATATATATATATATATACACATATATATGTTCAGTTGAACTCCCGTTTAGGGGACTAGTTCCTAGATTTTTGTTCCATGTGTTCTTGGGCTACCTCTTTCGGGATAGATACCTATGCACAATAAACTTGGGAAGCAAAATCTAAATCTATTGTATGAGTCGAGATACACAATATTCCACCGGAGTTGTGTCGGGAATGTTAACAATTCATTCAATTCGGGTCTGTCAGTTCAAATTACACAGAGTTACAGTAATGCTCGGAATAAACGTCAGCTGCACTCAAACCCGCATTTATTAAGCGGCTGGAGACTAAGCTAGACATTCAAACAGGGAAGAGTAATTCCCCGAAATTAATTGCGAGCTCGTATATTGGCCCACAATGCACAAGGCAACCAATATAGACCCAAATGTCCATTATTTTAACTAGGGAAAAAAACTTTTCCGATTCTCTTGTGGTGTCGTGTATCTGTGTGTATTCGAACCGGTGAACCTTTTCCTCAGTGGTCTAATGGTGTAGTGGTCTAGTAATCTAAGGCTTCAGTTGCCCATCACCTCTAAGGTCTAAAGTTCTAATTATGCGCTCTCGAAGGTTCCACAGTTTTATTGGTTCAGGGCTCCATTGTTTAATCTGTGTTTTATTCTAGTACCCCAAGGCTCCAGTATTCCACTGCCCATGAGCTCTTTATGATCCATTTGAACACTCTATTGTTCCACTGCTCTAGTATTCATGGGGTTTCTTTAATATTCTAATTATATAGCTCTCTAAATATGGAAGGTACCAGTGCATCCATACTCCAAATGAGCAGTACCCTAATATTCCAAGTCTCCTGTGACCATTGTAGCACTTCGTTGATAATGTACTGTACTGTACAGCTACAATGTTCGAGGGTTTCGGTATATAGTGCTGCATTGCTATCAGGTTCCAGTGCTTATTGCTCATCCACTCTAGTGCCAGTGTTCTCCAATGTTTATGTGCTCTAGTGGTAGTGTGTGTTCAGATGTTCATGTCCTCTTGTGCTAGTGAGTTCAGATGTTCATGTGCTCTAGTGATAGTGTGTGTTTTTGTTCACGTATTCGAGCATCTGTGCTTACTGCTTATGTTTTTTCAGTGTTCGTGGGCTCCAGTACCTCAGTGCTCCATCATATGTACCCCAGTGATCCATTGTTCTTTGAAGGTCGTGAGCTCTAATGTAGGAGAGTTCAAGTGTTTCTTCTTCAGTGCTCATCGGCAATAATATTTTTTTTTTACAAATTCAGAACATTAAGATTACAGTTCTTCCACAACATAACACGGAGACATGTTTATTTGAGCGATAATGCTTCTATAATGTTAATATCCTTGGACACTATATTGCTGCCATTTACAAATATCAGCGGACACCACATTGGTTCTATTGAGGTAGAATATTGTGCCAACTAATACTGTCTATTGAGAGAGAGAGAGAGAGAGAAGGGAGGGAGTGAGGAAGAAGGGCTGATAAACTTTGGTGAGGAAAGGGAAAGGCCACTAAGAGGAATAGCTGCAGTTGAACATTATTCAGAAATACATTGTCTCTGAGGTGATATCTCTCTCTCTGTCACACACACACACACACACACACACACACACACACACACACACACCTCTCTCTCTCTCTCTCTCTCTCTCTCTCTCTCTCTCTCTCTCTCTCTCTCTCTCTCTCTCTCTCTCGTTCTTCCATCTACACAATGGTTTTTATTGGGTTAGGTGACCAGGTCCTAATTTTATTTATAAGCTAAGGGCTGTTACCTACCTCGTTTCTCCAGTGCTGAAAGCTCTGATAGAATGATAAATCTATCCAGGTGGGGTTCAGTAGAAACATGAGTCGTCTTGTTCGGATTTGTATTCTGTCTAGAAATCATAGTTAAGATGGGAAAGTTTGGGGTTGCACGCAGTCGAAGACAGTGGAGCGTACTCAAGGTGTAAGTGCACTTGTGCCTCGTACAGAGTTTTGCAGCCCCTACTGTTGCGTAGGTACTATATACGTTTTAGTGTTGTTATCTTCTCGATTGCCTTGGTTGAGAGATTTACCACATGGTTCTTTATGATCAGTTTGGAATCCAATTTCACCCCTAGGATATTCACCAGGTCTCAACACTCTCCCAGTCATTATTACCACCGTTCCAGCATTAGCGTCATGTCCCCTAGAAATCATCATCTGCGTGTTCCCAAAAGCAAATGTAACTTACCATCGTTTTACCCTCTGCTGATATAGCTGTAAGATGATGATTGATGTACTTCAGTGAGGGGGTCATTGAAGTAGACATTCCATGACAATGGACCAATCAAAGTTCCCTGTGGAACACTATCATCGATTGGGTGTCTTGTTTACTCTGTCTCACTGAAAATTACTCTTAAAGTAGGGAAGATAATTAGTGATTACCTTGAATCTAATCAGCAAGATAGTGCAGTGCAGAGCCAGGGACTCCAGGTCCTTGCAGTTTTGCTAAAAGTCCCTGATACCATTCTCGGTCGAAAGCACCAGCAATGTCCAGTGCTACTACACAGCTGATCTTGGATTCATCCAGTGACTCCTGCTCATAGTAGAAAGGATTATCAGCAGCAGGAAGACTTTTATGGAGTCACAAAGAAGTGAGTGGTTGTCAACAAATGCCATGAGATTATTGCCCTAAAATTTTTAACAGTGATTGACTGGACACCTTTCTGTACTAGCTGATTTCTGCTTTTGTTTTTTTATTAACAGAGACTACAGAGAGGGTTATTTACACTGTGCTAGGCAGTGTTGATATATGTGAGTTAGAGATGATGCTAGCTGGTCTGTATATCTCAGAAATCTTGGACCCACAGTCTTTTATTGGTCCACCTCTGACACCTTTGACACAGTTCTGGTAATTTACAAAGGAGGTTCTCTAAGTAGATCATGGACTTGCATCTTGGCAGTAAAGTATTCAGCAAACAGGTCAGCTTTCTCTTGACTGCCAATGGAAACAGTCTCATCCTATCGATTTAGAGGTGAAAACTTCATCAGATGAATAACCTTCAGGTTTTGGAGACCACTCTTTGTGGTGTAAGTTTTTTTTTTTTTTTTTTTTTTTTTTTTTTTTGTGTGTGTGTGTTTGTCAGCCTCCCATTTAGAGATGGCCCAGTTTTGGACCTCTTCCATTTACCTATAGGCTTGCTCGTGGTGGGATTCCTCTTATAACATCTCCAAGCCTTGTACTTAGCAGTAGTGGCCTCTCGACAACGAAAGCCAAACCAAACAAAGAATGATCTGAAAGTTTTGTTCCATACTGCCGGTGAGGGATGTAACTGTGTTGGAGGTTTAGGATATGTTTATAGAAGGCGTTGTTCTCTTGGTTATCAACATCACCTTGGAGAAAAGTATTACAGTCAGAGGTGGCAATTTGCGGGCAAAGTACTGGCCAAGTTTTCTCTCCCCCCCTCTCTTTCTTTCTTTCTCTCTCCCCCACTCCCTTCCTCTACAGACAGGTTGTATGAGATGATTCTTTACTTCATGCTGTATGTATCTTTACTTTCGTAAAGACGGCTTTGTGATCTGATGAGACAACAAAGACGTTTGCAAGTGACTGTACCTTCAGGTATATCACTCACTAGTGTTGGAGGTCACCAACAATTATATGTTGACATTTATTTTGAAGTAGGAGGGTATTCACATTGTCCAATACATTGTTAGTCGGGTCTGCTTGCTCTCAGTTAGGATTGTACATGGCACATGATAGTATGGAGGTACTACGGTTTATGCATTGCCTGATTAACATCATTTCCAGGTGATTAAAAATGGCAACATACATGGGGGGCCAGCGATTCTTGCAAAATTATCGGGGTCCAGTCGTCAAAAATATCTCAACAACGGCAATTATGTCAGGACTATAAATGTTCATGAAACTGTGCTATGGACTGGATGCTGACAACTTGCTCATGTTTGTGTTCATCTAGACTAAATAGGTGTCCATGGTGGTTTGCCCTTGAGACAGGACACTGGTGCAGACAATCGGACGTAGCCCTGTTGTCTTGTGTAAGGCATGAAACCACCTGCTGAGCTGAGATTAAAGTAGATGGGTGGATGATGTGTAAGAGAGTTCATCATTTCTAAGATCTTGCTGGTTTGTTCCGAGAATATAACTCTGAAGAACTGGTGATCCTGTCTGCACCGTACCTTTTTGTTTTGATTACAGTCGCTGGCAGAGAAGAGCCTGACTCGAAGTTGGCACATCGAGCACTGATACCATGTGTACCAGTAAGTGTTGGATATGTACTGCCAGATGTGCTGTTAGGTATAGGAGTTGAACAGACAGATACAAGACTTGCATCGTTGTTGGGTAATGAATCTATTTTCGCTGTGGTACTAACAGATTCCCACCAGTTTTTTACTGTACTATTAATCCCTGTGTAGAAGTTTCTAGCCTATCAACAGCGTCAAAATCACCTGAATATCCTATATCACTCCATGGCTATCTAGAATAATTTGAAAATAATCTAATGAACTTAGGTCAAGAAGCTATTCCCTTTGGTGAAATATCTTGGTTACAGCCTTATATTACAATCCAACAGAACACTGTTGATTATTTGAGGGGAGTTCCTGACTCAACTCAAATCCTTCCTGCTGTGATGCCAAACTCGTTTCTGGTATATATAACACAGGTTCATGGATGTCTTTCACGTTCCTGAGACGATCCACCTGGCAACAACAGCAGTCTACTAATGTCTTGCATTCAGTGTGACAGTAATTGGAATGTCTCGACTCGACTCCAGAAATTTAAGATATGCCTGGCTGAAATGGCACTTAGGAAAATATCAGACAGTCAATATAATCTTGCGATTTGCGATGCGAAGTTATTACAAAAGAAAAATGTTTGCAAGAATACAAAAAGAATAGGCGGTAGTGTGTGTGAGGGAGGCGAAGTAGGGAGAGTATGCCTCAGTGTGAGGGAGGCGAAGTAGGGAGAGTATGCCTCAGTGTGAGGGAGGCGAAGTAGGGAGAGTAGGCCTCAGTGTGAGGGAGGCGAAGTAGGGAGAGTAGGCCTCAGTGTGAGGGAGGCGAAGTAGGGAGAGTAGGCCTCAGTGTGAGGGAGGCGAAGTAGGGAGAGTAGGCCTCAGTCAATTAGGGCAGATCTCCAGAGAATCTCCTGAGACACTCTGGCTGCGGCCTAAGTGCCAGGAATGGAAGAGCTTTTGAAAGTTGGGAACTTTATACCAGTAGAAACACCGGTTCTGAGATAACAGAAATTATCTCTGACTCTTGCACCAGCACCTCTTCTACTTCCTACGAACTCTGTATGAGTGGGGAAGGTAGCAGATGAGTCTGTAAATTTGGATATAACTCACACCATCGTACACACCGGACTGAATACATCACTTGAACCGAAGACGTGTTGTGCCCCAGCTACAGGGCGTCTACGATGTTAGCAGCTAACTGCTACAACACTTGTGCTGAAGAACACTCACTGTCCTTGTCATGGAGTTGCCTTTACCATAGGGCTGTAAACAGTACTCTATTTGACCTAAAAAAGACTCAGTGTGCTTATTATAAGGCTGCCTCCACCATAGGGCGCTAAACGATACATCACTTGTATTAATATTGGTAGAATTACCGACAATATGTTAAGTAAAAGGACACAAATGCAGCTAATGTGACATTTTATTGTCAACGTTTCGCTCTCCAAGAGCTTTGTCAATAAAATGTCACATTAGTTGCATTTGTGTCCTTTTACGATACATCACTTGTACAAACTCCGACACTCCTACGGTGTCGGTGACGAGTCATCATCTGGAAAACACCCAAGTCAGGACTCTGTTCCTGGCGAACATTATCTCAGCGAGGGTGCCGACTTGGAGAGGAGTGATGCCTTCACGCATTGATCGCTTAATAATTCCACTTTGTACGTTAACTACTTGCTATCGTTGTGTTGCTGATCACCGCCACATTGTTTTATTGCACCCATATATTATCACCGAAAATTATATTCGCTGTGAGTGCAGTTGGGTAGATGGAGGTAGACAAAGGTCTACTAGTGACTCGGTTCTCACAGTACACATGTTCACCTAAGCTCTCGCTAATGCTCAATTCATTGAAGGTTCTGACTCACTTTTACTGGTGTGTCGTACGAAGCCAAGTGTCAATGAACTGTTTTTCCTGACCAAAATTCGTAGTTAATAATGTCGTTTGTGGAGCGCACACATTCATGTCCTCCTTAGATCTCTCTCTCTCTCGCGTTCTCTTTCTCTTTTTTTCTCGTTCTCTCTTTCACTTTCTTTCTCCCTCCTCTATCCTTCTATAGAAAGTATTGCATTTTCTCACAAATTCTTTGCAAGAAACGTCTCGACCTCCATCTCACCTCTCTCCTATTACCTCTCCCGTCTTCCTCACCGCTAATTCCCTATTTCACCTCCATCTATCCCTTCTCTTTTCTCTTTTACCCTCTACCAATCCCATCTCCTCTCTTCCCCTCCACCAATCCCATCTCCTCTCTTCCCCTCCACCTATCCCATCTCCTCTCTTCCCCTCCACCTATCCCATCTTCTCTCTTCCCCTCCACTTATCTCTTCTTCTCTCTTCCCTTCCGTCTTTTCCCTCTGCCTTCTCCTCTACCTTTCCCATCATTAACACCTGACTAGTGTTGTCATCACAACACTTCATCACTTGACTTCCTTGAGCATGATATATGCACTTTATTGACATTACCGTGTGTTATATACATTAACATGTGTTATATATATTACCATGTGTTATATACATTAACATGTGTTATATACATTACCATGTGTTATATACATTAACATGTGTTATATACATTACCATGTGTTATATACATTACCATGTGTTAAATACATTTCCATGTGTTATATACATTTCCATGTGTTATATACATTACCATGTGTTATATACATTACCATGTGTTATATACATTACCATGTGTTATATACATTACCATGTGTTATATATATTACCATGTGTTATATTCATTACCATGTGTTATATACATTACCATGTGTTATATACATTACCATGTGTTATATACATTACCATGTGTTATATACATTACCATGTGTTATATACATTAACATGTGTTATATACATTACCGTGTGTTATATACATTACCGTGTGTTATATACATTACCGTGTGTTATATACATTACCATGTGTTATATACATTACCATGTGTTATATACATTACCATGTGTTATATACATTACCATGTGTTATATTCATTACCATGTGTTATATACATTACCATGTGTTATATACATTACCATGTGTTATATACATTACCATGTGTTATATACATTACCATGTGTTATATACATTAACATGTGTTATATACATTACCGTGTGTTATATACATTACCGTGTGTTATATACATTACCATGTGTTCTATACATTACCATGTGTTATATACATTACCATGTGTTATATACATTACCATGTGTTATATACATTACCATGTGTTATATACATTACCATGTGTTATATACATTACCATGTGTTATATACATTACCATGTGTCACATACATTACCATGTGTCACATACATTACCATGTGTCACATACATTATCATGTCAAATACATTGTGTCGAATACATTACTATGTGTTATATGCATTAACATGTATCATATGCATTGTAATGTGTCATATATATTACCATGTGTCATATGCATTAACATGTATCATATGCATTGTCATGTGTCATATACATTACCATGTGTCATATGTATTAACATGTATCATATGCATTGTCATGTGTCATATACATTACCATAAGTCATATACATTAACATGTATCATATGCCTTGTTATGTGTAATATACATTACTAGGTGTCATATTCAATGCCAAAAATAGTATACATTGTCAAGTGTCATATGCATTACCATGTGTTGTATACATTATCATTATTCATACAGTATCATGAGTGTACATTAGCAACTTTTATATACATTACCAGGAGGAGGAGAATGAAATTAGAACTGTTGGTTACCATGCCCTGGCTACCTAGAATTAGGTGCTGTGGTGGTGTCCGGGTCTGGTCTGCGTCTCTCGGGGTCGATGAGATTCCTGGGTTAGAGTCTATCTGGAGGGTATTCCGGGGATCAACGCTCCCGCGGCTCGGTTCACGACCAGGCCTCCCGGTGGATCAGAGTCTGATCAACCAGGCTGTTACTGCTGGCTGCACGTAGTCCAACGTACGAACCACAGCCCGGCTGATCCGGCACCGACTTTTAAGTATCTGTCCAGCTCCCTCTTGAAGGCAGCCAGGGGCCTATTGGTAATTCCCCTTATGCCTGGTGGGAGGCTGTTGAGCAGTCTTGGGCCCAGGACACTTATTGAGTTTTCTCTTAGTGTACCAATAGCGCCCTTAATTTTCATTGGGGGCATTTTGCACCGCCTGTCCAGTCTTTCATTTTCGTAGGGAGTGATTTCTTTGTGCAGATTCGGGACCATTCCTTCTAGAATTTTCCAAGTGTAGATTATGATATCTCTCTCGCCTGCGTTCCAGCGAATACAAGTCTAGTGCTTCCAAGCGTTCCCAGTAGCTGAGGTGTTTGATAGAACTTATATGCAGTAAAGGTTCTCTGTTCACTCTCTAGATCTGTAATTTCACCTGCTTTGAACAGAGATGTTAATGTACAGTGTTATGCAGTGTGCTGCAGTAAAATTTATATAACAAAAATATACTTTATTGTTCCGATATTATTCTGAATCCTGACGCGTTTTATTCCTGTCAGTCAGGCAGTGGCCAGGACAGGAGCAGATGAGGTGTTAGGGAGTAAGTACGAGACGGGTGGTGACGGGGTCGTCATGTTTGGGTGATAGTGCGAGTAGGTAATTTTGGTACGTTTTTAGTGTATACCATTATTTTATTAGTGTTGAAGTTCTCTCATGTTTATTTGTAAAGCCCAAGTGTGTGCAAAGGCCTGTATTTTGGAGAATATTTAACGTTTTGACTGTAGGCTAAGTAGCGGGTAGAGAAATGAAGGGGGTGTCATGCACGCCTATGTTTATAAAATGCTCATTTATTTTATTCACTAGTAGCAGTGTGCTAGTGAGCTAATGTGAACATATATATATATATATATATATATATATATATATATATATATATATATATATATATATATATATATAAAGAAATACACGTCTCTAAACATATATACAGAGAGCTACACCCCTTTTGGTGTATATATATATTCAGGTGAAGGAGTCTGTGTTTACATCTGGAGTTAAGGTGATGTTCTAGTGGAGTAGATTGTAAGATTTATATAAGTTACTATTAATATAGATATATTTTTATATAGTTGAGTTTATATTTCCTTTCTTCCTAATAATAATTAATAATATTTAATATGAGTGCATGTTGGCTCTAGAGTTGCTGTGTTTTTTTCAGTGTAATTTAAATGTCCCTAGACAGCAGATTGAGCAGCCATTTAGGAGCCAGAGCCTTTTTATTGAAGTTACGATATCGAAGTCGTAACAACAGCAATATTCCAGCAGCCTAGAGAGAACAAGTGATTTGAAAAGGATCATCATTGGCTTGGCATCTCTTGTTTTGAACGTTCTCATTATCCATCCTATCATTTTCTTCTAGGCCAAATTCAGTATGTATTTGGCTCTGAGACCACTTGTTTCTGTGGTTATGTTTGTGTGTGTGTTATTTATTTATTTCATAAACTAAAAATAGGTCGCAATGAACGACTATAAATTAATAAACCGTGGTCCTTATGAATAATGAAATATAAGGATGCCAGCAAAACCTCAAGACTAGACTATTAAAAATGTGTATGTCCATTTGCTGCTTCTCTTGTAGTTTATATATTTTTTTATGAAACCTCTCATGTAGCACCTATTGTTATTTATCTTCTAGCAACTTTTGTATTCTCACTTGTAGTTCTTCTTGTAGTCTTTGTGTTTTCTCTTTATAACTCTTTATAGCTCTTGTAGATTTTGCGTTTTGTTTCTTTTGTAGCTTCTCTTGTAGCTCATCCTGCGTCTCATCTTGTACTTGTTCTTGTAGTTCATTTTATAGGTTCTCTTGTCTATTGGATTTTATCTTCAAGCTTTTTTCTTTTAGTTTCTATTGTTGTTCATAGATTATCCAATAAACATATTTTGAGAATTAGGAGAAAAACAAGAATAGGTTAGAAAATCAATGTTTCGCAGGACATTTAACCTGAAAAGGCTTTAATTAATATATTCCTTTTAGTCAAAACGTCATTTCCAATATGTATTATTTTTTTAATGGTTTCATTGCTAGAAATATATAAATTGCAGATATTTAGGAAAACTTACCTTGACGTGTGAGTGATGCTGCAGCTAACTGTCCTGTCAAATTCACAAGCAGCGATAAAAGACTCTATAAAACAAATCTTTTTATTTATGAATGTACAAAAGCATATGTATCTTCATAAATTTGTTCTTTTTGTTATTACTTGTAGGCTATTGTCACTGTATCAGAATTCCTTGAGGGTAGAGTTGTCCTTTTCTTCCTCTGATGCTGAGTGTATAAATCTATGCATTTTTTTCTGTTTAAATGAGTAGGGTGAACTAAACTTAAAGGAACTTGTTCACAGTCTTATTAAATAAAATCCAAGAAATTTAACGAGAGTAATCTGGAAGGATTGAATATAAAATGACTTAGATGGAATAAGCTGCCAGAAACATATTGTGTATGGAAACTGGTACCTGTTTCTGTCCGTCCTGGACTTGTACTATTTCTCGATCAGGCAAATGGTGAAAACCAACTAAACAGTCAAAGGCAGTGAAAGACGAGGAGACGTCCAAAATCAGATCAGGTCATGCATGTTCTGCTGATAAGACCATTTAGCAAAGTTTTGGGAGAGAAAAGCAGTTAAGAAACTGTTCGGATGAGATTCAAGTAAAGAATGTTACTTATTTAGGCAGATTCAATAATACGGAAGCAGTATAGGATGCAATATGGAAAGAAAATTTTAGAAGAGGACCAGCTTATGAAATTACTGTGGTCTCTATCTTGACCTAGAACAAAGTTGATATTATAAACAAGGCGGGAATTCTTTTTTTTAGCTCTTCAAGTCTATCGGTAAGTAAGCGACCAATTTTACAAAAGCACTGACAGTGAAATGCAGTGTACAGCTTAATATAATCGGGGACAGAAGTAGTGCACACTAAATGACTTAGATGTGTATTAGTGCGATGGCATTGACACTTAATATCCAGATAACGACTGGTGTTGTTATAGTTTAGTAAAATAGAAACATAAGTCAGGCATACTGGATTTAAGTTGTTATAGCATTAGAATAGATTGTAGTTAAGAAATTAGATATAAAAATATCAGGGTCGGCTAACAGAGGGTAACACGGAGAATGAGAAACACGACCACAGAGGCATATAGCGTACCCTCGTCCCTGGTGAAGGAAAGACTCTTTGCAGAAAAAGACTGTGACAACAATACTCTTTGTACAGAGCTTTATCAAACATTGTGTTTTGCAGCGTTTGTCCTTTCTTCCACATCGTCCATGACAGTAAAAGTAATGTTTGCCTCTGAGCATAGAATGAAAAAAGTTACTCAAAGAACGGTGACATTAACTCATGGTAAGGAAGTCGTCTGTTGGATTCTCATTCAGCTTCAAACATAATAACTGACGCAAGATTTTTAAGAACAGCAAGAAGGGGTTGGAAAAAACTTAGGTCATATGGCCAGAGAGCAAAGATATTACACCTATTGCTAAGCCAAAGTAAAGTGCCTACACCAATACTGGGAAGTAGAAATATTTCGAAATATTCCATAAATAAATTAGCAAGTTTGGGAAAGAGAGAAGAGCCCTTGGAAACACCAAAAGTTTGATAAAGGTAGTTACCATGGGAAACGGGAAATATAATCGACAGAGACGTACAGGAACAAGAAATTCATCAGTAGAAAGAAGAAAATGAAATAGTACGCCGCCGCCTCTCTCCCTCTTAGAAAACATGGAAAGTCTTTAAGACTGTTCTCTAGGTCAAGAAATATAACTGTATTGCCTTCGTCAGCACTAGTAATAATTATGTACCAATTAATTAATTTTCAAATATCTCGCTGTTCATGTTCTTCAGAACTGTCGTTGTGTTGACATGCCTTTTTTGTTATATTTTTTTAGTGTTACCGTATGTCTATTGTTTTGCTATTCAGTTTAGCATACCTCAGTTGTTTTATTTCTACGCTTTTTTTTCCCCGCATAGTTTTTTCTTGACTTGTTTTTCGCATAGTTTTCCTTGCCTCTTTTGTTTTTCCGCATAGTTTTTCAATGCCTCTCTTGTTTAATGGTTAACTTTTCATGTCTCTTGCTTTGCTGCTTAGATCTTCATTCCTTTTTTTTTATTTTACTATTTAGTGTTGCAACGACTCTTGTTCTCTTGCATTTTTATGTTCTGCTGTTCTACTGCTGTTTCTCTGTTTCTTTAGTTTACTCTTTTGTGCTTTAGTTTTTCCCTTGTTACGTTGTTATACTGTTTTTCGTCAAAAAGCTATATGTTTTTATTTGTTTCTCTGTGTTCTTCTGTTTGACTATTTTGTGTTTCAATGCTCTTCTGTTTGACTGTTTTGTGTTCCCATGATCTATTATTATACTGTTATGTATTTCTTTGCTCCGTTATTTTACTGTTTAAAAACTCATGTCTCTCAGTGTTTCAATGTTTCACTTTTCCGTCTTTGTAAGTTTCAGTTGTTTTAAGTCTAATGCTAAACAATTTCATTGTTCCCAACACAATTTTGCGTAATGTAAAGTGTTAATATTTCAAAAAATTAGGTTACTGAAAGTAGTGAAGAGTTTATACGAGGATAGTGAGGCTCATGTTAGAGTGTGTAGGCGAGAGGGAGATTATTTCCCAGTAAAAGTAGGCCTTAGACAGGGATGTGTGATGTCACCATGGTTGTTCAGTATATTTGTAGATGTTGTTGTAAGAGAAGTGAATGCGAGGATGTTGGCAAGAGGTGTGGGGTTAAAAGATAAAGAATCGAACATAAAGTGGGAGTTGTCACAGTTGCTCTTTGCTGATGACACTGTGCTTTTGGAGAATCTGAAGATAAGTTGCTGAGGTTGGTGGATGAGTTTGGTAGAGTATGTAAAAGAAGAAAATTGAAAGTGAATACAGGAAAGAGTAAGGTGATGAGGATAAAAAAAAAATAGGTGACGGAAGATTAGATATCAGATTGGAGGGAGAGAGTATGGAGGAGAAGAATATATTCAGATATTTAGAAGTGAACGTGTCAGCAGATGGGTCTATGAAGGATGAGATGAATCATAGAATTGATGAGTGGAAAAAGGTAAGTGGTGCACTTAATAGTCTGTGGAGACAAAGAACTTTGTCCACGGAAACAACGAGGGGAATGTATGAGAGTATAGTTATACCAACACTCTTATATGGGTATGAAGCATGGGTGGTGAATGTTGCAAAAAAGAGAAGGCTGGAGGCAGTGGATATGTCATGTCTGAGGGCAATGTGTGGTGTGAATATAATGCAGAGAATTCGTATTTTGGAAATTAGGAGGAGGAGGTGCGAGATTACCAAAATTATTATCCAGAGGGCTGAGGAGGGGTTGTTGAGGTGGTTCGGACATGTAGAGAGGATGGAACAAAATAGAATGACTTCGAAAGTATGTAAATCTGTAGTGGAGGGAAGGCGAGGTAGGGGTTAGCCTAGGAAAGGTTGGAGGGAGGGGGTAAAGGAGGTTTTGTGTGATAGGGGTTTGGACTTCCAGCAAGCATGCGTGAGCATGTTTGATAGCGAATGTAGACAAATAGTTTTTAATACTTGACGTGCTGTTGGAGTGTGAGTAGGGTAACATTAATGAAGGGATTCAGGGAAACCAGCAGGCCGGAATTGAGTCCTGGAGATGGGAAGTACAGTGCCTGCACTCTGAAGGAGGGGTGTTAATATTACTGTTTTATAACTGTAGTGTAAACACGCCTCTGGCAAGACAGTGATGGAGTGAATGATGAAAGTTTTTCTTTTTCTGGCCACCCTGCCTTGGTGGGAGACGGCCGATGTGTTAATAAAAAAAATCATTTTGACTCCAGTATTTCATTTGCCGCTAACAGTGTTTCACCGATTTTGTTTTGCAACGTCGCCTTCACATTACAAGAATTCACCTTTCCAAGCCACCAATCAGAATACAACTGCAGCCTTGTACATAAACAAGAGCACGAAAAAAGGTAGCTGATTACCTCATCTTTTGTATATAATTCTTCATTCTTTATAATATGATGAAGCTTTCTGTGTAGGCGAAAAGTTTCGGAATAAAGAGCAAAGGAATTGAGCACAACGGCAGGCATACTGGCCAGATGCATTATCATACTGGCCAGATGCATTATCATACTGGCCAGATGCATTATCATACTGGCCGGATGTATTACCATACTGGCCAGATGCATTATCATACTGGCCAGATGCATTATCATACTGGCCGGATGCATTATCATACTGGCCGGATGTATTACCATACTGGCCAGATGCATTATCTTACTGGCCAGTGCTCATTATCTTCAACCGTCAGTATGCTCACACATCTCCATTATTTTTCTATATGAATTAGCTGTTCTAATAGTCCTATCAAGCGGGTGCCATTAGGCGTCCTCTGTTATTTTTGTTCATATTTACTATTATTATTTTTTAGTAAGACTTTCACTATTACTGCAATTATATCCTTACTACTATTATTATCACTATCACTGTGGTTACCATTCTTTTACTATCATTGCTTCTATTACTGCTATTTCTCCTGCTGCTGCTGCTCTCACTACTACTATTACTAATATTTCTACTATAACTATTATTATTATTACCACCAACACCAACACTACTACTGCTACTACTACAGCCACTCTCTTCATTCCTCTCCTGTTTCCAGACAAGATATTTTAGCGTGTGTTCTTCATCTTAAAGGTTTATTAATATAAGATGAAAAGTAGATAACCTTCTTGACATTTTCATCTTGTGTATTAATCTTGGGAATTATTGCTAATTACAACCGATTCCATTATCGTTCTCTGTTGTTTGTTGTTGCACCTCATCAATATTTTAAAATCACTGAAATTAAGTTTTTGGTTCTCTGTACTTATGTGCAGAAATATCTCATGAATATTATCGTAAGAACGCACGAAGTGTGTCCATCAAACTGACGTATAAAATCCATTGTTTCCCTAATAAAATGCTTATCATAATAGGCTCACGGAGTCTCGTAAATTTCAAAACATTCATCTGGATATATTCGAAAACTTTACTTTTAATGACATTCGAACTGCTGGAGGCGATGTTTACGTTACTATGACACGGAATTTCGAACTGCTGGAGGCGATGTTTACGTTATTATGAGACAGAATTTCGAACTGCTGGAGGCGATGTTTACGTTACTATGAGACGGAATTTCGAACTGCTGGAGGCAATGTTTACGTTACTATGAGACGGAATTTCGAACTGCTGGAGGCAATGTTTACGTTACTATGAGACGGAATTCCGAACTGCTGGAGGCGATGTTTACGTTACTATGAGACGGAATTTCGAACTGCTGGAGGCAATGTTTACGTTACTATGAGACGGAATTTCGAACTGCTGGAGGCAATGTTTACGTTACTATGAGACGGAATTCGAACTGCTGGAGGCGATGTTTACGTTACTATGAGACGGAATTTCGAACTGCTGGAGGCAATGTTTACGTTACTATGAGACGGAATTTCGAACTGCTGGAGGCGATGTTTACGTTACTATGAGACGGAATTTCGAACTGCTGGAGGCAATGTTTTCGTTATTATGAGACGGAATTTCGTTTGCAGATTTAAGTTTGTGCAAGAAAGGAAGAACAATTCAATTTGAAGTTTCAAAGTTTTTCTTGGGGAAGAGGTTGTAAAACCGACAAGATAAAACAGACACTAAAGTGGAGTGGAAACATTTGATAGACAATGTTTTGCTTGGAGGCCCAGCTTCAATTAAGACTAGTGAGAGTAAGATGGACACGAATGCATTCACTTAACAAACCGTTATTGTAGATGCTTCTCTCCTGGGACCTTCATGAATTCGTGGGATCTTAATTAATCACTTGAAGTAATCAATGTACCAAGATCGAAATTCTTCAATAAGTATGAATTAAGTGTATGCATTCTTGTCCTTTTCAATCTAATAATCGACACACACACACACAACAACATATAAGATACTGAGAGGAATTGACAAAGTGGACAGAGACAGAATGTTCCAGAGATGGGACACAGCAACAAGGGGACACAGTTGGAAGTTGAAGACTCAGATGAATCACAGAGATGTTAGGAAGTATTTCTTCAGTCACAGAGTGGTCGGGAAGTGGAATAGTTTAGGAAGTGATGTAGTGGAGGCAGGCTCCATACATAGCTTTAAGAAGAGGTATGATAAAGCTCATGGCGCAGGGAGAGTGACCCAGTAGCGGCCAGTGAAGAGGCGGGGCCAGGAGCTATGAATCGACCCCTGCAACCACAACTAGGTGAGACACACACACACACACACACACACACACACACACACACACACACTTTATATTTACGGTATACAATATCGTCAAAATAATAAATAAGAGACATGCGCAACGCTTAGGTATCATTACAGAAACGTTTCGCTTGGCCAACAAGCATTTTCAGTTAAATGCAGGGGGCATGTAGAGTCGGGGAGGTGACGAGGAGTGTTGTGGTGTGTGCTGAGGCACAAGTGAACCAGTAAGACCTGCCAACTGGAAACTTCTCTAGTTCTAGGTAATGGTGTCTGTGGTATGAATGACTGCCATTTCCAGGCATTTTCTTTTGTTCTTTTGTTTCGGGGATAACCATGCTCGCCCTGAGAAAACCATGTGGAGTAAAGCCATGTTACCATATAGAACACAGGCGTTATTGGAGCGGCTAGCATAACTGTGTTCGTATACTAGTATGGACAAATCCCTACCCTTCCCACCCACGTACAGTTTATTATAACTTCTACAGGGGATGATGTAGATGCCTGAGTACACGTCTGGCGCAAAGTATTATTACTTCAAAGAAAAATCATGAAATTTTACCTAAAAGAAGTTTGAATATTCTTTTTCCTCCTACAAGATATATTTTGTTAAGGTGAGGATGCCGAATCATATATACATTTCAACTATATATTAGAAAAAGATTATGAGCCTCTTGTAGCTCATCACTAGCCAGACGGGAACCTAGAATACAAAAGGTATTTCCAACGAGGCTCTGGAACAGGAAGATGACAGCCTATCGTGCACAAGGTACTGAATTTCTATTGATGGCTCAAGTCCTCAACATGTGCTGAGTTTAGATTCTTCCGTGATCAGCAGCACTTCCCTGTCGTCTAACACTAAAAGGACATAGGTGCCAGTAAGAATGGATACGCAATATAGTCCCACACCAGTTGTCTACCATTCTTCCAAGAAAAGTTTGTGATCCTGTCAGAGCAGTTAGCAAGTATATTTGACACATATGTAAATGTACATACATACACACACACACACATATATATATATATATATATATATATATATATATATATATATATATATATATATATATATATATATATATATATATATATATATATATATATATAATGTCATACCGAATAGGTAAAACTTGCAATTTTGGCCTAAATAGCAACGCTCTTCTTGCCAAATAAGGCAAACGAAAATTTGTGTATGCAAAATTTCTCAAAAATCATTCTGAACCTAACGATAAAATATATATTTCAATGTTTGTTTAATATTAATTAAATTATTTTAAACTTATCTAAAATATATTTAGTTGGATTAGGCTAAATTAAATTTCGCTTGTTATATTAAGGTTAGGTAAGTTTTCTAAGGTTCTTTTGGTACAAAAGACTTAATTTTAAATGAGTACTTGCTAATTGACCAATTTCACCTATTCGGAGCGACATTTTATATATTTTTTTTTTTTTTTATTAACACATCGGCCGATTCCCACCAAGGCAGGGTGGCCCGAAAAAGAAAAACTTTCATCATCATTCACTCCATCACTGTCTTGCCAGAGGGGTGTTTTACACTACAGTTATAAAACTGCAACATTAACACCCCTCCAGAGTGCAGACAATGTACTTCCCATCTCCAGGACTCAAGTCCGGCCTGCCGGTTTCCCTGAATCCCTTCATAAATGTTACTTTGCTCACACTCCAACAGCACGTCAAGTATCAAAAACCATTTGTCTCCATTCACTCCTATCAAATACGCTCACACATGCTTGCTGGAAGTCCAAGCCCCTCGCACACAAAACCTCCTTTACCCCCTCCCTCCAGCCTTTCCTAGGCCGACCCCTACCCCGCCTTCCCTCCACTACAGATTTATACACTCTCGAAGTCGTTCTGTCTCGTTCCATTCTCTCTACATGTCCGAACCATCTCAACAACTCCTCCTCCTGGATAATAGTTTTGGTAATCCCGCACCTCTTCTCTCTCTCTCTCTCTCTCTCTCTCTCTCTCTCTCTCTCTCTCTCTCTCTCTCTCATATATATATATATATATATATATATATATATATATATATATATATATATATATATATATATATATATATATATATATATATATGCAAAACAACCACAGGGAGTTGAATGGTAGCTCTAAGCCTTTCATGTTGCAGTCAACTCATCATTAGGAGCTTTCATTGATGCAGACAAGAGGAGGTCCAAGCAAATACGGTCACACAAATACGGACCACCTCCTCTTTCCTGCATCATTGCAAGCTCCTGATGATGTGTTGATTGTAACACGAAAGGCCTAGAGCTACCATTCAACTCTCCCCGTGGTTGTTTTGCAATTGTATCGTTTGTTCGCGATATTTGCATAAGATTATATATATGGTAATTGTATAAGATTATATATAGAAATTGTGTGTGTGTGTGTATTAAGAATATTATTGTCAATGATACAAAGAAAACTAAAACTAGCGCATTTTCTTGACACATACATTTATATATAATATATCTACTAAATGAGAGGACATTAATTATAGGAACTAGATTTAAACATACACTAAAAATTAAAGTGCAAGAAAATAGAAAAATAATATAATATTAAAACCAGAAGCAAAGTAATTCTAATGACTTTTCCTTATTACAGCGACAAGGATTGCCAATAATGGAGTGGATGCACTGTGACCAGCTCAATGGAATTGACTGAACAAAAGAGTGAATGATTTTATGTTTTTATTGTGGTGTCTGACGTAAAAATATTTACGTCTAACAATAAATGGAAAAATAAACACATAAGCAGTATAATGTGATCCTTTATTGACAACGTTTCGCCCACACAGTGGGCTTTATCAAGTCACAAACAGATCAAACACTAAATGGAGGTTTACATAGTCACCTATTTGTTATAATAAATCAGCATAATGAAGCCGTATAAATTCCGTAAAAAAAATAAATATATATTAGATTGGTTGTCTTGACTTCTTGCCTTGCGAGGAAGCCTGAAAAATTATGATTATCAAACTTAAGTTCTTATAGCATGTGTTATGTCCAATAAAGTTCAGTTAATAACCTGGCTAAACTAATTCCCTAAGTTGTATGTATATGTTCCTGCAGTGGCAACTTGGTTAATAACTTTCCTGGTTATATCTTGTAACTTTTATGTTATTATCAGTGATGAATGCATCAGGTTTTCAGCTCATTTACAAATAAATTAAGAGTTCTTGCCTTGAAGTTTTATATATATATATATATATATATATATATATATATATATATATATATATATATATATATATATATATATATATATATATATAATGCATCGTCCACTGAGTGATCGTCACTAGCGATCAGGCGTCCCTCCAGCTATTGTTTTGCTTATCGTGAAACATTACTGCAACTTCAAGTTGCAAGGTCTTCAACATAGCTCCGTCACATCGCAATTGCAGAAAATACAGAGAAGTGAAAAGTCTTGATTTATAAGGTGAGTAGATCTACAGGTAAAGGGCTTGTGTTCCAGTGTGTTGGAGCTGCCCTTACAATCCAACTGCCATTTCCCCATAGCGTCATCCATCGAGGTTTATTTCTGTTATCTAGGAAGATTAGAGTGGGTCCCGTTTCGTGAGTTTTTAATAGTGTTATTGCAATTTCTCAAGTGATTGATAATGGCTTTGAAAGGAGTTGAGCTAGAGCCTGCCACAGGCTTATTGGTATGAGATTCGTCTTCAGAAATCTACATTGCGGTCACGGAGGTACCCATGCTAACCTTCCTTGAGCCTAGAAATATATCTAGTTATATTCATTTTTATTATGCCGGCATGGTACAGTGATTAACGCACTGGCCTGCTATTTTTAGTGCCGGCCCGCCATGGGTTCGAATCCCACCTGTTTTCAAAGTTACATCCTCTTTGATTTCCATTTACACGTGTTCTTTTTCATATCTCTGTATTAGACTGACAAAGCCCCAGTTATGTGAAATATCTTTTAAATAAAGATATCTCAAATGTCAAACGTGTTTCATTTCTTTATTTGTTGGTATTAAATAGTTTAAAATATACTTGGTAGCACAAAACCGTGGTAGCCGACTGACCACTACCAAAAGCAATCACAGGTAAAAAAAAACGGAAAATAACATTAATTCCCAAGTTGAACATGGAAAAAAAAAAAAAAAAAAGAACCCTGAGAGAGGAGGTGTTTGGCATTCGCTACTCCAGGAATGAACCCTTATAAAATTTTTACTATTTTTTGTAGATCGAATCTATAAGACTGAACTCCTTGTGTAGAATGTTATATTTAAAGGCCAAGGGACTGAACACATCCGTAACCTTTATTACACTACCGACCATTGTTATTACTACCTCTTCGCACGACAAACCTGATCACTACATCAACAACCAGCAAATTACATCTCCACTAGCAAGCCTCGCCCAAGCTGTTACTGTTAATACCTCCTATCTAGTACCTCTATTTAACTCTCCTATATTATGTTTCGGTATTAGACGGATAAAGCACCGGGCGTCGACCCACGAAACCCGCTCCAGATATACGCCAGATGGTCGAAACGGCTCAAATAAAGGAACCCAGATGCTGCACAAGTCTTATTCATCATCTTGTAGGAATCATACAACTTTTATTTAATAACAGGAATGATGTAGAGATCCTCGTGTATGTTCGTGTTACTGATGTTTGTGTAATTTTTTGGTGATTTGAGTAACTCTTCAATTTTTTTTTAGTAATTCGTCAATTTCAGTAATTAGTTAAACTTGTTTTTTTACTTAAACAGACCTTACATGTGTAAAAAAAAAAATGCAATGATCAAACTCTGTGATAGTCGTGCACCTGTCCCTGCTTGTGTTGCTCTGACTCACCAAATCTTAATGACGGCCAACGGGTTAAAGCCCTGACCTTTGAGTTTTAGCACTCGCTAGCCATGGGTTCAACCCCCATCCGTTCCGTTTCTGTCACCCATTGTGATAACTTAATCTTATTAAACATATAGAGGTATTTTAGTGACACATTTAACGTTAATGCTCTCAGTTACAAAACAGTTTATCCTTCAATCGGCCTAAAGTTGTATTGGAGGTAGACGAGACCTGTGGAAACGAATTTACGTAGAGGAGAGAGAGAGAGAGAGAGAGAGAGAGAGAGAGAGAGAGAGATAGAGAGAGAGAGAGAGAGAGAGAGAGTATGTTTGTATGTGTCCACTGCATACACTACATTTATTATAAAACAGTTCATATGCATAATCTGAATTAAAAAAATAAAAAGCAATGCTTATCATAGCATCAGAAAAAATATGCTATTTGAATACACTAAATTTTTAAGCGTGTATTAAACTCTAATTTTGCTTGAATATTATTTAAACTCGTTTGGTATTCTATACACGGTTTCATATTTAAATATTTTCAAGGTTAAACAACTACATCGGTGAAACTTAATATTACAAGTGGCTGAACAAATGAAAATATTAATAATGATTTCAAATAATAATTATACTAATACTACTACTAACAATAATAATAATTATAATAATACTATTGCTGCTACTTGTACTACTGATAATTTACCGACCGCTGTTCGAACCCCTCGTCCACCCTTGTATTTATTCATCGACAGTTGTTTATCATAACTTAATGTAAGTTCATGAATTACAAGTTTAAAATGCCATATGTACAGACTATTTAAAATTCTTACATATTCCTTATTTTATTTCTTTGCTGAAATTGAAGTCAATAGCACATTGAATCCAATCCTTAGTCTTAGAATATAATCCCATGTTTGATAAAAGGAGGTTTAGGTAAGACATTGCTTAATGTTCACACATTCTAGCTCGGACGTTTCTAAAAGACATACTGATACATCTAGTATTAGAATTCGATCAAGAAAATTGATAACGTTTGGACATAAGGTGACTTAATTAGATCTTTACTTATAAAATAATTAAAGAATTAATGATAATTTTTTTTTTGTGGATATCTCATTTGTAACAGATTTAAACAGTTTTTCCATATATCTCACGAAGGAAGGAAATATTACATACGTTTTGTGCTTAAACGAATGTCTTTAAATTAAAATGTAAACAATATAACTTCATGTAACGTATACAGTGGACCCTCGGTTTTCGTTCACCTCCAAACTCGAACAATTATGTAAGTGTATTTTCGTAAGTGTTTTTGTAAGTGTATTTTTGGGGGTCTGAAATTACTAATCTAATTTACATTTGTTCTTATGGGAACAAATTCGTTCGGTAACGGCACTCAAAGAGCATTCTGGAAAGAATTTTCAACGAAAACCGAGGGTCCACTGTATATCAATACGGATTATCTTGTGTGACAGTAACGCACTCCTGTTTAAGAGAACATTTAAAACATGACAGTGAAAACGAAACGTTAGGTAATTATTCGCTGAAACAGATGAAACCATTAATGCATTTTGCTTTATTTTCTTAGTTAAATTGGATATTTGGAGGATTAATCAGTTGGCAGCAATCCAAACGGTTATCTCACACAACTACTGACGCCGAAATGGTCACATGAATATATAATGTCTAATAATCATGGTTTTTATGCTGAGGGATGAAGCCCATTGCTGGCTCTGTTTAAAAATTTGATTACGCCAGCCAGAAACACTACTCAGTGATTAATCAAAGCTTAAATGGGAACAATCACTTGTTTCACGGATTTTACAAATGAATGCTGGGAATAAATAGTCAAATATCAGAGAGAATTCTGGTCTGAGAGAGATAAAGATAAACTGAAAGATAGGTAAACAGAAAGGGTGGGAGGATGAGGTGACTGCCTTGTAAGTCCATACGGAGGCATTCTACCAAGAAGAGTTATCTACTCTTATCTTGATTAGGAACTATCAAATATTATCTTGAAATCTGAGATTTCCTTGCAATCGTGTTATTACGAAGAACAAAGACACAAGGAAACTTATAACGTTGTCATAAGTTTCCTTTTTCTTTGTGCGGGTTTTTAGTGTAGGTTAGGTTAGGTAAGGTTCGTCAAGAAACAGGTCAAGTGTTTCCTGACTCACTGTTGGAGCTTTTGGTCATCTGACCGAGGCCTTCCGCTGGCTTACCGGTCCACCCCTTTAAAAATTATGGTCAGTTATAACCATTCTTCCTTTAGTGTTATAACGATTTCTTGAGTCATAAGGACCACCTTGTAACTAAGAATAGCATGTCGAGATGTTAAGTGTTGTGATTTACATTTCGAGAATGTCTCTCTCAGAGCTATAATATCTGGGTTTTTATTATACACATATGAAAGTAATTCTTTTGCTTCCTATATTATATTCCTAACAATACCATAGGCCACATCTGGAATGGTACTGAGGTGACCCTTCTTAACGTCTGGCTTAGTCCGTTTTCCTTCGTTGTCAGATATTCTCCTTAGTTTGAAGCCTAAAAGAGGACAGTCCAATGTTACCTCAGTGGATTGTCCCTGGCAGACCCCAGGCCGAATCCCAGAAGAACTTGTGCGAAGTTACAAATATGCAGTACTTTGTCACAGCTTATAGACGTTAAAGGGTAAAAATAGCGAGATTTTACCCTGAACTGGGATGCTCAGTGTAAAAATGACGTCCTGGGTTTGAGCCCTGCTGATTGGGATATTTCTTTGCGCTTAATGTCGCTTGTTTCTGCAAATTGAATTGAGTATACTATCGCTTGAGAGGCCAGAGCATACAGGAGATGAACGAATTAGCTGGAGACCATGCCTGAGGCTCACTGGTGTACCCAGCAGTAGAAAAAACGTGGCTTCAAGCTGAGTCAGATTGCCAAGAGCCCCGCAACAGCATCAACCCATAATGAAATAATGTAAATTAATACTTTATCATTTCCAGATTAAAAATAACAAAACGAAACCTGCACACTCCATTAAATATACCAGCCTTTTCCAAATTATAATACCCAAGTGTTGAAATTTTGAAGCCCATCAGAGAAACCTATTTACAGTTATGTAGAAAAATTTTTTTGGGAAAGACCTTTTTAACATTATTTATAGCACACCCACGCATGCAAATAGTCCTATGAATCCTGCACTAGATACATTACACAAATGTGAAAATTTTTAAGCAGACCGAATAAAACGTTCTCGAGTAATAAACGAAAATCTTGAATCATGAAATCATAACATAATTGCGAGCAAATTAATAAAAGGAAATTTATGATACAGCAATCGAAAAATGTTGTCGAAAGTCTTCTGAAAAATAAATCCTTACATTCTTGTTAAAAAATGTTTGATTTTGATTTTAAAACAAATCAGATTTGACAAAATTGGCTAAAAATGTCAATTTCGCACTTAACCCATTATTCATTAAAAAATACTTCCTTTTTAACATACACGATTATTTCGGGGTTTAAAGATGACGAGCAAATTCAAATTTACACAGCACAAAGTTGTGCTTTAATAAAGCCCACCAATGGCAAAAGTTTGATGCCTATCAGAAAAGGCATTCTCAAGTAAATGATCAGAGTAAAGCGACTCAGTTTTTAGCAATTTCAGTAAAATTTCTAATTTACATTTAGAGTAAAATTTGCTTAATTCCATTCTTCTCATAGTAAGCACCGTCAATAATATATCGAAGCCTTAATAAGCATAAACTTTATTTAGTCATTGAACAAAAAATGAATAACACTTTATTCAATAAGACTAACAAATTGAGACTTGTGCCACTCAACAGCTGCATGAGTCTTGCCATTAAGAAACAACACCAGTGGTGAAAATTTGATGCCGATCAGATGAGTCATTCTCTAGTTTTGAAGGAGATTTTTTTATCCATTCCAGACTGCTGGAAATGGGTTCAACAACTTTGGTGACAGGGTATGTGAACATACCAAAAGTTCCAGGAATTTGGTCCTCGTTACTGTACATAGGTGGTGGAATTTTGAAGCCGATAGTCTGAGGCGTTCTCGAGTTATGAGCGAAATAAATAGAAAAGTTACGGTAAGAAACAAAAAATTCAGACATTCTCTTAAAGGTTCCCCTTCTGGGATACCTAATTATTAGGCATTATATTATGTAAAAAGGTATACTCAAGTATATATAAGGTGACTTAATGGAAAAAAATATCACTACTCCGTGGTTATATTCTGCTTTATTGGTTTTTAACTATGAATTACATCCGTACTGTTAATGGTATCAGAGTTATACTGTTTATACTTATGGATCAGTATACTCGTGGTGGATCATGCCCTGATCCACTACGAGGCCTGGTCACGGACCGGGCCGCAGGGGCGTTGACCCCCGAAACCCCTCTCCAGGTACACTCCAGTTAACCCCTTTACCAGGCAAATGTATATCTACACACGCTAATTTTACTCTCCACCTGTCGTCGAATTAGCATACACCTTTATTTGAATGTATGAACTTCCAGAACTCCTGGGATACCTGGAGTATACCTGGAGAGGGTTTCGGGGATCAACGCCCCCCGGCCCGCAGGCCTCGATGGGTTATATAATTTTAATCACTGTCCACCTACCCAATCAATCGTACACCAACATTTAAAATCTGAAGTCAGTCGAAGAAAAACCTCGGGCTACCATTTAGAGGTACTCCTTTAGGGATACTTTAGTTCCAAAGTATACTGAAGTATATTTCGTATTGAACAAAGTAATATTGATATATCCAGGAAGCATAACCCTAATGGAACAGAGTAGTGCCAAAATATACCTGGAGTATTAGTCGTTCAGAACTCAGTAATCCATAAATATAACGAGTATTACTCGGATACCATCAACAGTAGTGATGTAATTCAGAGTTAAAAGCCAATACACCAGAGTATAACCCCGGAGTTCATTAACCCCAGCTGAAATATATGTTGAGTGTTTCATGGTAAAAGGTGTATTACGAAGACTGGGAGAGTCTTCTTAGCTTAGAGTTCATCTACATTTCCTTGCTTTACACTCTTTAGGTGTAGAAGTGTAATTATCTCTTGCCTTCTTATTATCTATATGTTTTGTACTTTTAATTTCTATATTATCTCATTTTTTTTGTATTTAAAATCAACAGAAGTATACTACGAAATCATATTTCAAAGTTGTGTAGCGTTGATATGTAGCGTACTTATAAATAAATATGTCATTTAATAAGCCTCATTAACATATATAATTATTATTATTATTTTTATTATTAATATTATTTAATTTATTATTCCTATTTTTACAACTACTTGGAACGTCTGCCTCCACTACTACCACCACCACCACTACTATTATTATTAATATAGCGGTTCAAAGTAAAACAGCGGGAATTGAATAATTCTTAGATTTACCCAAGTCTCTCTTTTAAATAAAGAAAACGGCTTAAACATGGATTTTGGCAGATGATGGTAAATGATGTTCCGTAAGAATTGCACTTTTCATTGTTCAGTTTTTCATGCAATCCTGTCAGTAAGATTGTTTTAAAACGCAAATGTTGTAACATTTTGTAACTTGAAGTGTTGTGTTAACAAGTTTATATGACGCTTTGATTTTGATTGTCTTGAAATTTTATGTCTTATTGCGATTGATGCTAATATTATGTATGTATACATAGAATGAAGCAAGACGTTTTTCTAGCGATGATTAGTTACCATTTTTCAACCACTGACGAAATTATTCTTCACTTTGTTTGGATGCTTATTGATTTTCTGATTGCACAATTTTTTAAACATTGTACTCTACGATTTCTGTCAAGACGGTATGTGAGCCTTTTAAGTAGGGCATAGTTTATAAAAATAATTTGAGACATGATCTTCCACTCCCTTAGTGCACAGGAGTTGCCCCCAAATAAATAGAAAAGAGAAGGATATAGATGTTTCTTCTTTAGGAATACGTGCAGTTTCTTTGGAAGTTCCTTCTCCCGGTGACTGCATGAGTTGTGATGTGGAGTGACTCAGTGACTAGTTGTGTGGAGAAAATTCTCCAAAAGAGGGGGGTATGCGCCCTTACTACCCTTGTTAAGGGCCCTCACCCTTTCCTCCCTTAGGAAAGGGTCAGATGAGGCGCGTCTGGCTGAGAAAAACAATTTAATTCAAGCCAGATGTACTGTCAACAGTGTGTCAAGAATTGTGCTGACCACAGCACCTCGTGGCACCACATGGCTGCACGAGGCACGAGCCACAAGGCAGCATGAGGGGCAGATTGACTTTAAATATCGAAGGGGAAGGGGCTACGGCGCGGTGTATAACCGGACAAAGAGACAATCGTCGTATGCGTTCGTCCTCCCTCAATCTCCACTAACGTCGGGAAATCGGATAAGAATTCTGTTTCAGCGCGTTTAGTGAATAACATCAACATTGCAGTATATTCAGACGTGTGCGCAGCTTCTTACTGCAAAAAGAGAAACGTAGAGACAATCGCAAGTGAACTCCATCGAAACAAGACGGATTCTTCAGCGGCATTCTACAATCAAGACAGCATTTCCGCCGTATATGGTGGAGCCAACACCATCGCTCAAAGCTACACGAGCAAGGTATGAATTTGATGTTCTGGTCAGGCAGAGGACTGCGCAGTTCTTGTAGTCAAGAACATTAAATTTTACCTATTGACGGAGGTTATGCGTGGACTTTTTAGTCCAAACACGTGAGTGTAAATTCAGTCTGGAGTCAAAGACTGAAATATGGACATACGCTCCTTTGGGGCAATATATTATAATAAATCACTTGTATTTTTTCCATACAGCCCTGTGGAGAATGAGGTCATAGATGGATCCCCTGAGAAGGTGTTGGGAACGGCTGCGACATCTTGGATTCATCAATAAGCTAAGTATTAGCGAACCATACATTCCATGTTATCGTTGGAGCCCATCCTCCACAAGTTGTGTTGATCCTGTGATGTGGAGTGACTCAGTGACTAGTTGTGTTGATCCTGTGGTGTGGAGTGAATCAGTGATTAGTTGTGTTGATCCTGTGATGTGGAGTGACTCAGTGACTATTTGTGTTGATCCTGTGATGTGGAGTGACTCAGTGATTAGTTGTGTTGATCCTGTGATGTGAAGTGACTCAGTTACTAGTTGTGATGATCCTGTGATGTGGAGTGAATCAGTGATTAGTTGTGTTGATCCTGTGATGTGGAGTGACTCAGTGACTATTTGTGTTGATCCTGTGATATGGAGTGACTCAGTGATTAGTTGTGTTGATCCTGTGATGTGGAGTGACTCAGTGACTAGTTGTGTTGATCCTGTGATGTGGAGTGACTCAGTGACTAGTTGTGTTGATCCTGTGATGTGGAGTGACTCAGTGACTAGTTGTGTTGATCCTGTGATGTGGAGTGACTCAGTGACTAGTTATGTTGATCCTGTGATGTGGAGTGACTCAGTGACTAGTTGTGTTGATCCTGTGATGTGGAGTGACTCAGTGACTAGTTGTGTTGATCCTGTGATGTTTGTCACTGCAGTTACTTGCGAGGATCATCTTAGTGTTTCTCTTTCCTTTGCAGAGTGCAAATGTTGTGCTATTGGTGATGTTTAGATGCTGCCTATTTTATTTATTGGTCATACGAATTGGACTATTAATATGGCTATTTCCTGTTTTGCAAGCAGGAAGGGTATTTTCCGGTAGACAAGGTGATGTTTGAAGATGATTCTTGCATGGTGATGCCTCAAACAGTGGAAGAGACAATGATCTGGAACAGAAACAACAGGAAGACCAGAGTGAGCCCATGATTTACCAAGAAGTGTACTGCAATGTTTTTGGAACATTGCAGCAAGTCCAATTTTTATTTACATCAGCTCTATACCTGTAGTTTTGTGCTGCTAGCTTAGTGTGTCCTAGCCTTAGTGTGGGTATTGTTATGTCTATTAATATTGTTTTATGCCTTTCATTTTGGGAACATATATTACTCTTCATATAAAAAGAGAGGAGCTTACGACGACGTTTCGGTCCGACTTGGACCGTCGTAAGCTCCTCTCTTTTTATATGTGCGGGTTGTGTGTGTATTGTTCCAGTCACGGTATTGAGCCTTTTTTGTTATATATTACTCTTACTTGATTACATGTGTGATTATTTCATTTTGACTGAACTTGACTGATTTCTAATTATTCCTTAGATTGTGCTATACATGGAGAGCTATTCATTTTACTTAAATAATATACTCTAATTGGATACACGCACTTATTATTATCAAAGCAGAGTCTACAAGTGAAGTGACTCGCAAAATCATAATTACGTGAGTGTAAACAACTCACAGAACTGTTTGAGATCGACCTGACAAGTCAGTGCACGCTGGCCTTGCCAGTTTTACGGCTGGTTCACCGTGGATTCGAATCACATCAGTTCTACGAGTTAAGAATCTGCAGTTTTAATTCAACACATCTAGAGTTCTCTCACACTGGGTATGTTTGTGGTGGTGCTCACATACTGAGTGAGTGCAAACATACCCTGTACCCCAACATAGCCCCAACAGTAGTACGTACCCTACTGTGCCCATACTCCACTCGTTTTAAATGCGTAGTAGATGCGTAGTAATGCGTAAGCTAAAAATTTTGTTTAGTTCATTCACGAACTAATATTATATCAGCTTTTAGTCAGTAATTGTGCAACTCCTGTCTTACTGATAACCCTAAAACCCCGAAATTACCTTAGAAATGTGCAATTACTATGGATATTACTATACAAAAGTCCTATTCTTAAAAAGTACCTTTTAGCGTCCTGATGATCCTCAAATATGGTAATTATTTAAAAAAGAAGAAGCGCTTTTAGTTGTCACTCTGCCTGGAATGTTTAAGATTTTTCCCAGTTTTCGAAAATCTCTCAAAAACATTCGACTTTGTCTCTGTACCTGACCACCACCATCAACCAACCAACCAACTAACCACACACCACTACCCACCACTCACCATCCAGCTTTCTCCACCAAGTACCAACTAACCACAACCCAGCGCCAGCCATCCACTAAAAATCACCCGTAAAAGGCTAATCCTCAAATATAATCTAGTTAGCAAATCACACACAAATTACTACTGCCATCGTCTCCACCAGTCATCCTAGCGACCATAAACAAGATGAACTCGCAAAAAAACTAAAGTTTACTTGCGTTAAGTCTCTAAAGCAGTTCCTTGCGGCAAGAGTCTTTCATATCTCCCGAATTAATCATTTATTACCAAAAAGACGGTAGGTATCATCTCTAACCCAACTAAATGATTTATCAACGTTTGGGTAAGCATGTGAGACTTTTCCTCATATTTTAGCAACCCGAAACCTGCGATAATGACCAAGAAATTACTGGGATCTAAACCTCACGCCGCTAAAATTCAGCGACATATGTACACTCAATGAGATGGCTCGTTGCGCCAGACGTCATTTTTACCTGCCAGATCGTTCACTAATTTACAGGTAGAGGAAACACTTAGTAAGCGTCGTTCATTAATGCACAGGTGTGTGAGTAAGGCGCGAGGGAGACTAGCAGAGACGGTCAACATGGTTCACTCAGTGTGTTGTACATAAGCAGCTGTGTGTTGTTGTGACGATTTAGTTAACATTAAGTTAATACAAGTAAGTTAATACAAGATCAAAACTGTGCTTGTGATGTCCCGTCTTCAGTAATTATTTTAGCATATTATTTTAGAATTAACAATGATTGTATCACTTGCTACCTTTCTTTCTAGCACTATGCAAATACACACATTTTTTTTTTTATTAACACATCAGCCGTCTCCCACCAAGGTAGGGTGGCCCGAAAAAGAAAAAAAACTATCATCATTCACTCCAACACTGCCTTGCCAGAGGCGCCCTTACACTACAGTTATAAAACTGCAACATTACCACCCGAATAAGCAAAACTGGTCAATTAGCAACAACTCATTTAAAATTAAGTCCTTTCTTAAATTTTCTCTTATACGTTTAAAGATATATTTTTTCATTTATGTTAATGTAAAAAATACTAATTTTGTACCAAAAGAATCTGAGAAACCTTAACTAACCTTATTATAACAATCGTAACTTAATTTGGCCAAATCCAACTAAATATATTTTAGATAAGTTTACAATAATTTAATAATAAAAAATACACAAACTTTTGCTTGCTTTATTCTGCAAAAAGAGCGTTGCTATTTAAGCCAAAATCGCAAGTATTACCTATTAGGCAAGGCACACACACACACACACACACATACATAAATACATACACACACACACACACACACACACACACACACACACAACATATATATATATATATATATATATGTCGTGCCGATTAGGTAAAACTGGTCAATTAGCAAGAACTCATCTAAAATTAAGTCCTTTCTAAAATTTTCTCTTATACGTTTAAAGATATATTTTTTTCATTTATGTTAATGTAAGAATTTATAATTTTGTACCAAGAGAAACTTTGAAAACCTACCTAACCTTATTACAACAAGCGCAATTTAATTTAACCTAACCCAACTAAATATATTTTAGATACGTTAACATTAATTTAATAATAAACAAACACAATGAAATATATTTTTTTCGTTATGTTCAGAATGATTTTGGCGAAATTATTGCATACACAAATTTTCACTTGTCTTATATGGCAAGGTGAGCGTTGCTATTTAAGCCAAAATCGCGAGTTTTACCTAATCGGCACGACATATATATATATATATATATATATATATATATATATATATAAAATAAAAAATCCGTAATCACCCTCGTGTAATCCATAGACATTAAAATTTAATATCAAACTTGTTTTCAACAAATCACTGAACGGGTCGGGGTTTGAACCCGTTTCAAGCGAATCCAAAAACTCACAGGACATGGCTTCTACCCCCCACCTGTTCCGTGATTTGTTTGCAATTGTGTTATTACGATTTCATGTATACTGATTTTGATAAATTAATTTTTAGGCCTTAATATCTGCTTACGTTAAGTCTTTATTTACACCTACAATAATTATTGAAATACTGTTGGTTCCAATGAATTTCCCTTCTGTTTCATAGGTACGTACATAGGGAAACAAACAGATTCGTTAATATACCTTATTAAAAGAGGCAACAGTTGAAAAACTATAATTTATTTTTTCTGTTAATTACCAGTGCCCCTGCAGCTATTCATTTTGAAATTAATTAGATTAATGAACGAGTTTTACCTCAGATGTCGTTATGCTTGCTGTTTGAACACCTAAAGGGTGCATAAAATATATATAAATATAACGATAATATCTCTGTTGATCTGCAGTACTCGCCTGTGTAATTAATCAAATGTAGTTGATCTGTATGATCATAAGAATACGAGAATGATGTTTGCCTCTATGCTGGTAATAATAAATACTGATCATTCAGTACGCGCGCGCGCGCAAACACACACACACACACACACACACACACACAGGGACAGGATGTTCCAGAGAGGGAACACAGAAACAAGGGGACACAACTGGAAGCTGAAGACTCAGATGAGTCAAAGGGATGATAGGAAGCATTTCTTCAGCCACAGAGTAGTCAGGAAGTGGAATAGTCTAGAGAAAGATATAGTGGAGGCAGGAACCATACATAGTTTTAAGACGAGGTATGATAAAGCTCATGGAGCAGGGAGAGCAGAGACCCAGTAGCGGACAGCGAAGAGGCGGGGCCAGGAGCGGAGTCTCGACCCCTGCAATCACAATTAGGTGAGTACACACACACACACACACACACACACACACACACACACTGTGTGTGTGTGTTATAAAAAAAAAATTTTTTTTTTTATTAGTATATATATATATATATATATATATATATATATATATATATATATATATATATATATATATATATATATATATATATATATATATATATATATATATATTTTACATATTATAGTTTTTATATATATATATATATATATATATATATATATATATATATATATATATATATATATATATATATATATATATACATGCAGAACAAACTCTGAAAAATAGTGAAATTTTAAGTGCTTTCGTGATTTCTCACATTATCAAGGAACTACAGAAATAAATAATCAATATAAAGGTATATAAGGACGAGATTAAACACCGCGTTAAACTTACCTTTTTATGTTGATGATTGAGTTAAACTTACTGTATTCTCATCAATGTTTTTGAGAGCTTTGCGTATTTGCAGCCCAGAGTTCATAGATGAAGAAATCTTGAAGATTTATGAAATAGCTAATGATCTAAAACACCCAGAACACTTAATTGATAAATCTTTTAAAATTGCTAAAAATACTTTTTTAATTCAAAAGAGGACAGCCAACCTTATTCGACTAATAATATAACTTCTCTACTTAAGAATTTTAATATCAAAGTTGTATGTCAAAATCTTGATTCAGTAAAAACAATTTTGATAAAATTCTCCAGAAATGCTGATGGCTGTGTCTACATGATTGCTTGTAAAAAATGAGATAAAATTTATTACGGTTAAAGTGTGAAAAGTCTTGAACTAAGATGACACCAACATAAATATAGCATTAGAAGTGGACAAGATTTGAATGCTCTGTTTATTCATATAAGAGATTTTAACCATCCAATTGATTTTCAAGGCAGAGAAAGTTATATCATATAGATCCATGGTTGTGAAAAATAGAATCAAGCTTCATAAAAAATAGTTTTGAAATTAATATGAATATTGCTTTAGGATTATACAAATTGGATTCATTGATAATGAATAAAATTTGGGAAGAATTTAAAGTACATTCGACAAGTTAAAATCTTAAAGCTTGGGTAGAATATAAACTGTTTGACAGGTTCTTGACCACCTACCTACATCATCATAAACAAATTAGGTGTTTTAAGTTAACCGCGAGGTCTTATCTCGTCCTTATATGCCTTTCTGTTGATCTTATTTTTACAGATCCTTGGTAATGTGAGAAATCACGAAAGCACTTGGAATTTCACTATTTTTTCACAGTGGCTTTTCTGCATATTGTACTATCACCTGTTTACTGTGATCTTATTGTAGGCGCAACCTACTCCTGTTCGGCAACGTCTGCAAGGCGCGGCAAATTGTTAACCACATTAGTCAACAAAGCAGTGTGCAACTACCCAAGAACAGATAATTGTGTCCCTCTGCCCCATCATCGCAGGAATCACAGAGGCAGACCCAAGAAAAAATCCACTGAAAGCGAGAAAATTTGCGCACAGGTTAGGAAAAAAATCTAAGAAGGTAACACAGTGGGAGCAATCGGAATAATTACTAGTGACGACACTGTTGCTCCCAAAGATGAGGCAACAGCCCAAGCACTTAAGAAACAAGCACTCAACCAGGGACACTAGAGTCATCAACAACGACCCTGAGGAAGATTCCATCACTGAACAACTAATTTTGCCAGAATCAATAATCTATAAAGCGATCGTGTCCTTTCCAGCAGGATCTGCAGGAGGTTACACTGGAATTCGACCACAACACCTCAAAAAGATGGTAAATCCAGTACTTGGCGCATCTCCATCAATTCTTTTCTCTGAGTTAACAACTTTCGTCAACAACTGTCTGGCCGGGCGGATCCCAGAATAAATTAAACTTTTCTTTTTCGGAGCCTCGTTATGCGCTTTGAAGAAGGATGGAGGTATCAGACCCATTGCTGTTGGTAACACTCTTCGCCGTCTCGTTGCCAAAGCAGCAGTAAGAAACATTCGCCTAGAAGCCGCCAGTTTACTCCAGGCAAACAAACTGGGCTTTGGGGTCTCTCAAGACAGGGAAACTGCAGCTCATACAGCTAGGGCCTACATCAGAAATCTACCAGAAGACAGGGCCGTAGTCAAACTAGACTTTAAAAATGCCTTTAATATGGTGAAGAGATGTGGTCTTGCCGGCTGTTCGAGATCAATTCCCCCAGCCTTTTTTCCTTCATTTCAGATGGCTACAGCAAACCCTCAATTCTTTTGTTTGGCGAACATGAAATTCCCTCATCAGAGAATGTTCAGCAGGATGATCCACTCGCTCCACTTCTCTTCTGCTTGGCGGTAAGAGAACTAACTTCCTGCGCGAACTCAACATCTGGTACCTGGATGATAACACTCTGGCAGGTACTGAAGAGTCCCTGCTAGAGGACCTACAACGGTTAAAGACACAGGAAGAAACCTTAGGACTCATCCTCAATCCCTCCAAGTGTGAAATCATCACAACCAACCAGGTAATAATCACAGCTGTGCAAACAATCCTTCCTTAAGTCCTACTACCACCCCGTCCAAGAGCATCCTCTTGGGAGCACCACTGGGTCATCAGGCCATCGACACAGTCCTCAAGGACAAACTGAATGTCATGAAGAAAATGGAGGAGAGAATAAGTGATCTTGATGCCCTGTATCTCCTCAAGGTGTCTTACTCTACCAAGACTCACCTACTTCCTGAGGTGCGCTCCCTCTTTCGACAACCCAACACTCAGCGAATATGACTTACTCCTCAGAACTATCTTTAAAAAGGCACTGAATCTGTCACTGGAAGATCAGCAATGGGATCAAGCAACTCTCCCAGTGCGACTGGGAGGTATAGGTGTGCGCAAGGCAACGCAGGTAGCTTTACCTGCATTTCTGTCCTCGTGCATGGCTTCCAGTGGACTAGTCAAGGATATTGTCCCCGAACGCTTGAGAGGTGCGGTAGGAGCTCAAGACCCCAGTTTCATTGAAGCAGCCGGGATATGGGACACCTTTGCAGATTCCTCAAGCAGACCAGCTCCGCCCAAAGAACACACAGTCCCAAAGGGACAAACCGATCATTGAAAAAGTTGCCATCACAATGCACAACAACGCTTCAGGAAAGGACAAAGCTCGTCTTCCAGCGGTGAAATCACCACATTCAGATTTCCTTTTAGTCGTTCCCAACTCCTCACTGGGCACAGGACTCGACCCACAGGCCATTCGGATTGGTGTTGCTCTTCGCCTAGCCGCCCCCATACTCACTGAACATAGGTGTATTTGCGGCAGGGCGTCGGCTGATCAGTTCGGACTTCATGGTCTCGCGTGTCATACATCAGAAGGGAAGTGTGCTAGACATGAGGAGATCAACGACATCATAAAGAGAAGCCTCGCCACAGCCCGTTGCCCAGTTCAACGGGAACCCTAAGTATGGAGGTCCAACGGAAGTCAAAAGCGTCCAGATGGAGCCACTATGCTACCCTGGAAGGATGGTAAGCAGATTGCATGGAAGTACACCTGTGCTGCCACGTTGGCGGACACCTTCTTCCCATACACTGAAGTTGAAGGGGGTGGAGCCGCCAGTTACAGGGAGACCCAGAATATCCGCAAATATGACGGCCCGCCCAGTTGCTATAACTTCATCCCAGTAGGGTCGAACACCCTTGGAACATGGGAAAAGTGTGCTCTAAAGTTCCTCAAAGAGTTGGGAGAAAAACTCATCACACAAACAAAGGATCACAGAGAGGCCAGCTTCCTCTTTCAGAGAGTCAGTGTCGCGATCCAGAGGGAAAATGCCTGCAGCATTCTGGGCATGCGGCCGACTGCCAGGGAGCTGGATGAAGTTTAAGATGTAGGCTCTGACATGTCATGTATGTTCTACTTTTTATTGTATTTTTGTTAATGTATTTTGTCTTTAAATAAAGTTTACATAGAATATAAAATATAGGGGGTGGTAGGAGAAAAAATATTCAAACAGCTCCGGGGAGAATCTCGAGATTTCCCTGGATTTAGTTTATTCTTTTCTCTGAGGATGAGGGTCCTCCATATATATATATATATATATATATAAAATATATATATATATATATATATATATATATATATGTCGTGCCGATTAGGTAAAACTGGTCAATTAGCAAGAACTCATCTAAAATTAAGTCCTTTCTAAAATTTTCTCTTATACGTTTAAAGATATATTTTTTTCATTTATGTTAATGTAAGAATTTATAATTTTGTACCAAGAGAAACTTTGAAAACCTACCTAACCTTATTACAACAAGCACAATTTAATTTAGCCTAACCCAACTAAATATATTTTAAATACGTTAACATTAATTTAATAATAAACAAACACAATGAAATATATTTTTTTCGTTATATTCAGAATGATTTTGGCGAAATTATTGCATACACAAATTTTCACTTGTTTTATATGGCAAGGTGAGCGTTGCTATTTAAGCCAAAATCGCAAGTTTTACCTAATCGGCACGACATATATATATATATATATATATATATACTGATCTCTGGCCGAAGGAGACTCGAACCTACGAACCTTGCAACAAGGTATGCAGTGCTTTACCGACCATACCACACTAGACAATACCTTGGCGCCCAGCTCACGCTAGACGTTTTGATCCAAGGCAGCCAGCTTTCAGGCAGGTGGCTTACAGCTTTTCATCTCATCCCCTGCATGCATCGACCAACTAGAGATTTTTACTCACATATCTATATATATATATATATATATATATATATATATATATATATATAAATATAGGTGAGTACATTAGTGTGTGTGTGTGTGTGTGTGTGTGTGTGTGTACAAAGAAGCATCTCAACCTGGGAAGGTGGGCAAATAGATATTTAATTTTGTAACAAATAGAACCCAAAGAGAGTCTCCGAAATAACGATCTTAACCACTCATTACTTTCATTCATCACCTGTTTCCCTATTTCACCTATTCCACCACTATTCCACCCCGTGAACGTAACTATCCCAAATCTCCATATGCAAGCTCGTTGCGGGAAGTTGCTTGTCACCTTGGCTATCTCGTCTCATTTAGTGTGTTGGAGGTTCGTATTAGCACTCGTAATACCGATGATGTGTGGGGTGGGGTCATAGCAATAAAAAGGCACAATACCGTGACTGGAACAATACACAAATAACCCGCACTTAGGAGACTCGAACTTATGACGTTTCTGTCTGACTTGGACCGTTAACTCCGTGTGACTAGTTAATATTCCAAGTTGTACCGAAACGTCGTCATAAGTTTTATTCTCCTAAGTGCTGGTTATTTGTGTAATGGATTGTAATGCTAGAGTTAATTCTGATTTAGATTTCAATGTCGTGTGATAAACTCCTGCATGTGTGTGTTTATATATATCCTCATGTGTACTCAGCCCCTGGACTTACTGCCTTAATAAACACCTGCATGTGTTTGTATTTTTGCCTATTTGTTTTTACAGTTTTGTTTTTATCTATCTGCAGCTACAGGAGCAGTGTCATTCTTGTGGTGTCCAATCTGCAGTAATTATCATAAAATGTTTTAAAAAATTGCAGTAGTTGTAGCACTTTCTGACTTCCCATTTTAAGAGGTTCCTCCGAAAGGTGACTTATAAATAGTTGTCCTATCTTTTTTCATTCTTTTTTCCTCCAAATTTTTTTCCATTTCTCTCATTACTCGCGAAAGCCTCTTCATCGCTTGTACACGGTAACGAGGACCAGATTCATGTACCAATGGACAAAGTTGTAGAACCCGGTGAACAGAGTTATAGAACCCTTTCCTAGAATCATGGAAAGACTCCTATAATTTCCAGAACCCTCAGCAGTGTAGCCTCAAAATTTCAAAGAGTCGCCTCATAATTCAGTGAAATTCAAGTGACTATGTGCAGATTTGCTCAGTTTTTTGTGTAAAATAGTGTGAATTTTTTTTATTTCCGTTAAATCTTTGGGTTTACCTTATCGGAAAGGCTTCATTACTGAATAGCTGATGCATATAAAGGCCAGGATAGAACCCATTAAGTTTTATTCATATCCCATAACCGGAGAATGCCTCTTCGGAGCTGCTCCAAATTTTGATCCCTAGTGTTGTTTCCTGAATGCAAAGTTGGCGTTGTTAATGGGTGGCATTAAACAAAATTTGCCAATTTTATTGAATAATTGGTGATATTTACTTTCAATAACTAAGAAGGCCTCTTCCGATCAGCTTCAAAATATAAATGATGATATATTCTGGAAGAAGATGCCATGCCCATACGTTCAGTCTGAATAGGAGCAAATTTTAAATTGTTCTGAGATCCTAGGAATCGGATCAGTAACTGGAGAATGGCTTTTCTGATCGGCTTCAGACTTTCGCCACTGATAGACTTAAATAAACGAAAGCTTGGTATTCACTTTGAGCTGTATAAATTTAAATTTACCATTATTATTAAATATTTTTCCATGGTGTAATAACAATAGAATGCTTCTTCTGATGAACTTCAAACGGTAGAAGAACATCGTGATTAGAAGTTCTTTTGCATTGATTTTAGGATGTTTGGGTGCCAATATGCCAAATTTTTAGCCATTTTGTCAGTGAATTCTCGTAATAAAAATTTTGTTTAACCGGATTTTAGAGATTTTTAAATAAAATATAAATGAGAAAAGAAAACTGGAAAAAAATTAAAAATGTTTTTTTTTTTTAACGTTTTTAATTTAAAATAGGATAGACTTTTCTATTTTCGAAACATTCTCAAAAATTTTTGTTTGTTAATTGTGAACACCTTATTTGACCAGCGTCACATTTTCAACGCTGGCGAATTTTACCTAAGGACACATTCAGGAGTGTATTTACACGCAGGGGTGACCAGCGGACAACGTTCCATTGGCTATTTCCAAATTTGGTTTCGGTGTGATAAATGGACTGGCTTCAGATTTTTAACTCTTTTACATCCTCCTTAGAAAATACACAGATAACCCTCACATACGTGAATTACAATAATATATAAACTGCTTGTGGAAACAAGTACACCAAACGAGGAGTAGAATGAAATTAGCTCAGAGGCACCCACACCATCGTATGTCCTCGGATCAAGGTAAAACACCTAGCTCTTCTGGGTGCTTGATCCTTGTAGGATTGAGTGGTCCTGTGGGTTAGAGTGTCATGTGTGATTTTCGCTAGTCGTGGTGTTGTTATTGATTATATATATATCCAGGAAATAATCAATGCTGTGCGAACAATCCTCCCGGAAGTCTCTACTACCACTCCATCCAACTCTTGGGAGCACCGCTGGGTCACCAGGCCATCGACACGGTCCTCAAGGACAAAGTGAATGACCTGAAGAGAATGGAGGAGATAATAAGCGATCTTGATGCCCATGATGCCCAGTATCTCCTCACAAGGTGTCTTACTATGCCAAGACTCACTTCTTGAGGTGCGCACCCTCTTTTGACAACCCAACACTTGACGAGTATGACGCACACCTGAGATCAACCTTTAAGAAGGCACTGAATCTGTCAATAGAGGATCAGCAATGGGAGCAGACAACCCTCTCAGTGCGACTGGGAGGTATAGGGGTGCGCAAAGACACGCAGGTAGTTTTACCTGCATTTCTGTCGTCGTGTTTGGCTTCCAGTGGATTAGTCAAGAAGATTGTCTCCGAACGCTTGAGAGGTGTGGTGGGAGCTCAAGACCACAGGTTCATTGAAGCAGCCGTGCGGTGGGACAACCTTGCAGACTCCTCCAGTAGACCAGCTCCTCCCAGAGAGCACAAACAGTCCCACTGGGACAAAGTGATCATAGAAAAAATCGCCTACACAATGCTCACCATCGCTTCAGGAAAGGACAAAGCACGTCTCCTAGCGGTGAAGGCACCACACTCAGGAGATTTCCTTCTAGCCGTTCCCAATTCCTCCCTGGGCACTCGACTCGACCCAAAGGCCATTCGGATCAGTGTTTGTGAATATTTCGCCTGCTCTTGCGAATTCCTAGCATTGTAAAAATCTCTAGTTGTGTCGATGCATGCAGGGGATGAGATGAAAAGCTGTAAGCCTTCCTGCCTGAAAGCTGGCTGCCTTGGAATAACGTCTAGCGAAAGCTGGATACCAAGGTATTGGACCAGTGTGGTACGGTCGGTAAAGCACTGCGTACCTTGTCATGAGGTTCGTAGGTTCGAGTCTCCGTCGGCCAGAGATCAGTGTTTGTGAATATTTCGCCTGCTCTTGCGAATTCCTAGCATTGTAAAAATCTCTAGTTGTGTCGATGCATGCAGGGGATGAGATGAAAAGCTGTAAGCCTTCCTGCCTGAAAGCTGGCTGCCTTGGAATAACGTCTAGCGAAAGCTGGATGCCAAGGTATTGGACCATGTGGTACGGTCGGTAAAGCACTGCGTACCTTGTCATGAGGTTCGTAGGTTCGAGTCTCCGTGGCCAGAGATCAGTGTTTGTGAATATTTCGCCTGCTCTTGCGAATTCCTAGCATTGTAAAAATCTCTAGTTGTGTCGATGCATGCAGGGATGAGATGAAAAGCTGTAAGCCTTCCTGCCTGAAAGCTGGCTGCCTTGGAATAACGTCTAGCGAAAGCTGGATGCCAAGGTATTGGACCAGTGTGGTACGGTCGGTAAAGCACTGCGTACCTTGTCATGAGGTTCGTAGGTTCGAGTCTCCGTCGGCCAGAGATCAGTGTTTGTGAATATTTCGCCTGCTCTTGCGAATTCCTAGCATTGTAAAAATCTCTAGTTGTGTCGATGCATGCAGGGATGAGATGAAAAGCTGTAAGCCTTCCTGCCTGAAAGCTGGCTGCCTTGGAATAACGTCTAGCGAAAGCTGGATGCCAAGGTATTGGACCAGTGTGGTACGGTCGGTAAAGCACTGCGTACCTTGTCATGAGGTTCGTAGGTTCGAGTCTCCGTCGGCCAGAGATCAGTGTTTGTGAATATTTCGCCTGCTCTTGCGAATTCCTAGCATTGTAAAATCTCTAGTTGTGTCGATGCATGCAGGGGATGAGATGAAAAGCTGTAAGCCTTCCTGCCTGAAAGCTGGCTGCCTTGTAATAACGTCTGCGAAAGCTGGATGCCAAGGTATTGGACCAGTGTGGTACGGTCGGTAAAGCACTGCGTACCTTGTCATGAGGTTCGTAGGTTCGAGTCTCCGTCGGCCAGAGATCAGTGTTTGTGAATATTTCGCCTGCTCTTGCGAATTCCTAGCATTGTAAAAATCTCTAGTTGTGTCGATGCATGCAGGGGATGAGATGAAAAGCTGTAAGCCTTCCTGCCTGAAAGCTGGCTGCCTTGGAATAACGTCTAGCGAAAGCTGGATGCCAAGGTATTGGACCAGTGTGGTACGGTCGGTAAAGCACTGCGTACCTTGTCATGAGGTTCGTAGGTTCGAGTCTCCGTCGGCCAGAGATCAGTGTTTGTGAATATATATATATATATATATATATATATATATATATATATATATATATATATATATATATATATATATATATATATATATATATATATATGAGGTCCACCTCTGGTGTACATTGTGGGACCCATAGCCTCGGAGAAGTGGATAAAAAGGCTCCAAGGAAGAATATTTAGATTTCTTTCTGAATATATATATATATATATATATATATATATATATATATATATATATATATATATATATGTATATATATTGTGTGTAATATATAATGTTTGTGCGTGAGAGAGAGGAGTGGAAAGGGACCTACTGCGACCATTTAACTTTCTTCGCTTGACAGGCAAATCCTGTGGGCTCAGTTTATTTCTGACACTGGTGAGTATTTAAGAGTTCGCGATCTCGCAATAGCCCATTTCCAACCCTGGCGATGCATTGCCGATGCTGCTCATGCTGCCATGATAGGAATTAGAATTATATTTTATTATTATAGAATTCCCTCTCTCATCTCATGCTGTAAATGCTATAAATGTCAGTAGGTTGAGCAAAACCTAGGGCTACAAGCATAGAGTTGTTTTGAAAACTATGAGTAAGACTGTTTGGTCGTACACATTCAAATGCATGACTGCTCATAAGGTCCTCAGTACTTCTTGCGCAATTTACGTGTTGTTTTTTCTCATCCTCCTCGTCCACTGCATCCGTGATACACGGGTCCTCCTGCCGAATAGGTAAAATTGGTCAATTAGCAAGAACTCGTTTAGAATTAGGTCCTTTTAAAATTTTCTCTCTACGTATAAAAATATTTTTTTTTTAATTTATGCTAATATAAAAGTTAATGATTTTGTACCAAAAGAACCTTATGAAACTTATCTAACTTTATTATAACAGTGCAATTTAATTTAGCTTAATTCAACTAAATATATTTTATAAAAGTTTATAATAATTTAATAAACAAACACATTGAAATATATTATTGCATACACAAATTTTCGTTTGCCTTATTCGGCAAGAAGAGTGTTGCCATTTTAGCCAATATCACAAGATTTACTTATTCGGCACATTAAAAAATAGTGAAATTCTTGATTTCTCACATTATCAAAAGGTAAAAAATATCAAAAATGCTTGGAAGTTCACTGTTTTTTTTACTGTGAATATGTACTCTAACCATTGTCCATGCCAGTATCAGGCCCACCACTTTAGCCACTCAACCATATGGGATCTAGAAGGAAGGATTTACAACCAACACTTAAGTGACAAGGTAGTAATCCTCTTCCACCAACTGTGACACTGTCTCATTCCACGCTGCCACAGCTTTCATGTCAAATGTATTCTTATACCCCTCAAAGCCATGCAGTATATAAACAAAAGATAAATCGTAATGAACGACTGTCAATTACTAATAAGAATAATGGTACTCGAACCACCTGGCCCTCCTTACAAGCATGACCTACTTCGACTAGTGGGTCCCACCCTCATGTGACTGTCTGAGACAATTGCAGCTTTTCTCCGTCCTCAAGCCTATATTAAATTCACGTAGGCTTAGGGAGAGAACTTTTGATCAACGCCAAGGGAGTAAACACCCTTTATTCAAGGATAAGAGATTGAACACCTTAATTAAATTTATTCTTCTGCTTAGTAACCCGTGTCTACGCTGCGTTGACTATTGCTTCAGCGCTCCACGACTGTACTCTCAGCTCATGCCACGACTCAACTCTCAGCTCATGCCACGACTGTACTCTCAGCTCATGCCACGACTGTACTCTCAGCTCATGCCACGACTCTACTCTCAGCTCATGCCACGACTGTACTCTCAGCTCATGCCACGACTGTACTCTCAGCTCATGCCACGACTCTACTCTCAGCTCATGCCGCTGTACGAGATTGACAAACGAACAGGAAATTGAAGGTTAAAAAACAAAATCATACTCTTCTGTTTATCTCGTTTTAAGAGGAGGTTGTGCCATTGTGTCTACTAAGCTTTCTCTTGTAATAATTTTTACTCTTACATTTAATATAATTTTAAAATGTTAAGACGAGTATACACAAGATCAAGTCACAAATTTATTACCAGTAAAAATGTCAGTGAGACGATTCAGGCTGTGATCCCTTGCCACCCCTGCTCTGCTGAGTGACTCTCATTGTCCTTTGTGAAGGTATGTACACAGACAGTGGCAGGCCCACTGAGCCTTGTAGTTGATCAACAGCACATTACTATTCTTCTTCTTCTTCTTCTTCTTCTTCTTCTTCTTCTTCTTCTTCTTCTTCTTCTTGTTCTTGTTCTTGTTCTTGTTCTTGTTCTTCTTCTTGTTCTTCTTGTTCTTCTTGTTCTTCTTGTTCTTCTTGTTCTTCTTCTTCTTCAGTATTGAAATTATTTTCATGGATAATCTCTATACCTAAGCTTAGGGGTCAAAAAGAACCTGAGGAATGGTGAGCAATCAGGTTAGATGCAGGGAATGAAAGGGTAACTGCAATTCCTTGGATCAAGAGCCCTTAAAAGAAGCAGTGTTGAGAAGTTTTACACCCGAGACATTAGTGAACTTTCAAGCTGAAAATTTTAATGCAGATTATTTGATTCTTTGAGAATGAATGAATCTATATATTAATATTTTCACTCGTTGGTCGAGTGCCTAACTTCAGAGTTTTAATATTAATTTTTACGAGGTTTGATTGGTGATTTTTTTTATTCCTATATTTTTATTGTCCAGTTCATTGACTGATTACTAGTTCCCGGTGCGCTGAAACATCCTCTATGCCCTTTTTTACTTCCACAGAGTCGAGCAATATTTATCTCATTTTCCCCATTGCTGTGTACGCAAACACAATTCAAGAGTTTTGGGAAACATCCTGATTAATTTCTGAGAATACAAACCAAAAATACGATACTGAGGATATCCCTTAATTTTTTTCCCTTTGTAGTGAACGAGATCCTCCTTAAAATAACAGCAGGGAATTGACAATTTTCGATGATTTTCTCTCTAAATTTTTTTCAAATTTTGTTGCCTCTAGCATATCAGTGTATGAGAAAATTGGTCCGATGGAAATGGCTAAAAATACTATTAAGTTAGTAATATTTTTAGCTTGTTAATGGTGAGAGAGCCTTTTGTTTCTTCCACTTTGATCAGTGCTCTCGAAATATAATCCCTAGCAGTACTAGTGACACAAGCTTAGAATTTCCTCTAGATAACCTTATCAGAAACTGCAAGGTCTAATATTATAAGTTTTCTGTTTTGTTCAAATGAACTCTTATCAACACTTCCCACAGATTCTCTTTCATTCATTGTCTTCCTCTGTCTCTTTTTTTATATTATATCCATTGGCTAATAAACATTTTACCCCCCCCCCCATACTCACCAATCTGCACACTGAAAATTACGATTCGTTTATTCAGCCAAAGAACGAAAGAATTTAATTCACAGACCCATTATAGACCAACTGCACACTAGTGCCAGACTGCAGCTCAAGGAATGTTTGCCCATTTATAAATCTGCCTTTTGTTACTTTGCACCGAATGCATTTTTTATTTATAAAGCTCGTTCGTGTGTATGTGTGTGAGCGTGCGTGTGTGTGTGTGTACTCACCTAATTATACTCACCTAATTGTATTTGCAGGGGTCGATTCATAGCTCCTGGCCCCGCCTCTTCACTGGTCGCTACTAGGTCCTCTCTCTCCCTGCTCCTTGAACTTTATCATACCTCGTCTTAAAACTATGTATGGTTCCTACCTCCAGACTATTCCACTTCCTGACAACTCTATGACTGAAGAAATACTTCCTAACATTCCTTTGACTCATCTGAGTCTTCAACTTCCAATTGTGACCCCTTGTTTCTGTGCCCCATCTCTGGAACATCCTGTCTCTGTCCACCTTATCTATTCCTCGCAGTATTTTGTATGTCGTTGTCATGTCTCTCCTAACCGTCCTATTCTCTAGTGTCGTCAGGCCGGTTTCCCTTAACCTTTCTTCGTAGGACATTCCCCTTAGCTCTGGAACTAGCCTTGTTGCAAACCTTTGCACTTTCTCTAATTTCTTGACATGCTTGACCAGATATGGGTTCCAAACTGGTGCTGCATACTCCAGTATGGGCTTGACGTACACGGTGTACAGAGTCTTGAACGATTCCTTACTGAGGTATCGGAACGCTATTCTCAGGTTTGCCAGTCGCCCATATGCTGCACCAGTTATCTGGTTGATGTGTGCTTCCGGAGACGTGCTCGGTATTATACTCACCCCAAGATCTTTCTCCTTGAGCGAGGTTTGCAGTCTTTGGCCACCTAGCCTATATTCTGTCTGCGGTCTTCTTTGCCCTTCCCAGATCTTCATGACTTTGCATTTGGCGGGGTTAAATTCAAGGTGCTAGTTGTTGGACCACGCGTCCATCCTGTCCAGGTCTCTTTGAAGTCCTGCCTGATCCTTATCTGATATATTTCTCATTAACTTCACATCATCTGCGAACAGGGACACTTCTGAGTCTATCCCTTTCATCATGTCATTCACATATGTTAAGTAAAAGGACACAAATGCAACTAATGTGACATATTATTGTGGCAACGTTTCGCTCTCCAAGAGCTTTGTCAAGGTCGGCTTGACAAAGAACCTGGAGAGCGAAACGTTGGCACAATAAAATGTCACATTAGTTGCATTTGTGTCCTTTTACTTAACATATTGTCGGTAATTCTACCAATATTATTACATTCACATATACCAAAAATAGCACTGGTCCTAGGAATGACCCCTGTGGGACCCCGCTCGTCACAGGCGCCCTCTGTGATACGTCATCCCGTACCATGACTCGTTGTTGCATCCCTGTCAGGTTTTCTCTGATCCATTGCAGTACCCTTCCTGTTATACGTGCCTGATCCTCTAGATTCTGCACTAATCTCTTGTGAGGAACTGTGTCGAAGGCCTTCTGTGGGTACTCACCTATTTGTACTCACCTATTTGTGGTTGCAGGGGTCGAGTCATATCTCCTGGCCCCGCCTCTTCACTGATTGCTATTAGGTCCTCTATCTCCCTGCTCCATGAGCTTTATCAAACCTCGTCTTAAAACTATGTATGGTTCCTGCCTCCACTACGTCACTTTCTAGGCTATTCCACTTCCTGACAACTTTATGACTGAAGAAATACTTCGTAACATCTCTTTGACTCATAGGAGTCTTCAACTTCCAATTGTGACCCCTTGTTTATGTGTCCCCTCTCTGGAACATCTTGTCTCTGTCCACCTTATCTATTCCTCACAGTATTTTATGTGTCGTTATCATGTCTCCCCTAACCCTCCTGTCCTCTAGTGTCGTCAGGCCGATTTCCCTTAACCTTTCTTCGTAGGACAATCCCCTTAGCTCTGGGACTAGTCTTGTTGCAAACCTTGTGTGTGTGTGCGTGTGTGTGTGTGTGTGTGCGTGCGTGCGTGCGTGTGTGTGTGTGCGTGCGTGCTGTGTGTGTGTGTGCGTGTGTGTGTGTGTGTGTGTGTGTGTGTGTGTGTGTGTGTGTGTGTGTGTGTGTGTGTGTGTGTGTGTGTGTGTGTGAAATTACAAATTTCCAATTTCCAATTTGTAGCTACTAGAGCAGAACTGTACTTGTGGTGTCACGTTTGCAATAAGATGTTCTTCACATATTTTTTTTATTTTGAAATAGTTGCATTTATTTCAGCCTCTTTAATTCCATTTCTCTACCACTCTGCAAATACAAATTTTTCTAGTCAGCCTTCCGCTCCACTTATTTTTTTCTGAATTTCCAACTGTACCCTCTCGTTATCGCTGTTGAAAGTGCGAAATTTCCTCGTTATCTAATTTTTCACATCCTCTCTTCCTCCCATTAACCAGCACGGACATCTACAGTGTTTTAAAGTCTTTCATGATAGCAGGTCCCTCTAAAAATCAGCCCTTTTTACATATAACTAATAACTGAGCAATAGGTTCTAAACCCACCCGTACAGTTATTTATTGAGTAATGGAGTTGTGGATGATATGTTTCTCGCCTCTTGGACAGTCTGTTCTGGACTACTTGCCCTTTTGTTTGTAATTATAATAACTATTTCGATTCTTATGTTCTTTAATGTCATTAAAATTAGATCCTTTAGTCTCTCCTCGTAGTTCATACTTGTTAGCTCCGGGACTAGTCATTCAGCAATCCTCTGGAATTTTTCAAATGTTTTGACATGCTTGATCAGGTGTTGGTTCTATACTGGTGTTGCATGTTTTATTTGAGGCCTAACATACTCGTATGTAGTGTATAGCGTCGTGACTCTTTATTGATATTTCTAAATGTTAATATCAGATTTGACAGAGGTGCACCTTGGATATGCTCAGTACTATGTTCACCTCGAGATCCTTCTTCACAGAGTTTTCCAGCCTTGTACCCCCGAGCCTGTACTCCGTTTCTGCTTTTCTTTGCCTTTTCCCAATTTTTATAACCTTGTATTGATTGTGGGTAGAATAAAATGAACCGCTAATCAGACCTATCCATTTGTAGGGCTACATTGCCGTCAATATTTTATTTGTTTTCCTCATTGGTTTCAAGTATGTGACCATAAATATATTAGACTATTACTTCCGGCATGTCATTCACACACACCAAAAAAGAAATTCAGGTCCCAGTACGTGTCTTTGTAGAGCCCCACACGTCACACTTGCCCATTCTAACACCTGTTTCCTGGAAAATTACTTTTCTTTCCTGTTGGGTATTGATCCATTGTAGTGCATTCCCTGTTATTACTCCTGGCTACTCCTAGCTTTTGTCCCGGTCTCGTGTGCGGTATTGTGACAAAAGAATTCTTACAGACCATGAAAATGTAAACCACAACTCTTCCTCTCTCTCTCTCCTTCTCCCTTTTGCCTCACGTCTGTTACTGTGTGTCATAATACTCAAGAAGGTTTGTGAGACAGGATTTACTATCTCTAAAACAGTGTTGTTGTGCGTGTGTATATGAGCTCTGCCCTCTTAAAAATGGAATATCTGTCCAAGGCTTCGCAATTTCTCCTACTTTATATTAGGTTCACCACAGAGAGAGATTTCAGGTTGTATCAACAGTAGAGAATGATAGAAAAGTTTATAAAATGTGATCTTTGGCAGAAGTGTGGCCTACTGTAGTCTGGTGGAATTCAAATAAGTAATAGTGTATTATTTCTTAAATGTCCGTGTCACAGCCAGTGTGCTCACCTCAGTCCAGTAGGTCGACAATATGCAAGTCAATAATTTCTTCCTGATGGTATGCCATTTTTGATCATTGTTGAAGAGAGCCTCAGTTGGAGACCAAATTTTACAGCTTGATTTCCCTTTGTTTTTGTTTGTTTACCGATAATAGTTCATTATACAAGAACCATTCGAGGGCACTAAATCATTAGGGTAAAGACCCTCGAGTTTCAAAAAAAACTGGCCTTATCCTCCCTGCCACTGCCTACAGTAATCTAGCCGCTTCAGCAACGAAATGTAAAAACATAATCAATAAACCGAGAGAGGAAATATGACACTTTGGTCCTTCCAAGACCAATGTCAGATGACATCTGAATGAAGAAAAGCAGGGAATGAGCAGAAGACAGTTAGGGAGGAGGGAGGGAGACGGATAAGTAGTAGTAAAATTAGTAGAATTAGCAGCAGAAGCAGCAGTAGAAGTAATCATGGTAGTAGTAGTAGTAGTAGTAGTAAAGCGGTAGTTGCAGTAGTAGTGGAAATGGTAATACTAGTTGTAAACGAAAGAAAGTAATAGTAGTTAAAGATTTAGTGAAAATAGTAATTGTAGTAGAAATACACAAGAATAAAACAACAGAGGAACATTGCGAGAGGTTTACTGATCCACGCTGGGTTGAACCAGAGGAACAGCAATGTGATTAAATTACATTTCAAGGCAGTGGGGATTAAAGTAACTCGGCGCTCTACCACAGTCCCCAAGGGAAGGTATATGAGCCAGTGTTGCAGCCACGGTACTGTGACTTATTTTCATAGTGGGCATTTTTAATGGTGCCAGGGAAGAAACCCACCAACCGTAAGTGCAACGCAGTTGGGATGTAGTTCGTGGCCTCTGAAATTTTTCAAGTATCCTTTGAAGGTGGGATAGTTTGATCCTTATTGCCACCTTTATGAATCTCTGAAAAACCATTTGTTTGCTATACACTATTATTGCGAAGTTATGAACCTTTATCTCAAGAGCATGAAAAAGATGATTTTGGACGTTGACTCTTCACCAAGGCATCTGTTGATGATAAATTGGAATTCGTGTCCGACAAATTGCCACTCCCTTAAGATCAATTTTCCATCACAACAGAGAGGAATATCGCGCTTACTAAATTTTATGTCGAAACCAATATTATTTCTTTCTTCTCCAATATTTACTAATTTACATTTGGAACACTTTGAATTAACCATATGCTACATAATTAAACTACCAAAAATGATTTGGTGTCGATATGTAGATATATTTACTATTTAAGATATTTTAATAAACTTAACCAACTGGTACCATTTAAGAGATTCCAAATAAAATGCGAAAAATATTTAACATTTGGAATTCACTTTATGCAGAAATCCCCCACACACCGCCAGATACACCCATTTCTTACAGAGAAAAGCACTGTTTTCAACTATTTTTCTTAGAGCCTTGAGGCTATACAGTCCCAGCCTCCTGACCAAGAGAAGAAAATTGTCTAAATACAGTTCTCCAAACTTTGGTATCTAAATAGGCTCATACAATTAGGGCTAAACAAAAGCCAACGCAAAAATTAAAACTAACACCTGAACTGAGAAAATAAAGACAACAACACAGCTACAAAATAAATTTCACACTGAGGGTCCGGGATCGATCTCAGGCGCGGGTAAAACATAGGGTAAGTTTCCTTACAACTGCTGTTCATGATCAACAAGCAGTAAGTGCCGTATTTTCTGACATATAAGGAGCGTTTATTCCCACAAAAAATCTTTGAAAATCACCCTGCACCTTATATGCTCAAGGTCAGGATCAAGGGTAGACTTCAGGCTACACTTTACCAGTTGTTTACTAACGTTACGTTACAACTGCTTGGAAACATCGTCTTATTGTATCATATGATCGTGCGTCTTATATGCCGGAAAAGACGGTAGGTACCTGGGTGTTAGCTGACGGTTGTTAGTCGTATCCTGGAGGACAAAATTAACCTACGTTGCCCGATATGCTCTGCATAACCAAGGGCTTTCTATATACAGTGGACCCCCGAGTAACGAACAAAATTCATTCCAGAAGCCTGCTCAAGTGCCATTACCGAACGAATTTACTCCCTTAAGAAATAATGCCAAGTAGGTTAGTCCATTTCAGACCCCCAAAAATACACTTACAAAAGCACTTACAATATTAAACTTACATAATTGTACGATTTCCGGGGTGTTCGTAACTCGGGGGTCCACTGTAATGCGTCATTGACGTCAGTTATTATGTGTACCACTTGTATCAAACTTAAATAGAATTTCTATGTAAAAATAAAGATTATTATTTATTCAATATTCATTGATTATTTAATATTTATTATTTAATATTTATTATTTAATATTTATTATTTAATATTTATTATTTAATATTTATTATTTAATATTTATTATTTAATATTTATTATTTAATATTTATTATTTAATATTTATTATTTAATATTTATTATTTAATATTTATTATTTAATATTTATTATTATTATAATTTTTATTATTATTATTATTAAAAACGCGGGGCTGCGAGTTCTGAAACCAATTTCCGGCAGCACTGAGTTCTTAATTTATTACTCATATAATATAAATTGCTGTCTTTCTAAGAATCGAACAGAACAGTTTCAAATGAGATACAAATATTATACCAAGACCCATGCGTCATTTGCCCTCTAGTGTACATAGGAAAATCTGACATCACACGTTCAACTGGATAACAATAAATACACAACCCGCACGTAGGACACAACCCGCACGTAGGACACAACCCGCACGTAGGACACAACCCGCAAGTAGGACACAACCCGCACGTAGGACACAACCCGTATGTAGGACACAACCCGTACGTAGGACATAACCCGCACGTAGGACACAACCCGTACGTAGGACACACCCCGCACGTAGGACACAACCCGTACGTAGGACATAACCCGCACGTAGGACACAACCCGCACGTACGGCACAACCCGCACGTAGGACACAACCCGCACATAGGACACAACCCGCACGTAGGACACAACCCGTACGTAGGACACAACCCGTACGTAGGACACAAACCGTACGTAGGACACAAACCGCACGTAGGACACACCCCGCACGTAGGACACACCCCGCACGTAGGACACAACCCGCACATAGGACACAACCCGCACATAGGACACACCCCGCACGTAGGACACACCCCGCACGTAGGACACAACCCGCACATAGGACACAACCCGCACATAGGACACAACCCGCACATAGGACACACCCCGCACGTAGGACACAACTCGCACGTAGGACACACCCCGCACGTAGGACACAACCCGCACGTAGGACACTGAAAATTAAGATGACGTTTCGGACCGACTGCGATCGTTGACTCGTTACACAAAGGACCAATCGACTCAAGAAATCGTAATGACACGATTGCAGACAAACCACCTGTACGGGTTTGTTTGTAATCGTGTCATTACGATTTCTCGAGTCATTATGACGGCTTTTAGGGGACTTGAGCTAGAGTTCGTCACGGCTACGCTGGCGGGAGATTCATCTGTATAAACTTGCATTTGTGGTGTATAAATATAGTGTATAAATATACCCATTTCGATGAATCTTATAGTAGCCAGCTGGCCCAGTGGCTAACGTGTTGGTTTGGAGTTTTACAACTCGCCACGAGTTCAATCCCCACCCGTACAGAGGTTTGACCATTCGACCAATGACTAGCCAGTGCACCAAATCGGACCGAAACGTCACTATCAGTTTGTCTCATATGTGGGGGTTATATGTGAATTGTTCCAGTAACGGTATTGAGCCTTTTTATTCATTCTGGAATAACATCAATTCATTCGCAAGATGGAAGATGCAAACAAAACGAAAATGAAATGAAGCGACACCAAAGGAAACTATATGAAAATTAACATTTCGAAAGTGAATTTTCAAACCAAAGATGATTACCAGCTCTGACACCCTCACACCAGCTCTGACACCCTCACACCAGCTCTGACACCCTCACAACAGCTCTGACATCCTCACAACAGCTCTGACACCCTCACAACAGCTCTGACACCCTCACAACAGCTCTGACATCCTCACAACAGCTCTGACACCCTCACAATAGCTCTGACACCCTCACACCAGCTGTGACACCCTCACACCAGCTCTGACACCCTCACAACAGCTCTGACACCCTCACACGAGCTCTGACACCCTCACACCAGCTCTGACACCCTCACACTAGCTCTGACACCCTCACATCAGCTCTGACACCCTCACACTAGAACTGACACCCTCATAACAGCTCTGACACCCCCACACCAGCTCTGACACCCTCACACCAGCTCTGACACCCTCACACCAGCTCTGACATCCTCACACCAGCGCTGACATCCTCACACCAGCTCTGACATCCTCACACCAGCTCTGACACCTTCACACCAGTTCTGACACCCTCACACCAGTTCTGACACCCTCACACCAGCTCTGACACCCTCACACCAGCTCTGACACCCTCACACCAGTTCTGACATCCAAACACCAGCTCTGACACCCTCACACCAGCTCTGACACCCTCACACCAGCTCTGACACCCTCACACCAGCTCTGACACCCTCACACCAGCTCTGACACCCTCACACCAGCTCTGACACCCTCACAACAGCTCTGACACCCTCACAATATCTCTGACACCCTCACAGATCTGACACCCTCACAACAGCGCTGACACTCTCACACCTGCTCTGACACCCTCACAACAGCTTTGACACCCTCACAACAGCTTTGACACCCTCACAACAGCTTTGACACCCTCACAACAGCTCTGACACCCTCACACCAGCTCTGACACCCTCACAACAGCTCTGAGACCCTCACACCAGCTCTGACATCCTCACACCAGCTCTGACATCCTCACACCAGCTCTGACATCCTCACACCAGCTCTGACACCTTCACACCAGTTCTGACACCCTCACACCAGCTCTGACACCCTCACACCAACTCTGACACCCTCACACCAGTTCTGACATCCAAACACCAGCTCTGACACCCTCACACCAGCTCTGACACCCTCACACCAGCTCTGACACCCTCACACCCGCTCTGCACCCCTCACACAGCTCCTGACACCCTCACACAGCTCTGACACCCTCACACCAGCTCTGACACCCTCACACCAGCTCTGACACCCTCACACCAGCTCTGACACCCTCACACCAGCTCTGACACCCTCACAACAGCTCTGACACCCTCACAATATCTCTGACACCCTCACAACAGCTCTGACACCCTCACAATACTCTGACACCCTCACAGAGCTGACACCCTCACAACAGCGCTGACACTCTCACACCTGCTCTGACACCCTCACAACAGATTTGACACCCTCACAACAGCTTTGACACCCTCACAACAGCTTTGACACCCTCACACCAGCTCTGACACCCTCACACCAGCTCTGACACCCTCACAACAGCTTTGACACCCTCACACCAGCTCTGACACCCTCACACCAGCTCTGACACCCTCACAACAGCTCTGAGACCCTCACACCAGTTCTGACATCCTCACACCAGCTCTGACATCCTCACACCAGCTCTGACACCTTCACACCAGTTCTGACACCCTCACACCAGTTCTGACACCCTCACACCAGCTCTGACACCATCACACCAGCTCTGACACCCTCACACCAGTTCTGACATCCAAACACCAGCTCTGACACCCTCACACCAGCTCTGACACCCTCACACCAGCTCTGACACCCTCACACCAGCTCTGACACCCTCACACCAGCTCTGACACCCTCACACCAGCTCTGACACCCTCACACCAGCTCTGACACCCTCACACCAGCTCTGACACCCTCACACCAGCTCTGACACCCTCACAACAGCTCTGACACCCTCACAATATCTCTGACACCCTCACAGAGCTGACACCCTCACAACAGCGCTGACACTCTCACACCTGCACTGACACCCTCACAACAGATTTGACACCCTCACAACAGCTTTGACACCCTCACAACAGCTTTGACACCCTCACACCAGCTCTGACACCCTCACACCAGCTCTGACACCCTCACAACAGCTCTGAGACCCTCACAACAGCTCTGACCCCCATACAATCCAGGCATACCTCACAACAGCCAAAACAGCCTCACAACAGCTCTGACAGTTTCACAACAGCCAAGACACCCTCACAACAGCGCAGACACCCTCCCAACAGCGCAGAAACGGCTCACAACAGCGCAGACACCCTCCCAACAGCGCAGACACGGCTCACAACAGCGCAGACACCCTCACAACAGCGCAGACACCCTCACAACAGCGCAGACACCCTCACAACAGCGCAGACACCCTCACAACAGCACAGACACCCTCCCAACAGCGCAGACACCCTCCCAACAGCGCAGACACCCTCCCAACAGCGCAGACACCCTCCCAACAGCGCAGACACCCTCCCAACAGCGCAGACACCCTCCCAACAGCGCAGACACCCTCCCAACAGCGCAGACACCCTCCCAACAGCGCAGACACCCTCCCAACAGCGCAGACACCCTCCCAACAGCTCAGACACCCTCCCAACAGCTCAGACACCCTCCCAACAGCACAGACACCTCACAAGATCACCCTGAAGGAATGTTTCCCTTTGTGAGTGTGAATGCATAACCCATCTAGCATTAGTTAGCGGACATATTTGCAGTGCTTCTCAATTCTTTTCTTATGTTCAAAGCAACATATGTCACACACCAGTTACCCAGATCTTTAACATTCCCAAAAAACGGTCTGAGAGGTCATTGGTAGACCTTGAGGGAGGGGCGAATGAATTCACGTTTTTTTTCTTTATTTTGGTCTAATTTCAATGAGATTTTTACAGTGATTTATACAGCTTTTAAAAACCTATACACTGTCTTTGTTATGATTTTTTGCCTTTAGGTTAGATAGAAAAAAATAAAATGTGCCAAATTTTAGGGGTCACAAAACCTGTAAATTTCTACAAAATTGGGAAGATGTACAATGCTCTGGTTAACATCAGATGAAAGATAAAGGCTATATAATTGTTGACCCAATCCTTTTTAGCAAAAATGTCAGTATATTCCATTATAAAAAATGTTGAAGTTAGTGATTTTGTTTTATGCTATAATTTTGTGGGAAAAAAAATCAATAAAAACAAAGCTGTAAAAGATATCGGAAATCCTTCATGGGTGGTTGTAGAGCCATCATTACTCAATAATGTGTGAAAAAATCATGACAATCCTATTAATACTTTTCGCAAAACATTACAAACAATGTCAATAACTTATTTCTGAGTTATTAATATATTTTTTTCTGTGAAACTCTATGGATATGGCACGCTAAATCTCAGCGAGTTGCATGCATCAGCACTTGTTGAGACCCCAGAGGCCACTGAGGTGCCATGAGTCCCTACACTTGAATGGAGGCATCAGAGATGTTGCTATGTAGAGTTTTTTTAATGAAATAATCATAAAAATTTTAATTTTTGCAGAGATAAAACTAAAAAAAAAAACACTAATTGGCAACATGTATTATTAATGACAGCAAGAACAAAAAAAATACATTTATGGAAAAAACATACTAGGAAATATGATATAAACAAGCTGATTACACCAAAATGTTGCCAGAATGATGCACTATTTTTTGGTAACAAAACATTTTTTTCCAAAAATTTTCAATCTTCCTTTCCAAATCTCTTGACAACGGCTCGCCCCTCCCTTGACGTCCCTCAGTGGGTTGCCTACTATAAAATACCATTAAGCACCGTGAGTTTACTAAAAACTTCATCCAGACAGCCGGAATGTGGTTTGGAACCTGGAATGCGTGCGGCCAGCAGCAACAGCCTGGGTGATCAGGCCCTGATCCACTGGGAGGCCTGGTCAAATGCTAGACCGCGAGGGCGCTGACCCTCGGAACGACCTCCTGATAGACAATTTGACACTCCATTGTAAGTAGCAGACACGTGTGCACTGATCACAACGTTTATTGAGGTAACGTTTCGCTACGAATGTTTTTTTTCAGTTTACTATATATTTTTTACCTTCCGCTTGTCGCTACAGTGAGTCCTCGAATCACCAACACGTTTACACACTTCTGTATTGTCTATAATGTCATTATTTTATCATTATTATGTTTAACATTATTATATCATTGTGTATAATATTATATAATTTTTGTGTATTATATCATTGTGTATAAAATCATTATATTATAGTGTATATTAATATTAAACACAATACAGGTCCCCAACGTGTTTATCGCCATACCAGTTCCACCTGATACTCCACTCAGTCGACATTGTAACGCTCAATCTCCCTTTAAATATCTGTACTCTTTTCTTATTCCTTTGTATCTGCTAAGGAAGACCTCAGCAGGTCGAAATATTCAGGCTACCATTCTTCCTCGTTCATTTTATTCAGGCTTGTATGAGCATGCTAGAGAGGAGTGAGTTGAGGCAAATGGTTTTTATGACGTGCTGTTGGAGTGTATGAAAGGTAACATTAGCCGGATCTGACTGAGTTCTGGAGGTGAAAAGTATAGTGCGTGCACCCTGAAGGAGCGCAGGCACAGTGAGTAACTGGCAGTGACTGAGTAAACAGTTTTCTTTGTCTGGTTATTCTACCAAGTTGGGAAATGGTCGGAGCGTTAAATGAATATAGGAAAGAAAGGGGATTAGAGGATTAAGTGTGTGCACTGGAGCATATACGTGAACAATGTTTAGATAAGGAAGTTTTCGTTCCATTTATGATAGGTTGGATAGGGAAACAATAGGGCAGATATTTCTAGTATATATGGAATAGGCTGTAGGTTACTTAGAACAGTGAAGAGATTTTATGAGGATGGTGAGGCTCCGGTGAGAAAAAAAGATAATCCACCTGGACCATTATCAAATCACCGAAACGTCGTCTAGGATTTCCTCTCCAAGCGTGGGTTATAAATGAATTATTGCAGCCACGGTGTTGTGACTTTCACCCCACAAAATGTTGACTCTTGGATGTGCGTACCATCTAGTGACCCTTTACACTCTCCACCATTATTAAAACTCGTTTCCCTGATCTACAATGGGAGCTCCAGCTTCTACCCTATTTTTGCACTTAACACTGTTAGCGTACAGGAGGGGAGAACGAGGAACTTCATAACACAGACCGTTGTAAAGAACCGACCTGTGTATGATAGCTTGAACTATGGTATAGACAAGGAATCACAAAAACTGATAAGAACAATCGGGGAACAACCAACCACTTCCCGCAGGCCACACAAATTAGTGATAGCTACAAAGTCACAACCAGCAATCACCTGCACGACACAGTTTGAAATCTACAAACTTTTTTTGTTGTTTTCAAAGCCTCATTCTTATTTATTCTTTCATAATATCACAACCAACGTTTTGGGTGGTCATAGCCACATCCAAGGTCTTTGGTTGTCATAGAAACATCCAGGATCTTGGGTTGTCATAGCCACATCCAGGATCTTGGGAAAATTATTATAGCCACCTCCAGGATTTTGGGTTGCCGTAGTCACATCCAAGATCACGAGCTGTCGTAGTCACATCCAGGATCTTGGATCTTAGAGTTCAGCCTTGATAGCTGATCACTCCTTTATAACCTTACGGACCGGGCTAAGGGTCTGACCACCTATCTGAACACCTCCACACTTATTCTACTCTACCTAACCTAACCTAACATAGCGCAGCCTAGCCTACCTTAAAATACTATAACCATTAATTATGAGAAAGAAAATCTGAAAAATTGATGCGTTAATAAATTCACGTTTAGTGAAACATAAAGACTGATACAAAAATGGGAAAGGTTGCCGGCTGACGTAGCTACAAAGAGACAATTGGATTAGAGAAATGTAACAGTGTTTTTATCCGTAGTTGGAAAGTTCATTAAAATAGTCTGTTAAACATATTAAAACTCTGGGATTGCAGCAGCTAGTTGTAATATTCGAAAAGTAAACATATGTCTAACATGTGTAAAGATGTTATATTGTATATTAGTATAACAGACGATAGTGTTATTATAATTAAGGTAATAAGATAAACGACATTGCATGGGTGACATTCTCCCATCACTCTGATACACGTCATTGCATGGGTGATATTCTCCCATCACTCTGATACACGACATTGCATGGGTGACATTCTCCCATCACTCTGATACACGACATTGCATGGGTGACATTTTCCCATCACTCTGATACACGACACTGCATATGTGACATTCTCCCATCACTCTGATGCACGACACTGCATGGGTGACATTCTCCCATCACTCTGATAAACGACACTGCATGGGTGACATTCTCCCATCACTCTGATACACGACACTGCATGGGTGACATTCTCCCATCACTCTGATACACGACACTGCATGGGTGACATTCTCCCATCACTCTGATGCACGACACTGCATGGGTGACATTCTCCCATCACTCTGATGCACGACACTGCATGGGTGACATTCTCCCATCACTCTGATACACGACACTGCATGGGTGACATTCTCCCATCACTTAGGTATACGGCGCCGCACAGGTAATATTCAGCCATCACTTGAATACTTACAATAAAATGGGAAGTCTTCAAACACACTGACATATTGTTCAAGATAAGACTTTCAATATATTTGAGTCAGCTAAGAAATATCTTGAATTCTGCTGTTTATCGAAGTAGCCGAGGCACTAATTTATACTGCGAGCGTGGAAAAAAAACTATAACCATAATTCTTAAAGGGGTGGACCGGTAAGCCAGCGGAAGGCCTCGGTCAGATGACCAAAAGCTCCTACGGCGGGTCATCATCTGACTAAGACCCGCGTCAGGAAACAACTCGTTAATGACATTTCGTTATAGTCGGTTAACTATACATAAATATAAATAAATTTTGACTAAATCTGTAGAAAATAATGAGCATTCCAGTTTATCCCAATAATCGCTTACAAAATTTACAATAGTAACAAATTTCATACATCGATCATATCCTCTTTCAATATAATGAAACACCATATGATGAGTTACATTGACAATTAGTAGCAAGAGAACGTACCAAACAAATGGAAATATATAATGTTCAATTATGTACAGGTCTCTCAGTCTTAAAGAAATACTGAATGAGTTAACATGATGAGGGTCTCCAGCACCTTAAATGAAGCCTACTTCACTACGTCATTGAGAGGCTTCATAAGGTCAGTACCATATATCTGTTAGGGAAATTATTATTTTTAACACACCGGCCGTCTCCCACCGAGGCAGTAACCCGAAAAAGAAGAAATACTTTCACCATATCTCACTCCATCATTGTCATGACAGAGGCGTGCGGATACTACAGTTCAATACTGCAAATATCCCCATCCTTCCTTCATAGTACAAGCACTGTACTTTACACCTCCAGGCTAACACGTTTCCTTGAATCCCTTCATAAGTATTACCTTTATCACACACCAACAGCATGTAAGCTCATAAAAACCACTTGCCTCCACTAACCCCTATCCAACACGCTCACACATGCTGGATGTCTAATCCCCTCGCACACCTCTTTTACCCACTTCCTCCCTCCCTCCCTCCAACCATTCCTTCAACAACCCCGTGGTATAGTTTGTTTGCAATCGTGTCATTACGATTTCGTGAGTCATCTCTAAATGTTCGAACCACCTCAACAACATCTGCTACATTGTTTCCCTATCCCCCCTATGCCTTTTCCAAACCCATAAATGCAACAAAAACTTCTTCACCCTTGTCTAAATACTGTTCACTTATATACTTCACTGTCTACACATCAACTATTCTTCCTTAAGCCTCCTTGTTCATCTGCGCTCCTGTTCTCCGTCTCACCCTTAATTCTTCCAATAATAACTCTTCCCGACACCTTTCCAGGTATACTCAACAGGCTTAGTACATAGTTTCTTTGAATAAAATCAAAGGGGAAATTATTTATGGTTTCATAAATGAAACATTGAAGCCCATATTTATAACCTAGTAGGAGGATTACCATTCCCAGCCCTTTTAGGGCAGGGTAGGTGCCAAATCTGGAGCTTGCTACCATCTGCAGCTCGCAAGACTGCCCTTCCTGTCAGCCTCCCTGGGCCGGGGAAGATGGCAGACCAGAGAGGCCTAGCTTCTCCCTACGAGCCCCGTGAGGGCTGGGAACGTGGCTAGGCCTGGGAACAATTGGTCCTAACGATGAGGGGGTACTTGTAGCTCCTCCCATGGGAGACTTAGGTCTCAGATACTCCCACGACTGGGAGCCGGAGCCGGGTCGCCATCTGGAATAGACTCGGGCCGGGAGAATTCCCGGCGAATCAACACCTCCCTCATTATAACCTAGTAAGGATGCTAGGAAATCAGAAACCACGCCAAGAGGACCTCTGGACGTCACAGAATGAGTTGACTTATGGAAAGCAAAGAATTCTGTCGTCAGTGTACAATATTTATAATATTTAGATTAAATTGTCTATAAGAACTATTAAAACTAATGTTTAGTTATTTATAGGTTTCTTAGATTATAGTTTTTTCTCCTATGAAAGGAAAGGAGCGACTTGGAAATGCAGTTTGACCAAGGGATCACAAACGCTAAAGCATCCTAGTAATCCTCCGAAAGTCTGTCGAAGAATTCGGTCGGGGGGTTGGAACCTAATGGCATAGTGTCACTATCCACTGTTGTTCAGCCGATAAATCCTAATGGCCGGGGATTAAGTCACAAGGATGTTAGGAAATACTTCTTCAGCCATAGAGTAGTCAGGAAGTAAGTGACCTGGACGACGAAGTGATAAAGGCAAAAAAATTTATTCATTGCTTTAAGAATAAGTATGATAAGGATTAGGAAGCCAAGAGAAAGCGAATCTAGTAGTGGCCAGCTAGGAGGCAAGACCAGGAGCTGAGACTTGACCCCTGCAATCTACATATAAATGGGTATATATGTAGACGATCACAAACACGCACGCACACACAAAAACGCTTTAGAAAGTGGGAAAGTCAGGGGATACATGATTATAGCATACAAGATAATCGGAGAATTTGGGAAAGAAAAAAAAAAGAACTGCAAGGTACAGGGACAGGCACAGATGGAAGCATAAAACACACATAGCTTACATAGTTTCAAGAGTAGGTACAACAAGCCTGAGAGGCCAGTTGTGAAGGTTCAACAGCCCTATCAGACCCTCGAAGAGTATTTGATAAGGCCGATTCGTCCTTATGGAAATGAAGATAGAAAAGTCAATGATAACATAAGATAAACAGTTTTATTAATAATATGTACAACTTTTATATAATATAAAACACTTAAACATGAAGTGGAAATTGAAATATATATAAATAATTAGGACTCAAAGCTAATAGTATACAATTAATTATGAATACAACGGTGCCGTGCCGATGTTCTGAGCACGTAGCTCTGAATCTTTGTTTGGAACTCTGAGCCTTTGTTGATGTCGCGGGGAAGGGGAAGGGGGAGGGAGGGTCACAGGTGGTCGTGACTGTTGTAACAGTTTAAGTAAACAGAAACTGACCCCAACATGAGTAGGGATTCTGAAGAACCGAGGTACTGGGATCCTCTGACAACCACAACCCTCCCGAAGCAGTAAAGTCGCCAGTCGCAAACAATGAAACATTGGTGGGATGATAACTGGAGAACGGCTGTAGGATGGTGTATAGCTAATTGCCTGTCAGCTACAAGTGGATGGGGAGCAGTTTAGGTACAGATGCCAGATTAAATCTCAAAATTGTGCAAGATCTATGCTGCCCCTCTTATCTCGCCCGTGTCGGATGACCCGATCCGACAATCAAGGAGACTTCATGGGAGCCGAAAGTCAAGTGACTGTCAACTGGTCGTAGGGACACGTCAACTCCTTCGGGTGGAGAAGAGGGAGGGGAGAGTAGCGGAAACGATGCACACCAATTACAGAACAAGCATACTGCCCAACAAACTACCACCACCACTCATTCATACTTCCAGTCCTATTTAATGAACTTTTCCCTCTCACATGGGATCAACAATTCCAGTGACGCAACTCTTGCACACTTTTTATTGTTAACAATCAAGAACATTCCAATTATTTCTTCATTTTTTATAAAATCTCTGATAGCTCACTTGTGTAATACTTCCAATTGACTTGAGTATATTTTGAGCTGCAGCAAAGCTTGTTTCACAATGACCGGCTGAACAATTTTGGTCTTAGAGAATTGGGTGTTGCATTTCATGTTAATTGCGTCATAGAAGGAAACAAAAATAACCGTAATTTTAATGCATTTATTGTCAGAGGAACGCCTTCCCCTGAACAAAATATTGATGGAAAAATTAATAAATAATAGTAAACCGAAGGATATTTATAATAAGATGGTTTATTCGGGTTTTTAATAAAATTAAAGAAATAAAAAAGAAATATATCCGTTGTGGTTCAGGTCTGTTGGTGAGACAGGAGGTAATAACCGGAGAGGGGGAGAATAGATGATGGTTGTCTCCGAGTAGGTGGTATGTCTCCGGAGTAGATGGTGAATCTCCTGGGACCACTAGGTTGAAATACACACTGTAGGTATCCAAAGGGAGATGAGATCTTCAGCAACACCCTCTAACGCACACAAGTTAGAAACTAGAGAGGAGTTGTTGTGGAATTCCCGTTAAGTCCAGGGAAATCTTGCTCGTAAGTCATGCGTCTGTCCTGGAGAACCAGTCCAGCGGCAGAGCTGATAATAAAGAAAATATTCTGGTTACCATATGTCTTGAAACACCTTTTTCTATCTTAAATGTTTTAAGATGACCAAGTCACTACTGGTAACCAAAGAAAACATAATAATCAAACAAAAGAAATACTCCTGGTAGCTTGCCTTACCTGATTCGGAGAAGAGTGAAGGTGAAGTGACTTTCCACTCCCCAACCGACACCAGGTAAGAGTCATACTACCAGGAGTAGAAAGTATAAACCCTCAACACACACCCGGGAACAAGAGTTTAGCCCCAGCCCGCTAGATGGTAGTGCTGGCTGTAACTCGTTAATAATGCTCCCGGCTGACTGAACAACCGTTACCTTATTTACAACCACTTTTCCCTCACATTATACACATATACGAGAAGCCACAGTACTGAGGCTCGAGGACTTAAGAAACATTGAAAGATCAAGTATACTGTAACAACGTTTGGCTTTGTCATCATGTTATGAAAGGTATACAATATATACCAGTTGAAGAGTAAAACACATGTAATAATTGGGTATATTTATTTAATAAATGTTTCTCCTTCTCAGTAGGCATCATCAATCGAGTACACAGGTGTTTACAATATTGTAGAAGGCAGTCCCACAGCTTTAATATAAGGTGGTCAGTCTCTCAGCCTTGACAGGTGATCAGTCTCTAAGTATTGATAGAAGATGGTCAATCACTCTTCCGTGAGTCCAGAGATTTGTATACTGAAGAGGGAGGCGAGGTGGAACAACCTGAGATGGCGTCACATGTGAACGTCATCAATGTTTGCCAATACTTCACGAAAAGATAACTCAAGAAATTAATAAAAATCTACAGAGTGTAACTGTAGAGATTAAAGTAGTGCATGATAAATCTTTTGTTTAGAGTGTAAATGTGTGGTGATAAATGTTGAATTTGATAAAGCCCTATGATGTGAAACTCTCTTGAAAATAAAAGCATAGTTTTCAGTTTTAACATTTTTTTCACTAAGTGGTTCTAAATGAATATAGTCAGAGTGAAACATCTAGTACACATCTTGTTCCGGTGTATTGTTGTCACGTAAGTTCATTTGTGCTCGTGACCAGTTTTTAATAACAAATTTATTTTGTAATATACACATATCTCACCTTGAGCCAACCTAGCTGAGGGAAAAAGGCGAAACTGAAGAAGCTGTATGTAGATACAGCTTCCTCAGCTTCTCTATTCTTTCTTGGGTGCTCTTGGCTTGGTTGGTAGCCTCCTCAGCTCGTACACTGAGGGGTCTGGGATCGATCCCAGACACGGATGAAACCCTAGACATGTTTCCTTACATCAGCTGCCTTTGTTAGACCTAGAAGTCAGTAGGTATTTGGGTGTTAGTCATCTGTTGTGGATCGCATCCTGGGGACAAGACTAACTTGCTGCCCCAAATGCTCTATATAGCCAACGGCTTTCTATAGGATATGTCAATAATTACTATTATTATTCTGCTAACAACTGGAAGTTCTAGGGTCGAACCCTGAAAGAGACAGAACATATGGGCAAGTCTCCAAACTCCTATGGGTCGGGAAGTCCATGGTCCTAAGATTGACCAAATCTGCAGCGACTACTGACTTGCATTGCTGAACTCAGTAGTCTGTGTGATTTCATTGCTAGAAATCTCAACAACCCTCCTGACAATTCCTCCCCACCACCCCTCCCGACAGCTCCTCTTAATCATCGCTCCTGACAACCCCTCCTGAACCATCCCTACTGACAACCTCTCAATTACCCCTCATGACAACCCCTCAGATATACGTCCCGACAACCCCTCAACCATTCCTCCTGATAGTCCTACTCATCCCTTCTCCTGATAACCTATTTCAATCACCACTTCTGACCATCCCCCTCTCAAGGTTTATTTGTAAAGGTTACACTGTGTAATTACAATTTTGGTTTGCTAAGTACAAAGAAAGCCACTATCATGCCGGGGCATTACAGCCCGTTTCAACAACCTGACAACCCTTTCAATCACTCCTCCTAACAACCCCTTTCAACCCCCTCTCCTGAGACCTTATTCAACCATCTAACCTAAAAACCGCATTCAACCGGCCCTTCTGACAACCCCATTCAACCACCCCTTCTGACAACCACTTTCAACCACCCCTCCTGACATCCACTTTCAACCACCCCTCCTGACATCCACTTTCCTTTCTTGCATCAGTGTGCAAAGAGGAAGATGAGCTGAACTTTGTTTCAATGGCTGCGAGCTCCGAGAAAGGTATCCCCGGGATCACATAACCCAAGCCTCCTTTACCTCAGTCATCCGAGAGAGGTATCCCTTGGGTCACATAACCCAAGCCTCCTGTACCTCAGTCATCCGCGAGAGGTATCCCCTGGATCATATAACCCAAGCCTCCTGTACTTCAGTCATCCCAGAGAGGTATCCCTTTTATTACATAATCCTAACCTTCTGAACGTCAACTACAAATCCCTTATGGACATACGACTTTGTAGTCACTGTAAAAACCATAAAACAAACTCCTGTTTCAAACTTGGCTGTGTTCAATGAGCATTACATACAAGTCTGTGTGATTTCATTTGAGGGATTTTGTTTTTCGTATATATCACGGAATACACTGGACACGGAACGGGTGGGGGTTGAATCCATGGTATGTGAGTTCTAAAAATTGTCATGGGTATGAATACACTGATCTTGCCGAGACTCGCACCAGCAAAGCTATGCCAAGAGATGAAGAATTTGCAAGAGCAATGGTTCTTAACTTCGTGTGCATATTACCCCCGGGAGGTGAAAGTTGTCAATACTGAGGCTGTGAATAAAACGGCTGGCTGGATTATTTACAAAGTTCACAAAATAAAATTTGTTTCCCCTATGTGATCATTTTTCTTACTTTTTTGTTTTGTATTTGCATGTGTACTTACCTAATTGTACTTGCCTAATTGTGGTTGCAAGGGTTGAATCACGGCTTCTGGCCCCACTTCTTCACTGGTAGCAACTAGGTCACTCTTCCTGCTTCATGACCTTTATCATACCTCTTCTTAAAGCTATGTATGGATCCTGCCTCCACTACATCACAACCCAGACTATTCCACTTCCTGACAACTCTGTGACTGAAAAAATACTTCCTATCATCCCTGTGATTCATCTGAGTCTTCAACTTCCAATTGTGACCCCTTGTTGCTGTGTCTCATCTCTGGAACATCCTGTCTCTGTCCATTTTGTCAATTCATCTCAGTATTTTATATGTTGTTATCATATCCCCCCCTATCTTTCCTGTCCACCAGTGTCGTCAGGTTGATTTCCCTTAACCTCTCCTCGTAGGACATACCCCTTAGCTCCGGGACTAGTCTTGTTTCAATCCTTTGCACTTTCTCTACTTTCCTTACATGCTTGGCTAGGTGTGGGTTCCAAACTGGTGCTGCATACTCCAATATAGGCCTGACATGTACGGTGTACAGGGTCCTGAACGATTCCTTATTGAGATGTCGGAATTCTATTCTTAGGTTTGTTAGGCGCCAATATGCTGCAGCAGTTATTTGGTTGATGTGCGCTTCAGGAGATGTGCTCGGTGTTTTACTCACCTCAAGATCCTTTTCCTTGAGTGAGGTTTGTAGTCTCTGGCCCCCTAAACTGTACTCCGTCTGCTGTCTTCTTAGCCCTTCCCCAATCTTCATGAGTTTGCACTTGGTGGAGTTGAACTCCAGGAGCCAGTTGCTGGACCAGGCCCGCAGCCTGTCCAGATCCCATTGTAGTTTCGCCTGGTCCTCGTCCGGTTAAATTTTTCTCATCAACTTCACACTTCTGAGTATATTCCTTCCGACAAGTCGTTAACATATACTAGAAACAACACCGGTCCTAGGACTGACCCTTGTGGAACCCCACTCGTCAAAGGCGTCCACTCTTCGTGATGTGCAATGACTCGCTGATGTCTTCTCAACAGGTATTCCCTGATCCATTGCATTGCCTTCCCTGCTATACCTGCCTGGTCCTCCAGTTTATGCACTAATAACTTGTGTGGAACTGTGTCAAAAGCCTTCTTACAGTCCAAGAAAACGCAATCTACCCACCCCTCTCTTTCTTGTCTCACTGCTGTCACCTTGTCATAGAACTCCAGTAGGTTTGTGACACAGGATTTCCCGTCCCTGAAACCGCACTGTTTGTCGTCGATAAGCTCATTCCTCTCTAGGTGCTCCACCACTCTTCTGATAATTTTCTCCATGACTTTGCATACTGCACATGTCAGTGACACTGGTCTGTAGTTTAGTGTTTCTTGTCTGTTTCCTTTTTTTAAAAATTGGGACTACATTTGCTGTCTTCCATACTTCAGGCAGTCGCCCTGTTTCGATAGATGTGTTGAAGATTGTTGTTAGTGGCACACATAGCGCCTCTGCTCCCTCTCTCAGGACCCATGTAGAGATGTTATATAGTCCATCGCCTTTGAGGTAACTAGCTCGCTTAGCAGCCTCTTCACTTCCTCCTCTGTTGTATGTATTGTGTCCAACACTTGATGGTGTACCCTACCTCTCCATCTTTCCAGAGTCCCTTATGTCGTGTTGAGCTCCTCACATACTTCTTAGTCGTTTCTTGTGATCTCCCCTCCTTCCTTCCTCAGCCTGATTACCTGGTCCTTGACTGTTGTTTTCCTCCTGATGTGGCTGTACAATAGCTTTGGGTCAGATATGGCTTTCGCTGCTATGTCATATTTGTATTGACGTTGGGCCTCCCTTCTTACCTGTGCATTTCATTTCTGGCTCTACGACTGCTCTCTTTATTCTCCTGGGTCCTTTGCCTTCTATACTTCTTCCATTCTCTAGTACACTTGGTTTTGGCCTCACTTCAAGTAAACCAAGGGCTCATCCTGGACTTCTCGTTATTTATGTTACCCTTGGGTACAAACCTCTCTTCAGCTTCCTTGCATATTGTTGTCACATATTCCATCATCTCATTTACTGACTTCCCTGCCAGTTCTCTGTCCCACTGATCCCCGTGCAGGAAATTCTTCTTGCCTGTGTAGTCCTCTCTCTTACAGTTTTGCTTCGTTTGTCCTGCCCTTCCTGCTTCCCTCTCCACTTATAACTCTGCTATGTATTCGAAGCTCAGAACCACGTTGTCACTGTCCCCGAGGAGTTTTTCATGTGTGATGTCCTCAATATCTGCACTGCTCAGGGTGAATAATAGGTCCAGTCTTGCTGGTTCATCCTCTCCTCTCTCTCTCTCTCTCTCTCTCTGGTAGTGTCCCTTACATGTTGGTGCATGATGTTTTCCAGTACCACCTCCATCATCTTAGCCCTCCACGTTTCTGGGCCCCCATGTGGCTCCAAGTTTCCCCAGTCAATTTCTTTGTGACTGAAGTCAACCACAATCGGTAGCTTTGCCCTACTTGCATGAGCCCTTCTGGCCACTTCAGCCAGTGTGTCAACCATCGCTCTGTTGTTCTCATCATACTCTTGCCTTGGCCTCCTGCTGTTCTGTGGTGGGTTATACATCACTGCAATTACCACCTTGGGACCTCCAGGCTGAAGTGTTCCTATTATGTACTAGTCTCTTGCTTCTCCTTTGCCTCCTCTCTCCAGCTCATCAAAATCCCATTGGTTTGTTTGTGTGTATGTATGTATGTAAATTCTTGACTTTTGCTCATCACATCTCCCATCATGTTGTATAACTGACCTTATTCTTTCCATTTCTTACCAGATATATACCAAATTCATGTTTCTCTCAGTATTATATTAATCTTACACTTAGGCAAACATTTCGTCTATCCACTCTTCCTTGAACGTTAGACAGCATTTATTCAGAGAATTGGTTCTATCCTTCGCTGACTTCGTTTCTTTTCGTTTAAACATAGCTGTATGAAAATGAGACACATGTGAAACGTTATGATAGTTTCATGTAGATACATATCGTTACGTTCCTTCAAATTTCTCCCTGATCAAACATTTGGCTTCATTTCATTAAGTGGTTATGGCTGTTTCTGCCAATACATCCTATACTGACTGCTTGTTAGATAGATCCATTGCATAAAATGTCTGAAAAAACAGTAAGAGAGATAATGAAATACGGAACAAAATAATTACCACCTGTTTCAAGTGAAGCATCTAATGATTTAGCAGAAAATTCATTTACCACCAGTGAAAAAATGTTTAAAGGCTAATATTACTGAAAGCCATTTAAAAAGTATAGCAGACAATTACTAGAATTACAAGTGCAACAGCACGTCATGCACTGCCATGGGTCCTCTTCCCAGGCTTCAAGCTGAGAGCGGATGTCAACACAAATCTTTAAATATGGACTACTGACTGCTGAGCCGCCATGTAGACGCGACACTTAGAAAGGACGCTTTTAGACGCTAGTTCCAAGAGCTTTTATTTATTTCCATGCTCTGGGGCTCCCGTCCACAGGCTGGAATGGGACGCACAATAAACTAGTGGCTTCGGTGGGTGGTAAAATCTGCTCTGATATCGTTATAAATTCCATGAACCTTCTTCATAAAATGGGCCATCCTTAGAGATAACAAATCTAAATGGATAATATCTCCAGCTTTCCTGAAACAAAACTTTTGAAGCTACCGTAGATATTTTTCTCGAATGCATGGAGATATTATTCAATCACTGTATTCTGAGATTGACAGATTTCATTACATGATGTGCGAAACCATTGTGTGTGATGGAATATGATAGCGAGCCATAGCTAGCTCCTATTCTTATTGTGTTAATATTATTGAATATTAACGTAGTGTTCTACGGTTGTTCCTAATTTCGCGACCTTCCTCACCTCCCTCCCTCTCCGCGACCTCCTTCCCTCTCTGAACCATCTCTCTCCTCATCCCCCCTCTTGCCCTCCCTGACCTCATTCCCTTTACCAGCTCTCCCTCAATACCTCCGTCCTTCCCTCCCTGAACTTTTCCTCACCTCCTTCCCTCTTCGAACCTTCCCTCACCTCCTCTCTTCTCTGAGTCCTGCAGCACCTCCTTTCCTACCAAAGCCCACCCACCCCCATTACCTAACCTCCCCGGTGCCTTCCTCACCCCTCCCTCCCCAGCTGGCGGCGGCCCAGGACTATAAATAGCGACACTCATAAGCGACTTTCGGCATGAGTGAGAGGGGAGAGAGAAGCTAAAGGGGAGCAGGGCGAGGGGGGAGGGAAGGGGGTGAGTGGGGTGAAGGGGTTGGGGGAAAGAAAACGAAGCACAACTGACAGCAAACTTGTAGTCTCTTATCACAATTTTCCTTTACACACACACACACTCTCTCTCCCTCTCTCTTTTCTTCCTTGTAGTGTATTCAACTACTCAGGTGCCTTCAGGTTTTGCTACTGAAACGGGTAGTTTGTTGGGTCATCATATGTTCAGCAGATCAAGTGCATACATATACACAAAATGCCTGGGAACTAGAACTTAAAATTGTTAACAGGAATTTCTGCTGGTCTTTAAGAGCCACGCCACACACAGAAAACATGAGTATCTCGCTTATCCAGAGAGGGAAATAAGATTCCCTTATTAACTAAATTGCATGTTAAATTAAGATCCTCTGATACAGTTAGACAGAAAATCAGTTAGGTTAGGTAAGATTTGTAAGGAAACAGGACAAGTGTTTCCTGACGCGGGTCTTAGTCATATGATGACCCGCAGTTTGATCTTCTGGTCGTCTAACCAAGGCCTTCCTCTGGCTACCCCTCCACCCCTTTAAAAATTATAGTTAGGACTCGTTATTGCTAGATCTTAGAAAATCTGTGTCCGATTCAACAGTGATGGCGATGATTGGGTTCCCCTCATCCAATCAGCAGTATCTTTCGATCCCATAATCCAGTCACAGAGAGATTTGGATCTTCTTGTTCAGCAAGAACGAGAACTAGGATCTCATTCAATCAGAGAGAACTTGGGATTCCATTATCCAGTCTCTGCCAGGCTGTGATCCCTTCATTCATTCATTCATCAAGAACTTCAGATCCCATCATCCCAACTGAAAGAGACTTGGATCCTTTTATCCAGTTATTGAGAACTTGAGATCTCTCTCATCAAATCGGTGAGACTAGGATCCTACCATCCAATATGAACAAGAACTGGGATGGGTGGAAACGTTGGGCATATTTCCTTATACCTGCTGCCCCTGCTCACCTAGCAGTAAGTAACGAACAAAAAGGCACAATACCGTGACTGGAACAATACACACATAACCTTCACATAGGAGAGAGGAGCTTACGACCACGTAAGCTCCTCTCGCGGTAAGTAGGTACCTGGGTGTTAACCGACTGTTACTGGGCTTTAAAATGAGCTGAGGTAGAATAACAGCTATCAGCCTTTAAAACTGACTTGTAAGAAGAAAATTAGTCTCGTTCAATCAGAGACTGGGCTCCTCTCATCCAATCAGAGCGACAACTTGGATACTGCCCTCATCCAATCAGAGCGACAACTTGGATACTGCCCTCATCCAATCAGAGCGACAACTGGGATACTGCCCTCATCCAATCAGAGCGACAACTGGGATACTTCCCTCATCCAATAAGAGCGACAACTGGGATACTTCCTTCATCCAATAAGAGCGACAACTGGGATACTGCCTTCATCCAATCAGAGCGACAACTGGGATACTGCCTTCATCCAATCAGAGTAGGGTGGGCAAGAGAATATCTAGTCTAAACAATCTTGGTGTTGTAGCAGCCAATCATAGCACAATTAGTCCTTGGTTCACAGCCAATAATTATAAAAGAAATCTTCGGCAATTAACCTGACACCTTTATATTATTCAACTTAATTTATTAATTATTATTTAAAAAAAAATCGCCAATTTTGAAAAGTACACGAGGAAGATGTAAATAAAAGCTTAAAGAATAAAAAGGAACAATACTATGTCTGGTACCATACACAGATATCCAGCACTCAGGGGACTGAAATTCATGGCGACGTTTCGGACAATTGACTAGTCACAGTGTGACTAGTCAAAGGTCCAAGTCGGCTTCTTTCTGCTATGTGCGGGTTATTTGTGTAAAAAAGCTTAATTAAAATTTTCAAGATTTCACCAAGTTGACTAAGGAAAACTAATTAAGTTTTTATTGTTTTTTCATAGGGAAAATTCCGATTAAAAAACTCTTTTCAGTGTAAATTCGTCTTTTACAAAATTTCGAGACATAAAAATTATAGCAACTTAGCGATGCGGTCCGACAAAAGTAAAGACTGATGGTATACTTTTCTTATTCTCGAAATAACTATCTATGAAATCTACTAATTCCTTAACTTCCCGGATAATAATGGAACAAATAATTTCTAGAGTCAAGTCAAAATCTTGTGTCTTAAAGATTTAATAACATTTACTCACACTACAAAGTCGTAATCATTTTCAAATCGTTCTTCCAATTTCACTATACCAATTTCACTATCCCAATTTCACTATCCCAATTTCACTATCCCAATTTCACTATCCCAATTTCACTATCCCAATTTCACTATCTCAATTTCACTATCTCAATTTCACTATCCCAATTTCACTATCCCAATTTCACTATCCCAATTTCACTATCCCAATTTCACTATCCCAATTTCACTATCCCAATTTCACTATCCCAATTTCACTATCCCAATTTCACTATCCCAATTTCACTATCCCAATTTCACTATTAAATTTCACTATCCAATTTCACTATCCAATTTCACTATCCCAATTTCACTATTAAATTTCACTATCCAATTTCACTATCCAATTTCACTATCAATTTCACTATCCCAATTTCACTATCAATTTCACTATCCAATTTCACTATCCCAATTTCACTATCTCAATTCGATATCTTTCAGCTCTCTGAGCCATTTCTTCGCAACACTTCTTTCCATGTGCTGATCCTATTTTTTTAATGTGATAAAAAACGTGCAATCACATTTTATAATAGGACAGATAATTTTTTTTCCGAGCTGACCGATAAGTCATGGAGGAACCTCGGTCATGAGATCAAAAGCTTTACGGAGCGTGTCATCACATAATTAAATCCCGTTTCACTGGAAGTTTTCCCGTTTATCCCAGCAAACAGGCGATTACCGATAGACTGACAGTTCAGAGATTGGTCTGTGTTTAACGATCTTAGGATCGAGCTTCCACCAGTCATTGCGCTGAATGACCCACTTGGGTTTAGAGCCTCGTGAATTGCTATTTAATTCTGGCAGACAAAGTTCTCCCACCAATACCATTTTAATCCCTCAACTCTGCTCACCTTATGGATGGTACTAGCATATTCACTCACCTCCGAGTTCTCTAACATTTGTTTAAGATGGTAATAACTCGTCTCTCTACTCTCTAGATTCTGTTTAAGACGGTACTAACACATTCACTCGTCTCTCTACTCTCTAGCTTCTGTTTATGACGGTACTAACACATTCACTCGTCTCTCTACTCTCTAGATTCTGTTTATGACGGTACTAACACATTCACTCGTCTCTCTACTCTCTAGCTTCTGTTTATGACGGTACTAACACATTCACTCATCTCTACTCTCTTCAGTTTATTTTCATCTATAAAATTTTTGGACAAAACTGTGCAGCATATTCATGATGTGCCTTGAATCATATATTTTTGGACTAGAAAAAATTGATCCTTTTTCTAGATGGGTTGCAAATCTTAGGTCAAAAAAGTCAGTGGTAAATCAACAGAGGCTTAAACATAAGGCGCTTTACACAGGTAATCCAGCAGATACCTAATCACTGATACCCAGCAATGACACGTCAAGGGATATTTAATCACTAAGCAGGTTATCATCTAGTGAAAGTTGCTAGTTTCCTGAGGAAGAGAACGCCACTGAATAACGTTCATCAGACCCAACATGATTCAAGGCGTTTTACACTCAAAATCTCCATTTCGTATATTTCGTTCTTAGCTGTTAGAAACTGCAAAGGGGTGGACCGATTAGACAGCGATAAGCCTCTGTCAGATGATCAAAAGCTCTAGCTGCTGGTTATCATATGAATGAGACCCGTGTCAGGAAATACTCTTCTATTTCCTGACGAACCTTACCTAACCTAATCTCCATACCCATCCTGCAGACGGTATTGCCTTATATTCTCACCCTATATCCATCTTGTTGTCCGTAGCAGCTAGATTAATGAGCACCTAATATCCATCATTTGAGTGCTACTAGGCAGTTCATTTTGATATCCATATAACTCCTGTAGACTGTATCAGCTCGTTTAGAGTGCTCCTGATATCCATCCTATTGACGGGGATGGGTAGCTATTTTGCTATTTTAGATCCTGTAGAAGATAGCTAGTTCATTGTGCGCTTCGAATGCATCCTGTGGACGGTAGCAGTTAGTCTGTTGTTCACCTATATCAGTCCTGTGAATGATTACGGCTAGTTTACTGTGAGTATATCCACCCTGAGGACAATAGTGGCAAGTTTATCCTGGGTCACATATCCATTAAAAACAAACTAGAGCCCTAGAATTAGGTGGCACAAAGGCTAACAGAAAAATAAACTGACCACACAGTTAATTTCTTAAAAGCTCTTCATTCCAAATGGTTTTATCGAGATTGATGGACTGAACACATCGACTCCAGGCTGAGGGACTGATTACCTCAACCTTCTCCTCATCATCTACGTTTCTCTGCATTAGACTAAAGAATTCACTTGCTGGCAAAGCGTTTCCAAAATAGAGACAGCCAAATGTTGTACAAGTGACTCATTTATTAACTTGTCGATTTTTCAATTATTCACAAATTTAGGATACTTTCTAGTATCGTATTTTCATCAATATGATGCGGTGATATAAACTCTAAGTTAGTGTACTCCCTATCTATATTAATCATATATGGACAAGCAGTGTTCAAGAAAGGGATTATAAGACTAACGATGTACTTAATAAATTTTTGTCTGTGTAGTTTGCCTTTAATTTTCTCCGTAAATGTGCCTCTCTACCTTTATTTTATCAGAGTGGGTTGTAGATCTACTAGGGGGTTTCTAACTACATTAGTATGACATTATATTCATTATCTAACTCTTTCTTGATATTGTATTATAGTGAGGGGTGAGGGGAAGGAGTATGTGAGGGGAGGGGGGAGAAGGTGACGCACGCAGCCAAGCATGTGTTGGTCGCTAGCTTTATGTTGGCGCTTCGCGCCGGGTTACGGTGCAAGGTGGAGTGGTGCTATTATTATTATTAGCGTCAACCGCCCCATCCCAACCCACCCCACCATCACCTACCACCATAAACCACCACCACCTTCGAACTCTATTTCCTAACACACTCCTTCACAACCATCTACCACCATCATATATATATATATATATATATATATATATATATATATATATATATATATATATATATATATAGAACAACGAATAAGCAATCTTGACACCCATGATGCCTTGTACCTTCTCACAAAATGCTTGAGTCTGCCCGGGTTGACACATTTCCTAAGATGTACTCCTTCATACGATAACCCTATACTGCACGAATATGACAGTATCCTGAGGCTGATCATTACTCTAGAAGATGGGCAGTGGGACCAAGCTACGCTCCCAGTCAGACTAGGAGGCATTGGTGTCCGCAAGTCATCTCAGATTGCTCTACCTGCTTTCCTGTCTTCATGCATTGCATCCAGAGGGCTTGTAGCAGCAATTCTCCCTGAACATCTTAGGGACACGATTGGAATCCAAGACCAAAAGTTCGTTGATGGAGCCAGGATCTGGGATAATCTAACAGGTTCTGAAACCAGGCCTGCTCCCCCCAACAACTACAAACAGTCGCACTGGGATGGCCAATAGTAGAGAATATAGCATCAGCAATGCTTCAGAGCGTGTCAGGGAAGGATAGAGCCCGCCTCCTTGCAGTGAGAGCTACTCATGCAGGGGACTTTCTTTTGGCTGTTCCCAACTCCAGCCTTGGCACACGCCTCGACCCACAGACCATCCGCATTGGTGTTGCCCTTCGACTTGCCGCCCCTATTCTCGCCGAACACAGGTGTATTTGTGGCAGTGAAGCAGCAGACCGATTCGGGTACCATGGTCTTGTGTGTCGTAAATCCGAGGGAAAGATTGCAAGACATGAAGAGGTTAATAACATTATCAAGAGGAGCCTCGCAACAGCCGGATGCCCAGCAGTAAGGGAACCACCTCAACTATGCAGATCTGATGGCAGCCAAAAGCGTCCAGATGGTATCACCCTTCAAGCCTGGACAGACGGCAAGTAGGTGGTGTGGGACTACACATGTGCATCTACCTTGGCTGATACCTATCTCCAATACACCAGGGAGGAAGGAGGGGCAGCTGCCACCTTCAGGGAGTCCCAAAAGTCAAGAAAATATGGAGAACTTGCCCATCATTATATGTTTGTTCCCATAGGCTCAGAGACCCTTGGCTCGTGGGGAAAGAGTGCATCTAAGTTCCTCAAGGAGCTGGGCAAAAGACTCAACAGGGTAACTAGGGATCCCAGGGCAGCTAGTTTTCTGTTCCAGCGACTCAGTGCTGCTGTTCAGAGGGGTAATGCATGCTGTATTCTAGGCACGCGCCCCAGCTCAGAGGAGTTGGATGAGATTTTCGCATTATAATCAGTGACAGACATGTAACAATATGTACTAGACATGTATCTCTCACACCTCGTGTACTGTATATGCCATCATTATATAAACAATGTATCTCTTAAATCTTTTGTACCATATTATTAATAAAATATATATATATATATATATATATATATATATATATATATATATATATATATATATATATATATATATATATATAATGTTAGAAATCGATCCAACGACTGGGAAAATAAGGTCGTTTTTTGACAAAGATTCGACCTTTATTTTCATCTTTAGTTCTATGAAATTAATAAACTTTAAGAATTTCGAACGTGTAAAAATGAAATCATTTTAAAGAAACACTTTATTTTTTATAAGTTTAGCTTTAAAATTAAAATAAACACCATAAAACTAAAAACATGAAATCTGGCAGAAGCTCTCATAATGGCCTATCTTTGGTCATAGATGGCAAATACAGAGACCCGAGATTTTCAGCTAGGAAAATATGAAGATTTTCCTAGCAGTTGTACTGTCCGGAAAGATTTACTTAAATGTTGAGCAACTCGAACTTAGAGCTGCTTTATCGTCTTACCTGTGTACCAAGAGTTACATCCAGTACACGTATGATACACAATAGATGACTGTAGAGTCACGGATCGAATCATTAAACTTATAAAAAACTATAAAATGCAACTCATTCTAAGGTTAGTGCGAGGAGAATATTCGGGATAAAATTTCATGAGCAATTTATTTAATCCATTTCAAATATTGTAAATATATTTCCCAGTAAGTGGAACATAAATGTTTCTTCTACCATAGCTCCTGGATCGTTAGAATGCATTGAAAGTTTATTGAGTTGCTTACTAATATAAGTATCAACAAAATTACGTGGGAAACCATTCTGTCCCAGCACTGATCTAATAAATTATTATTCTAGATTATAGCAGGTAGAGTTTGAACATATTAGCTAAACTCTAGTTACAAGAGTGGCTATTAAATTACATTTAAAATGAACTGGTATAATAGAGGAAAATTTACTTGTCAAGCCAGTAAATGTAGGCTTTCTATAAACTGATGTAGCAAACATATTCTTAGTTTTTCCATTTAGAATATCCACGAAATGTAATTTTTAACCCTTTTCCATTTCATAAGTAAATTTTATATTGGGATGTTGGTCATTCAAATAATTAAAGAATAACAAGACATGATCCAGACACTTGAAAACTAAGAGTATCAGCTACTTCTTTTTTTTTTACAACATTGGTTTAAAATATATTGGACAATTATTAGGCCAGTTTTCTCAAGAAAAATAATAAAAAAAAAACACTGGCCATAGTTGGGCCCTGACAACTACTCATTGCAACATCATTAACTTGTGTATACATACAGTTATTGAACATAAATAGACAATCATTGACACCTAAAGACAGTTTATGGAACTGGAATTTCTCAAACCATCAACATTTTTAGTACGGTGAACGTCGAAAGAAGCCATAGTACAATTAGGGAATTTAATATTTCATATAATTTAATACTACGTACAAGGGAAAAAAAAGCTGTATGGTGCATTGAGTCATCTATGGAAACAAAATACCTTGCCCATTAAAGCAAAAAATTGGAATGTATCAAAGTATAGTGGTATGATCACACACGGGTGAGATGCATAGGTTTTCAACTTTGCAGTGAGTAGACGAGGCAGTGATGTCATGTATGAGGGCAGTGTGCGGGGTGAATATTATGTAGAGAATTCGTAACTTGGATATTAGGAGGCGCGGGGTTACTTAAGGTAAAATTCAGTGCTAATGAGGAGCTGTTGAGGTTGTTTGAATATTTAGAAAGGATGGACCAAAATAGGATGAATTAGATGGTGTATAAATCTGTAGCGGAGGGAAGGAGAAGCAGGGGTCACCCTAGGAAACGTTGAAGAGAGGGGGTAAAGAGAGTTTTGTGTGTGAGGGGCTTAGGCAACCAACAGGCGTGTGCGAGAATGCTAGGAGTGGAGGCAAGTGTTTTTTTAGGACTTGACGTGCTATTAGAGTGTGAGCAAGATGACATTAATTAGTGGATTCACAGAAATAGATTAGCCAGACTTGAGTCCTGGAGGTGGGAAGTACAGTGTCTGCATTCTGAATGTGGGGTGGGGATATGTCAGTTTGCAAGGGCATCTGAGCTGTAATGCCTGCACGTCTCTGGCAAGACAGTAATAAAGTGAGTGATGGTGAAAATATTTCTTCTTTTTCGAGTCACCCAGCCTCGATGCGAAACGTCCAATGTGCTAAAAAAAATGAGTATGTCGAAAATTAAATTACAAATATCTCATCTCTCTGAGCTGGGCGCATACTCAAGACTCACCAGCTATCTAACTTCTGAACTGTAGCATTGTGCAGCTGGAACAAAACTAGTTGCTCTAGGATCCACAGTTGCCCTGATGAGTCTTTTGCCTAGCTCCTTAAGGAACTTGGATGAGCTTTTTCCCTAAGACCCACGAGAGACTGATCCTATGGGAGCAATCACGTAATAATGTGAGAATTCACCATATTTTCTAGACTTCCGGGACTTCCTGAACCTGGCAGCTGGATATTGTAGATAGGTATCAGACAATGTGGATTCACATGTGTAGTCCCGCACCACCTGTTTGCCATCTGCCCAAGTTTGCAAGGTAATCCCTTCTGGACACTTATTTCTGTTATATACCTCACAGTGTTAAAACAAATAACCCAATCTACTAACACAACTTATAAACTCATTCTTGAGGAGTAAAATTAGTTGTAAACAAAGGAATGGATGGAACGGAGTAGCTCATTTAAGGCCTCATTCTCGCTATATATTGGGATATATATATGTACATTAGTGAAGAGAAATTGAAAGTAATGTGAAAAGGAGTACTTCAAAATATTCCTTAAAAACTTAGGCTTAGTAAGGTAGCTTAATGTACTGTGTATCCTGAAAGACTGTGTTGGTTATTGGACATAAAACAATTTTGCTCCAAAATTTTCTCAACACAACGAAAAAAAATTACACGGGTGGGCATTTTGTAGAAAATAATAAAAAAATAATTTAAGTATTGCAACCCTGCGAGGGTGTGTACACTTGTGTTGCCTTACAACCCTGGGAGAGTGTGTACACTTGTGTTGCCTTACAACCCTGGGAGAGGGGGTACACTTGTGTTGCCTTACAACACTGGGAGAGTGTGTACACTTAGAACATAAGAAAGAAGAAACACTGCAGCAGGCCTACTGACCCATGCGAGGCACGTCCATCACTCTCCGGCTTAGACCTGACTACCTGGAGTTAACCCTCTCCAGGTAAACTCCAGGTAGTCAGGTCACTTCCAATTAGGAAGAAGCACGTCATAAGACCTAGTAGCACAAGCTAGTCAAGTCCAACTCACACCCACCCACACCCACTCATGTATTTATCTAACCTTTTTTAAAAACTACTTGTGTTGCCTTGCAACACTGAGAGAGCGTGTACACTTGTGTTGCCTTGCAACACTGAGAGAGCGTGTACACTTGTGTTGCCTTACAATCCTGAAACAGCATGCGCAGGTTGAGAGTGTGACAGTCATACACACGTGTGGCTGTGGCTTACAGTGTTACAGTCATACACACATGTGACGTACGGTGTGGCTGACAAGTGTTAGTCATTTACACATAGCATAAACCAGCTAACTGTGTTCAGTTACCCACAAAACATTATGATCAGTCTTGGGAAGAGTCGAACATGTGCCAGTCATTCAGCTTATGGAGTCGTGGAGGCTCGATCCTCCGTCCGCCCACACAAGGTTACGTTCTTCACATTGATTCCTCGCTCCGTAAAGAAGAAAACCAAAACGTGCTTTCAAATCTCGTAAATCTATTCCTGGAATGGCGCTGGAACGAGTTTTCTGCTTTTCCAAATGCACTTGAAGACACAAAACCTGTCCTCATTCTACGTCAATTTTTGACGTGGTATTCACCGGAATTTTCCAAACGTTTCCAGAATTTAAAAAAAAAATAACATTTCGTAAATTTAGGTTAGATTAGCCATATTTAGATTATGAAAGATTAGGTTATTTGAACTTTATTTAAAATCAAATTGGTAAAATAAAGGAAGACAGCAATGATTATTTTTGGCAAGGAGGTGATGAGAAAATTTTTGAGAATTGTTCAGGGTATCAACTCTGATAAGAGTATGGCTGAACATAGTGTTCAGCTGGTGGAGACTAGTCTAGATAGACTGGTGGTGGAGACGGCTCTTGGAGACCTGGTGGAGATGACTTTTGGAGAGCTGGTGGAGATGACTCTTGGAGAGCTGGGGGAAATGACTCTTAGAGACCTGGTGGAAATGACTCTCGGGGAGCTGGCAGAACTGGTAGAGATGACTTTTGGAGAACTGGGGAAACTACTCTTAGAGAACTGGTGGAAATGACTCTTGGAGAGCTGGTGGCAATAAGTAACTTACTCTGATTTTTGGGGGCTTATTCTAGGTAATTTGTACTTACGTTAAACTAAGTATGATAATTGTACTTACCTGTACGCGTACCTAAATAAACTTATTTACTTAAGATGACTCTTGAAGGGTTGGTGATGATGACTCTTGGTGGGCTGGTTGAAATAACTCTTGGAGAGCTGGGCTGATGGTGCTTGAAGCAAGAGCGAAGACGTCCGGCTTGAATTATTACCCAGCGGATGGCGTAGCTCCACCTCTGCTCGGTATATATTCATTATTCTTATGCGAAATAAGAAGAGGGGAGTTGAATGATAGCTCTAGGCTTTTCGTGTTGCTGCCAATCAGCAGCTTGCAATGTGGCAGACACTGTAGAAAATCCAGGTATATTCGTCCAGGAAAACGACTCTCCCCAGTTAAATTTATCTTGCATCATAAATGACGCGCTTTTCTCTAAAACTATAGAAATTGCAATGTCTAATTTCTCTCTCTCTCTCTCTCTCTCTCTCTCTCTCTCTCTCTCTCTCTCTCTCTCTCTCTCTCTCTCTCTCCGACTTAACAAAACATGTTCAAAGAGTTTTAGTTCGAATATTAACTTAACATGTTTTCTTGTATGAAATGTTTAGTATAATATATTTACTAATACAATTAATTGAAATTTATTTCATGCATTAATAATGAACAAGCTATGTAGTTCACAGCAAATTAGTGCTGGATTCTTGTGTTATGTCACGGAAGAGGAAAATTCTTTTTTTTTTCAATTTTGCATCACAAGTCTGAAACTAATTGGTTCCCTTTGTTAAAATTTGGAAGCAATTTTAAATCTGGGGGTCAGGCTCATTGCTCCCGCTGACTTCTTTTCCCCATCCAAAAAAAAGGCTTATACGTTTTTATATATTGAGGTTTTGACAAAGTATCAATGGGTAACTTACATAATTATATTTCACCCTAATAGGGTGAAGGATAAGGGAGCTAAGTGACTATATGGTTTTGATTACTGCTAATGATGTAATAATGGCGTTGTATCTAGCATCAGGGGCCGATGTCTCGTAAGTCTTACCAGAGATATTAAGAGAAAAATAGTAATTTGGCATTAACTGTAAAATGCCTTGTAGTGTTCTGATGTTCATATGGTATTCACTAAATTCCAAATTACAGAAAAAGACAAAATTATTCTAATATATAAGTGTGTGACTGATTATCCCCTATGAGAGTTCAAGACTGTCTCCGTGATCGTCATCTGCAGTAAATATCCTGTTTCCTTGCAGCTCATATAAAAATATTACTCTATTAAGTGTACTGTACTATTCTCGTACGTTGCTTTCGTAATCCTCTATTAACATTACAGGAGGGACCCGCATATACAGCGCCTATTTTCGGTGTTCCACGTTTTCGTTGGCTATCAACTGAGCCATTGTTGCATCCGCTGGTGATAGTCACCGGCGGGTGCAACATAATGAACTATGGCTCAATTTGAAGCCAAGGAAAACGTGGAACACCGAAAAGAAAGTATGTGTATGCGGGGCCCTCCTGTATTTCGAATTGACATTTTGACAATTGCTTTTATTTATTTTTTTCAATCAGAGGTGAGGCAACAAGGCATTGAGAGATGGTTGTCTCATTGAAAAAGTCTCTTAATTTAGGTTAGATGACAAAGAAAGCTGCGCTCTCTAGCTTTTCATTCTGAAGGAATTTTCTAAGTTTATCAAGCATGCCCGTCTCACAGAGAGGTATTGTCCACTTGGCTTTTTCATGGGATGGAGAAGGCCCATCCATGAGCCAGGGATAAAAATTTTGGATTTGACTACCAAAGTCACGGAGCCATTATGATTTTCAGATATCCTGATGTTTGAATTGTCCCAAATCATGTGATGGACATGCCACATCCCCAGCTAAATGTCCTCATGCTGTCGATCTCTACAGCTGAGTCAGTTTATATATTGAACTATCTTCAGAAATTAAAAAAAAATATTAAAAATCCTAACACAAATTACAATTTCTGTAGACACAGGTAACAAATAACCATCACGTAAGTTACATTTTAAGGTAAAAGTTACAGCTTTATAATGAACATAAATTATTATTATTATTTCCAATCCTCACATTTTGTATTTTCAAAATATTTGTATATACCAAACACTAAAGTAAACAATCATTCCATGTCAGTCTTCCATATATTCAGTCAATTATTTTTTACTCTTATTCTTTTCCACTTTCATTATAATTGTCATTATCATCGTCTACGTCTTCGTAATTATCATTAACCTCAACGATTTAATAATCATCACCAGTTTCATAATAATCATCCCAGTACTTCTCTAAACCATTATAATAACCATTATCTTCAAAATAATCATTATCAATATAATAGTTATCTTCATAATCATTATCTTTATAATAATCACTATCTTCATAATCATTATTTTTATAATAATTATCTTCTTAATCATCAGAACCAACCTGAGTATCATCGCAGTAGTATTACTGCTATCATGTTCACTCCCATCGCACAGTGAGGCATCAGAGAGGCAGGCGGCCTACGACGCTCGTACGAGCGTAATGTAAGTTGGTTTAGGTGTAATTACCTGCCACAAGCTCCTCACATTACCCAGACACCACCACCAATGGCGACACAGGCTGGAATCACCCTTTTAACTTAATGAAACACTTCCAGACGCCGTTGTCCTTAAGGAAGGTGGGCGGGTGGCTGGAATTTGAGAGATTGGAGTGGACGGAAGAAGGTACTGTGATTTTTTTTTTTTTTATATAAATTTTGTCAACGTTATGTGCGTATGCTTCCCTCTTCCCTCTCACACCCCGTGAGACAGGTTACATATAAGCCTGCATATAACACGCCTGTCTGCTGATGAGGGGGAAGAGGGAAATCTGAGTAAGGGATATATCTTTTTTTTTTAACTGTGTTTCAGTTTTCTGTCCCATTAGTTTCTCTCTGTCTCTGTCTCTCTCTGTCTGTCTGTCTGTCTCCAGGTTTAAAATCAATCTAAACACCCCTGCCGCGGCTTAAACCCTGCGCGCCCTCCTACAAAGGATCTGCTGATTTCAGCGTTGTTACTCATCCTTGCTACACACTGCAACAGTAGTTAACATAAGATGCTTGATTTCTTGTTGTCTGGGCATAGACGAATGTTTATGATAGCTTTAATTTGTAAATAAAGAGGGTGCAGGGTTTTCCTTAAATTTTCCTGCTACGGTAAGAGAGTCATTTTCTCTCATTAACCCACACTATAGTTGCAACACTGGTCTCTTGCAAGGAGTGGCGTGATTATAATACACGCTGGTACAGCATCTGATCATCTGACTAAGACCCGCGTCAGGAAACACTTGTCCTGTTTCCTGATGAACCTAACCTAACCCCTGCTTCCAATTAAATTGTTGATCGGAAGCAAGAGAGGCTATCAGCCACCCTGGAGGGTGGCTGATAGCCACGAGAGAGAGGGGTGGGTTGATTGCATTTTCTTGAACTGCAAGAAGGCCTTCGACACAGTTCCTCACAAGAGATTAGTGCACAAGCTAGAGGATCAGGTACGTATAACAGGAAGGGTACTGCAATGGACCAGAGAATACCTGACAGGGAGGCAACAACGAGTCATGGTACGGGATGACGTATCACAGTGGGCGCCTGTGATGAGCGGGGTCCCACAGGGGTCAGTCCTAGGACCAGTGATATTATTGGTATATGTGAATGACATGTTGGAAGGGATAGACTCAGAAGTATCCCTGTTCGCAGACGATGTGAAGTTAATGAGAAGAGTTAAATCAGATGAGGATCAGGCAGGACTACAAAGAGACCTGGACTGGCTGGACGCGTGGTCCAGCAACTGGCTCCTTGAATTTAACTCCGCCAAATGCAAAGTCATGAAGATCGTGGAAGGGCAAAGAAGACCGCAGACAGAATATAGGCTATATGGCCAAAGACTGCAAGCCTCACTCGAGGAGAAAGATCTTGGGGTGAGTATAATACCGAGCACGTCTCCGGAAGCACACATCAACCAGATAACTGGTGCAGCATGTGGGCGCCTGGCAAACCTGAGAATAGCGTTCCGATACCTCAGTAGGGAATCGTTCAAGACTCTGTACACTGGAGTATGCAGCACCAGTTTGGAACCCACACCTGGTCAATCATATCAAGAATTTTGAGAAAGTGCAAAGGTTTGCAACAAGGCTAGTTCCAGAGCTAAGGGAAATGTTCTACGAAGAAAGGTTAAGGGAAATCGGCGAAGATAGGAGGGTTAGGGGAGACATAACGACATACAAAATACTGCGAGGAATAGATAAGGTGGACAGAGACAGGATGTTCCAGAGATGGGACACAGAAACAAGGGGCCACAATTGGAAGTTGAAGACTCGGATGAGTCAAAGGGGTTTTAGGAAGTTGTCAGGAAGTGGAATAGTCTGGCAAGTGACGTAGTGGAGGCAGGAACCATAGATAGTTTTAAGACGAGGTATGATAAAGCTCATGGAGCAGGGAGAAAGAGGACCTAGTAGCGGTCAGTGAAGAGGCGGGGCCAGGAGCTGAGTCTTGACCTCTGCAACCACAAATAGGTGAGTACTCACACACACACACACACACACACACACACACACACACACACACACACACACACACACACACACACACACACACACACACACACACACACATACACATACACTCACGCGCTCAAACATACATGAACATATATAAACACACACAACATAAACACACACATATATAAACACACAACATACATAAACACACACATATAAACACACAACATAAACACACACATATATAAACACACAACATACATAAACACACACATATAAACACACAACATACATAAACACACACATATAAACACACAACATACATAAACACACACATATATAAACACACAGTTTGGTGAAGAACAAAGAAGACTGCTGGAATAGAAGCTTGTAGAGGAAGTATCGCCCAATGTTCCCGTCAACTAAATAACTGCTACAACAAATGCTCCTCTGGCAAATCTATGACTAACTTTTAGACACCTAAGTAAGGATTCATTTGCGACACTATATACAGTGTACTTCAGGCTCATATTAGAGTATGCAGCATCAGTATGGAACCCGCACCTGGTAAAGTTTGTGTAGAAACTGGAGAAAGTGCAGCTTTTTGCAACGAGACTAGTTCCGGAGCTAATGGGTACATGTTCTATAAGCAAAAGTTAAGGGAAATCAGACTGAAGACACTGGAGAAAAGAAGTGATGGATAGCTAGCTGGAACACAAATTACATCTACTAAAGCTTGTTACATCTGAGGATTGGGCATTTCAGTTCTTTGGCTCATCGACTCGAATGTTTGCCCCTAAAGCAGTGTAAATATCAGTGAAACCAGAGAAACAAGTGGTTAATTGCAGCTACCTAAGGTACCTAACTCCTCACAACAGAAGGCCACTTGAGGTTTCATCCACTACCTCAGCTGAATGATCAGCTGAGTACAGTGATCAGCCGGGAAGAACAATCAGCTGGGAAGAATGGCTATCTGAGGAGAAGGATAAGCTGGTGATAATGAACATCTTGGGAGAATGAGCAACTGGGAAGAATGATCAGCTGAGAAGAATAAGCTGAGACGAATGGTTTAGAAGACAGACGTCGAGGTTGTGCCTGCCTGTGTTTGTGGGTCAATTCTTTTCAAACGCTTACCAGAAATTTTTCAACCATAATTTTTAAAGCGGTGTAGCAGTAAGCCAGCGGAAGACGTCAGTCAGATGACCAAAAGCTCCAGCTGCGGGTCATCACATGACTAAAACCCGCGTCAAGAAACACTTGTAATGTTTCCTGACAAACCTTACTTAACCTAACTTAACCTTGCCAGAGTGGGTTACCCTTAGGAAGCTTTCTTGCGTACTGGGTTGACCCATTAGAGAAACTCTCCAAATTTTAATAAATGCGTAATAAATTTATTATCTAAAAATAATATAGCATATTTTCTTTAACTTGTATTAGTTCTAATATTTATTCTAAAAAAAAATTGCCCTAGAACATCAAAATATCAGTTCACCAATGGAGAGGCAGATTACGGTGTCCCATAGCTCGGTTGGTAGCGCACTCAGCTCACACACACGTGGGTCCGTGGTTCGATACCCGGTACGGGTGGAAACATTGGGCGTGTTTCCTTAAAACACCTGCTATCCCTGTTCACCTAACAGTAAGTAGGTACCTGGGTGTTAGCCGACTGGTGGGGGTCGTATTCTGGGGACAAATTTAACCTAATTTGCCCGAAATGCTAAGCATAACCAGTGACTTTCTATATAGTATGTCAGCTAGGTCTGTATAAGTTGTATCATGTACTTATAGAAATAAAGATCATTAATATTATTATTTTTATATTAGTATTAAAAATTGACTATGGGAAATGATCACAGTCAGCACTGCTCTAGGTCACGTGTATTTATAAATAATTCCAAGTTCAATTATCATTCAGCAAAGCAATGATAACACACTGGGAAAATTATCATCCACATATAATTTTCCCGATTACATTGCTTTATTACAGCGCTCTAACTTGAATTATTACGTAATGCTGCGCTAATTATTTTAAGGGAATTGTCATTTCGTTGGCGTGTAATGAGGAATATTTCACACTAAACCATATCTATAAAGGAATTAATTTTATTTTAACGATAATGCGGAGAACCAATAAATTATCATATATTTTCGACAAAAACAGGTGAATTGCCATTTATTTACCTTGCAATATTGCGTATTAAAATTATTTTATGAACCAAATAAACAAATGCAAATTATCGTTCATTGGAAATATGATTAATTAAATAACACATCTCTGTAACACCACCTCTGTAACACCGCCTTTGCAACATCGACCCTGAAACACAGTCTCAGCATCACCGTCTCCACATCACCTATGTAACTTTGAGTAATTCCACTTTTGTAACACCACTCTTCAACACCGTTGCATCACCTTTGTAATACTCGTTATCTCTGCAACACCACCTCTATAAAAGCCCAGGGACAGTGTCATAGCTTCCAGTGTACCTGAGTACAAAGGCCCAGGAACAGTGTCATATCGGCCAGTGTACCCGAGTATCAATAACCTGGGAAAGTACCAGGAGCAGCGTTCATAGAGGTACATGATTATTCCTTCCAAATATTGACTTGAGGGATCGAGGAAAGGAGTGATTATAACAAAGAGATGAATGAATCTATAAGATAAATGATGTCGGTCTCAGTCTCAACTAATAATCTTGACAGTGGTGTAAAAACATGTGAAGGCTTCTCTGATAGTAAGAATGATTTACTCGGACAAATTGCTTGTAAATTCGTTTTCCCGGATAAAAATGGATGGGAAACCAACAGGACATCATTACTAAAACATAAAACAGCTTGCTTAAGATCTTTTCAGATGGTTGACGCCTATCATACTTGACCTTAAAGATAACCTTTCTAGAACACGAACTGAAGTGGTGGAGAGTATTCTTTAGGAAGTGTAACCATGGTTAATTCATCTAATGAAATGGATGCGTTATTTTTCAGTTTAGGTTGCGTATGCAAATTTTTATTGGAATTTGTACAATAACAGGAGGATGTCTCTTCTTGTCAGGTGTAAGCTTCTAGTTCCGATGTGTTTTCCTCAAAAGTTGTGTTAATTTAAAGTGCCTTTTTTAATAAAATTTGTTTGTGAAATAGCTGGACAGTATCTCATCTGGTCAGAAATAATTCACATTGTTTGAATTTACTGGGTTATCCTACTTCAAATTTTTATAATGCACTTTTATGTGCACATAACATCTGAGTGCCCTTGAGACACGAAGCTTAAATGAATCGTACTTTACTTAAATATATGCTAACTTAAACCTTAAATGCTGATTAATCTTACTTAAAATTTTCTAGTGAATTTGGCTCGTGTAGGTCTCAATTTGCCTTTTCTTTTCATGGAGGAAAACTTGAAAACTGAAATACTGATTTTCATACTGTAAAGTCTGAGCGCTTCATGCAATTAGCTTCACCCCTCAACGTTAATAACTAGAAAATTTAAATTCAGAATTTTAGACTTAATATGCTAGTGTGGTTTAAGAATATGATGTCTTTGAGATCTCAAAAGCATATCTCTTCAGATTGGGTTCAAAACTGATGTTTCTTATTTGAGGACCTGAGTTAGAGAGGAGTATATATAAATTAGCGACTTTTACTTTAAAAAAAATGGAGATAGGATGCATGTGATAACTTGCAAATACCTCTTCTGTTTCACTTCAAATCTTTAATGGTAATATTTAACTACATTAGAAACTCATTCGGCACTCTGCACTATTACTTTCGTATGCACTGACGTACAGTGGAGGAGGTTATGCACTACCAGGATACTTTTATCTGATCGTTCAGAGACTGAAATACCTGTATTAATAGTAGTAGTAGTAGTAATACTTGTTGTAGTTGTACTTGTAGTAGTAGTAGAATATTAGTTATAATTATTGTTGTTGTTATAATTGTTGCTGTTGTTGGAGTTGCTGCTGTTGTTGTTGTTACAGTTGTTATATACACTAATCGTCTACTGCCTATTTACCAAAGGCAGTGTGGGATGACTTCTTCGTCTCTGCTAGGATTTCCATTGTATTAAAGCCATCCTACACACCTCTCTCTCTCTCTCTCTCTCTCTCTCTCTCTCTCTCTCTCTCTCTCTCTCTCTCTCTCTCCCTCCCTCTATAACACCTCGCCCCCATCCTCTTCAGTCCTCCACCCAGCATTTCAATCTTGTGTCGTTGTTCTCCCACTTTCTTGTTACCCTCCACTCTTTTTATTTTTCCCTGCCTCCTCACCCTAGCATTCCAACCTCGTTGTTTTCTCCTCCCTTGATCCCTCCATCTCTCAGAATTTCCATTATGAGCCTTTCTCCTCCCTGTCTTCTCCCTCTTCTTTCAGTCATTTTCACGTTGATTTTTCCTCCCTTTCTTTTCCTTCATTTTCTGTCATTCCCAAGTTGCTTTCTCCTCACTTTCTTTTTCTTCCTCTTTCTTCCATTCTCACATTGCTTTCACCTTCCTTTCTTTTCCTTTCTCTTTTTGTCATTCCTACGTTTCTTTCTCCTCTCTACTACACCCCTATGTAGTACCCTTCTTTATCCCACATCTTTGTTCATTTAATGCCTTTCTCCTTCTTCCTTCCCATCCTTCCCTAGCAATCCTGTCTGCTTCCTTACCTCCTCTTCCTCTCCCAAGATAATAACTGGACGTACCTGGAGAGGGTTTCTAGTGTCAACGCCCACGCGGCCCGGTCTGAGACCGGCCTCGTGACGTAATTGAAGATTATAAATGATCTTTAATTAAAAGTTTCTAGTTAGAAAACTAGAACAGAACATGTTTTTGTTATTACAACTTATTGTAGATGATGGTAAGTACTGATGTCAAGTACACAGTGAGCCTTACTTTCTCTCCCTCTCTCTTTTTTTTTTTTTTACACAGGGTTTGACAAGGTTAGTTAAGGATCCTTAGCTTTATTGACAAGCTATTTACAAGTTAAGGATTCCTCTCTCTCTCTCTTTTTTTCCTCTCTCTCTCACACACACAACTATATCTTCTGCTCCTCCCACATTCCCCACAGATGCTGCCACTGTCCTACCCACTCTCCCTCAATTCAGCCATTACCCACACTCTTCCCAACAGCTGCAGTTACCTTACCACCTCAACCACATATGCTGTTTCTATCCCTCACACCTTCCCCACAACTGCCACCGCTACATGTCGCCACCCCCACATCAGCACCTGCTAGCCTCACCCACCATCATAGCTGCAGCAGCTGGTCTCTCCCACACTCACAGAAGATGCACACACCTACCCACACAGCTGCAACCCTCACCCACCCACACAGCAGCAGTTGTTACCCTCACCCACATACACAGCAGATACTACCCTCACCCATCCACTCAGAAGCAGCTGCAACCCTCACCCACCCACACAGCAGCAGCTGTTACCCTCACCCACATACACAGCAGCTGCTACCCTCACCCACCCACTCAGAAGCAGCTGCTACCCTCACTCACCTACACAGCAGCAGCTGCTACCTACATACGCCCAACAGCAGCAGTTGCTACCTACATACGCCCACACAGCAGCTGCAGCTGGTTCACCCCCCTCCTCCACAGCTACAGCTGCCTTCACTCTCGTAACAGAATAAAGAATTAACTATTTCCTAAACTGGAAGAATTAATTTACTATATTACTTAGTGGTATTCAAATTTTATGTACATAGTCAAAGGCCCATTACCCATAAATTAGCATTGCTAAATTTCCTTTGTAAAAAATTCCTTGCTAAATTGTTATTGTAAAATAACCATTCATGAAATACGGTTGCTAAATTACCATTGGTTGTTACTAATGTTAAGTTCCCATTCGTTAATTAACGTTGCTAAATTGCCGTTGCTAAATTGTCCTTGCTAAATTAACATTGGAAAATTCTAATTGTTTAATTATCACCTCATTAAAGGACCAAGAGCTACTGTGTTGTTGGTGGAATTGGATTTTACTGCCGAAGTGGCTAGTTTATTGTGGAGCCTACGAAGTAGGTTCCAAAAGGGTTTATAGGAGTACATCTGGATTTATATATATAGGGTATCCCTAAAATCTCCATACAGAAGGAAATTTAGCAATTTTAGCAAAATGTAATTTTATTTACATTCTCTACACTGCCATTTCTTTGTCAATAATTAGTCGGATGAGCTTCTCCCACTCATAGTCCCCAACACTTCCAGTCTTGTATTTCGCAGTAAGATTGGGTGAGGGAAGCAACTGCTGCCCTCTGAGTGGGAGGGGATACAACTACTGTTGTAGGAGGGGATACAACTATTGTTGTAGGGGTGTGAGAGAGTTGCAGCTACAGCTGTATGCTGAGCTTGCCATGATTCCTGTTAAAGTTCATCACAACCTGGCGACAGCTTCCTGATCCAGCCATAAGAATGATTTCTATACGTTCTTCTTTTGACATTCTTAAAGGGCATCTGTAAACAAGACAAGAAATTAGCTATCTATGGAGACTTCTGGGACACACTACAGTTCACTTACCTGCTCAAAGTAAATTGTTGTTGGTGGGTGGGAGGAAGTGGCAGTAAAAGTCTTACAAACTGATCTCGCAGATGATGTCTTCTCCTAACATTACCTGGTAGAGTTGTTGCCCCACTACTGTAAACATAACAGCCACGAAGTTGAGTTTGGAGGGAAAGGGGGAAAAAATTCACTGAATTAAATTTATTCTCTTCTATGAAGATGGTGGTCCCTGACTGGCACTAAAAATGCTTCCCAATATTATTTTGCCTTAATAAATAAATAAATAAATAAATAAATAAATTACACACACACACACACACACACACACACATACACATACACACACACACACACACACACACAATATATATATATATATATATATATATATATATATATAGATGTGTGGTTAAAAGATAAAGAATCTAACACATAGTGGGAGTTGTCACAATTGCTCTTTGCTGATGACACTGCTTTTTGGGGATTCTGAAGAGAAGTTGCAGAAGTTGGTAAGAGTTGTAAGAGTTTGGTAGGGTATGTAAAAGAAGGAAATTAAAAGTGAATGTAGGAAAGAGTAAAATGATGAGGATAACAAAAAAAATTAGATAACGGAAGATTGGATATCAGATTGGAGGGAGAGAGTATGGAGGAGGTGAATGTGTTCAGATATTTGGGAGTGGATGTGTCAGCAGATGGGTATATGAAGGATGAGGTGAATCATAGAATTAACAAGGGGAAAAAGGTGAGTGGTGCACTGAGAAGCTTGTGGAGACAGAGAACTTTATCCATGAAAGCAAAGAGGGGAATGTATGAGAGTATAGTTATACCAACACTCTTGTATGGGTGTGAGACATGGGTTGTGAATGTTGCAACAAGGAGAAGGCTGGAGGCAGTGGAGATGTCACGTCTGAGGTCAATGTGTGGTGTGAATATGATGCAGAGAATCCGTAGTTTGGAGATTAGGAGAAGGTGTGGGATTACCAAAACTATTATCCAGAGGGCTGAGGAGGGGTTGTTGAGATAGTTTGGACATGTAGAGAGGGTGGATCAAAATAGAATGACTTCGAGAGTGCATAAATCTGTAGTGGAGGGAAGGCGGGGTAGAAAAAACCTAGAAAAGGTTGGAGGGAGGGGGTAAAGGAGGTTTTGTGTGCGAGGGGCTTGGACTTCCAGGAAGCGTGCGTGAGTGTGTTAGATAGGAGCGAATAGAGACAAATGGTTTTTAAGACTTGACATGCTGTTAGAGTGTAAGCAAGGTAACATTTATGAAGGGTTTCAGGGAAACCGGCAGGCTGGACTTGATTCCTGGAGATGGGAAGTACAGTGCCGGCACTCTGAAGGAGGGGTGTTAATGTTGCAGTTTTGTAGCTGTAGTGTAAGCACGTCTCTGGCAAGAGTGATGGAGTGAGTGATGATGAAATTTTTTCTGTCAGCCCTGTTGGTAAAGCGATGTTTAATAAAATAATATATATATATATATATATATATATATATATATGCAAGACAACCACTATGAAAAAATAGAGGAATTCCAAGCGCTTTCGTGACTACTCACATTATCAAGGAACTATAACAGGAAACATGACAAGAAGGGCTTATATAAGGGGTGAGACTACACCTCACAGTCACATCACACTAACAAAGACTACACCTCACATTAGCTCTATAGGTTCAGTTTCTTATAAACTTTCTAAATGGCTTGTTGATATTTTGAGCCCAATTGTTGGAAAAATTTCTAATTTTAATGTTAAAAACAACTTAGATTTAGTTGATAAATTAAGCACCTTGACTGATTTAAATGATTTCAATGTGGTTAGTTTTGATGTTACCTCCTTGTTTACAAAAGTTCCAGTTGATGATTTACTAAGGTTCTTATCTGAAGAATTGGTTATTATGATTTACCATTGCCAGTTCCTACTATCATTAAACTTATTAAACTTTGTATTGTTGATGCAAAATTTGTATTTAATGATGAGTTTTACACTCAGAAGTTTGGTATGGCAATGGGAAATCCTCTTTCACCTGTTCTTAGTAACTTATATATGGAATTTTTCGAAACAAGATTGCTTAACACTATACTTCCCAATAGAGCTAAGTGGTATAGACATGTTGATGATATTTTGTGCCTTATGCCTAAAAATGTAGATATAAACCATTTCCTTGTTAAATTAAATAGCTTAGCTCATTCTATAAATTTTACTGTTGAATTCGAAGTAAATAACTCATTGCCCTTCCTAGATGTTTTTATTATTAAGGGTAACATTGATTTTAAATTTAAAATTTACAGAAAACCTACAAATAATTGTTCCTATGTACACTATTACTATTCACATCAAGATAGAGTTAAAGTGTCGGTTTTTTCTTCAATGTTTTTTAGAGCTTTACGTATTTGTAGTCCAGAGTTCATAGATGAAGAAATCTCTAAAATTTATGAAATAGCTAATGATTTAAAATACCCAAGAAACATAATTGATAAATCTTTTAAAATAGCTAGGAATACTTTTACAATCCAAAAGGGACAACCAACCTTATTCAACCAAAAATATGTTGGTTCTCCCTTACCATGAAAACTTGGTTGATATGCCTTCCTTTCTTAAGAATTTTAATATCAAAGTTGTATTTAAAAATCTTGATACAGTAAAAGACTTTTGATAAAAAATCCCCCAAAATGCTGACGGATGTGTCTATAAGATTCCCTGTAGAATATGCGATAAAGTTTATTATGGTCAAACTGGTAAAAGTCTTGAACTAAGATTAAAACAACATAAATATAGCATTAGAACTGGACAAGATTCTAATGCTCTATTTATTCATGTGAGAGATTTTAACCATCCAATTGATTTTCAAAATGCTGAGAAGGTTGTATCAAGCAAGTCCATGGTTGAGAGAAATATAATAAATCATGTTTCATTAAAAGCAGTTTTGAAAATAATATGAATATTTTTTTGGTTTATATAAATTGGATTCATTTATAATTAATAAAATTTGGGAAGAATTTAATGATAAATTGGACTAATCTTAATTCTTGGGAAGAGTTTCAGGTCCTTTCTTATGTTCCTCTTCACAGAGTCGTGCGATGTTACGCTAATGTGAGGTGTAGTCTTTGTTAGTGTGATGTGACTGTGAGGTGTAGTCTCACCCCTTATATAAGCCCTTCTTGTCATGTTTCCTGTTATAGTTCCTTGATAATGGGAGTAGTCACGAAAGCGCTTGGAATTCCTCTATTTTTTCATAGTGGTTATCTTGCATATTTTGATATCACCTGTTTACTGTGATCTTTTTGCATATATATATATATATATATATATATATATATATATATATATATATATATATATATATATGTGTGTGTGTGTGTGTGTGTGTGTAAATGTAAAGAATAATAATTTAATGAAGTACCCTAGTGCCAATTGCGGACCCTCAAGAGAAAAGGAGAAAGGAGTATAAACTTCATTTAGGGAAAATGGTAGAGATTGCGCCTGAAGCTATTTGAATGTCTTCTTACCCTACCGCCCCTATTAGTATGCATTTTATATGAATATTTTTAAAACCTTTGTATAAATGGTACATGGAACACAAGTTTACATATTAATGAGCAAAGTTACGGTGAGGATTTACATACATGTAGAACTGAAAAGTATGTGGAAACTCTTAATTCAAATTGTGGAGTTCCTCGAGCTCCTCAAACCCCGAGAGAGAACTTAAGATGCAGCAGGTATTTCCTCTGAGGATATCCTCACTGAAGTACTGGAAGAGAAAGGTTGCAGTACTTGGGGGTCTCCGGGGAGTTTAGATGAGCCTGGAGCCCAGTATTTTGAGAAAACCCATTGCATACTTTCCCTAAGAGCCCAAGGTGTCTCTGATCCCACTCGTTGTGCTTGAAATCTTCCCTGTGATCTTCAGCACTGCACTGCTGACCAAAACTACGTGGGATGTAGGTGTTGACCAGGGTGAATGCACAAGAATGATCCCACACCAGCAGTCTACAGTTCTTCCAAGGATATAATGTCATCCAGTAAGAGCGGCTGGCATGCGCGTCCAAGGCGTTGTGTAGTATAAATCAAGGTTCTCTCTTGGCTGGGCAAAGTACTAGTGTATAGTGATTATATGGGTATATCGTAAAGAAGAACAGACTGGAAGTGCAATTTGTAGTGTGAATATTATGCAGAGAATTCGAAGCTTGAGATTAGAAAGTATTAGGTAACGAAAATTATCATTCTGAGGGCTAAGGAGAGGTTGGGCACTTGGAAATGATAGAGCAGATATAGTACGAATAGGAGGGCATATAAATCTGGGATTAAGGAAAGTAGGGGTAAGGATCGGTTGGAGGGAAATGGTATAGGTTTTGAGTGCTAGTGGCTTTGACATCCAATATGCATGTGCGAGAGGTTTAAGTAGGAGTGAAGGTAAGTATTTTTTTTTTGTGATTTGAGGTACTGTTTAAGTGTAAGTGAAGGGATACAGGGAAATCGATTAGCTGGACCTGAGTCCTGGAAGTTGGAGGAACGGTGTCTGTACTCTGAAGGAAGGGTGGGAATACTACAGTCAGAGGGCCATATGAGCTGCGATGTCAGCACGCTTCTGGCAAAACAATATATCCATAATTAACATAATGAGCGAAATTACAGTTTACCTCAGACCAGCAAAGAAGTCAAACCTATATGCCAACTTTCCATTTAGTCACAGAGGGAGGTGTAAATTATTTAAACCTCTATGTTATGACTGAATACAAGATTGTGCGACCAAATGTGGATAACAGTTGTTTTTCAAACCAGGCAGCACCGTGCTTATTCGAGTGAACACCAATGTACAAGGAATGTAAGAAGAAATAGATGGTCTCTGCTTTTACAGCTATGGTGCTACTCGGTCTGGAAAATAACTGCTAGCTTAAGCTGAAGCTGACACAGACTTCTGTATAGTTCCAGATTTTTTTTTATTTTTTACACACACACACACACACACACACACACACACACACACACACACACACACACACACACACACACACACACACACACACACATACACACACACACACACACACACACACACTCTCTTCTCCTCCCTTTCCATCTCCCTCTCCTTTTCCCTCTTCCTCTCTCTCTCTCCAATCAATCAATCAATCTGCAGAACTAAAAATTTTGAGCAGTCATTCTGTGAACAATGGTCAAAGTCTTGTATGCGGCAGTGAAACGAAGAATTAATACACCAAATGGTCCGACTTGGACCATTTAGAAAGTGGGTCCAAGCAGGACCGAAACATCGTCGTAAGCTTCTCTCTCCTACGTACGGTTTATTTGGTGTTGTTCCAGTAACGGTATTGAGCCTTATTGTTCTTTGAAGACTAAATACATTTATTTAGACGACTGACAAAACGGAATCAACCTTTTTTTTCTATATCTTCGCTCAAGTTAGATCGGCTTCCCTCAGAAGTAAACAAAGAGAAGAGGCGCTTCACCCGATCACGATCTTTTTATCCCAATCTGTGAATGAAGAAAGAAGGTGTGAAATGGTCCAAAAGGATGAATCGTCTGAGCCAAAGTCAAAGCCACTGAAGATGGTCCACATTTTTTATTCATGTCTATTCAACTGGAGGTAAACAGAAATTACCCAGTGATGAAGAAGTAGTAGTTTAAAAAAAAATATATTCAATAGGACTGCTCGGGTCGACTCTGGTCCCATGGCCTATTGGGGGGGGAGGAGTTTCTCCAACAAAGGTGCTCCTTCTGAAGATGGAGCGAGAGAAATGACTGGTTAAATTGGTTAAACTAATATTTAGCATAGGGGGATTTTTAGTTTTACTGGCAGTAGGTCGCAGCGAGGAATGAAACCTTCTTTGCTTGAATATTAATAATAAACTATAATAGATGAAGATGGATGTAACCTATGTACGTTGTTCTGTGACACTGAAGTCAATGTTATTTTCATTATTTTACACATAGTTAAATAACATCTGCAGCTTTTTTGCAACAATTCTTTTAATTTTCATTGTTTAAATTATAGTGAATGAAAAAAATATTAAAGTACTTTGTTGGACACTGCCAACACTATTGTATCTATATTACAAGGTTATATGGAAGTTTAATAGGTACATATTCTGTTGAGGCCTGGAGCTTGATCTATGGTGTTAAAATACTTCTTGAACTTCTCAACGGAAGGTTTTCTTAGACCGTTGAGGAAAAATGGATATCTAAGTACATGTAAACCCTTGTGGCTTTTAACGGCTTAACTAGTGTCTCTCTCAAATGTCATCAAATTTACATTACCCACATACCATTGCTTGCGTACTATTTTAAACTTAAGGGTGGCAAACGTATGCGGGTTAGTTTCTACACCAGCAGCATCCCGACTCTGCAAGCTCTTTAATTGCAAATTGAGGCCCGCATCGGTCTCCGCCACCAAGACATTTTATCGGCATCAAACCAGTGCCGCAGTCCTCTAGTCGTACTATTGGTACTATTGTAGCGTTTTACCATAGTTGTTATCCAGAGCCATTAATGCTCAGCTTATTACTATATTAAATAAATCACACGAGAGAGGATCTCCTTGTTTGACTCCTATTTTAGTGGCTGTTTCTGCCTAATATGACGGTAGGGGCTCCTATAAAGTTGGACATTATACTTTATTACTATTTCAGGGTTTACATGATTATACAAGACCATGAGTGCAGATGAATGATGATCGAATCATATGTCTTCTTAACATTAAAAAAAAAAATGCTGCTGACAAAGATTTTGAGAGTTTTCTTACTCTCAGTAATGAACCCTAGCAATGGTACATGCTATGCCAATCCATTAGTATGGACAAAAACATTTTGTGCTGGACGAAGCGGAGCCCAACTGACAAATCAAGACGCCAACATACGATGGAAGACCCGTACAATAATACTGAAGATGACTGTTGGTCTAAATTCACCAGGATTTTCAGGGTTAGCGTTCTTCAAGAATGACACAATTCGCGCCGCTTTAGTTATTCAGGGAGGTAGCCAGTATACATTCAGAGGTTGTAAATAGATTCCCACAATTCCGCAATCAGTACCTTCATATTCTTTAACCTCCAGATATCTGGTCCTGTTGCCGACGCCGCATTCGATCCCTTCATAGCATTCTCAACCTTCAAACCTTTAATAAGGAGTCCCAAGTGCCAACTCGGTCCTTCTGCTAATTCAATAACACCCATATTATCTTCCATCGAAGGAGGGAGAAAAAGGCCTAGTCAAAACTCTCTTAGTAGTTCATTACTCACGCTCCTAACAGCGTCTGTACCATGGGTCTCCAGTGCTCCATGTAGCACTTTCTTGCCTAATTTCATGCAGTCTTTTACGTGTGGAAATCTCGATACAACAACTTTCTCTTTGCTCTACGTTCACCCCTACTGTTAGAAAAAGGATAAGGCCTCTTCTGTCTTCTCTTGTTAGACTGACCATCCACATGTGTTTGTGTTATGATGCTTGTTATATATTCCCTAAAACCTAACACTTAAAGGTGATTGTTAATTCTACGATACATGCTCATCAGTTCCGAACGACAGCTCTCTCTCTCTCCGATTTCTTTGAATAAACAGTCTTCAGCAACCCTCTAAGAGACATTTTCGTTTCCCATATAAAACCACTACAATGACCCTTAGAAACTTATGTTTTATTTTCTAGCCGTCTCTGACGACCTTCAATTGCAGTTCGCTGGCTATCACTTTGCTGAAGCAACGGATTCATCACCGAAGGGATAGATTCACCAACATAAGTTGCCAGTATTACTATTTCTACTTCTGATCTTCCCAGTACATAATCATTTTCGTGAATCCACTACGGTCTTGTTTGTGAAGCAACCTTTGTGACCTCACTAATGCCTCATAAATTAATCAGGGTGCGCCGCTCTTCTGTGCATAACAAGAAATTTGTTAGAGCCAAAAGCCCTGCCGTATTTGGAAATTGCTTAGTGCTAACCATTAGCCAACATCACAGTGTCAGTCATTATCCAAGATAGCATGGTGAAAAGCATTAGCTAAGCATTGGTGCCAGCTTTTAGTCTAGAAAATTTGGTTCCAACCATTAGTCAAGATTATTTGGTGCCAACAGATGAATTACGAGAAAAAACAGCTTGAAAAAGGGCCAAAATTATTGCCCTATTGGAATCCTCAATCATGGTAATATATTGCAAAATATGTGGAAAAAAAATTGGAAAAGAATCGAAATAATGATCCGGTCATGGCAGTTCAAACTCTTTCTCTACAGTTGTCAACACATTGTTTTCTGAAACCTATTGGACAAAATCATTTACCTTCGAAATGAGATAACAAAGATATATGTAAGTCATTTTATACACAATTTATTTTTGCCCTTTTTTTCCCCTGATTAAAAGAAATGTAGATATCGTAACATAGCAATTTGGAAGAAAATATTATTCCACAGGATATATTATTATGTCTCCTTCCCTCAGGACATTCAAGTACAAAGAAGAAATGAAATCACAAATGGGTATAGTAGACTGAAAGCAAATTAAATACTGTCCAAACGAATATATAGTATCTATTTTCCCTTAAAATCAACCTCACGTCCAATGAAATCAAACACTTTAATTCCACATTAACATTTTTTTTTTTTTTTTATTAACACATCGGCCGTTTCCCACCAAGGCAGGGTGGCCCGAAAAAGAAAAAACTTTCGTCATTCACTCCATCACTGTATTGCCAGAGGTGCGCTTACACTACAGTTATAAAACTGCAACATTACCACCCCTTTCAGAGCGCCGACACTGTACTTCCCATCTCCAGGACTTGACCGGTTTCCATGAATCCCTTCATAAATGTTACCCTGCTCAAACTCCAACAGCACGTCAAGTACTAAAAACCATTTTTTTTCCATTCGCTCCTATCTAACATGCTCACGCATCCTTGCTGGGCGTCAAAGCCCCTCGCACACAAAACTTCCTTTACCCCCTCCCTCCCATCTTCCCTAGGCCGACCTTTACATCGCCTTCCCTCCACTACAGATTTATACACTCTAGAAGTCATTCTATTTTGTTCCATCCTCTCTATATGTCCAATCGACCTCAACAACTCCTCCTCAGCCCTCTGGATGTGTGGTTTGGTAATCCCGCACCTCCTAATTTCCAAACTACGAATCTCTAAATAATATTCACACCACACAATGCCCTCAGACACGACATCTCCACTGCCTCCAGCTTTCTCCTTGTTGCAACATTCCCCACCCATGTTTCACAACCATATAAGAGCATTGTTATAACTATACTCTCATACATTCCCCTCTTTGCTCCATGGACCATGTTCTTTGTCTCCACAGACTTTTCAGTGCACCACTCAACTTTTTCCCCTCGTCAATTCTATGATACACCTCATCTTTCATAGACCCATCTGCTGACAGATTCACTTAAATATCTGAATATATTCACCTCCTCCATACTCTCTCCCTCCAATCTGATATCCAATCTTCCGTTACCTAATTTTTTTTGTTATCCTCATCACCTTACTCTTTCCTATATTCACTTTTAATTTTCTTCTTTTACATACCCCACCAGACTCATCCACCAACCTTTGCAACTTCTCTTCAGAATCTCCCAAAAGCACAGTGTCATCAGCAAAGAGCAACTGTGACAACTCCCACTTTGTGTTAGATTCTTTATCTTTTAACCCCACACCTCTTGCCAACACCCGAACATTCACTTCTCTTTACAACCCCATCTATAAATATATTGAACAACCACGGTGACTTCACACATCCTTGTCTAAGGCCTACTGTTACTGGGAAATAATCTCCCTCTCTCCTACATACTCTAAGCAGAGCCTCACTATCCTCGTAAAAACTTTTCACTGCTTTCAGTAACCTACCTCCTATTCCATACATCTGCAACATCTGTCACATTACCCCCCTATCCACCCTGTCATACGCGTTTTTCAAATCCATAAATGCCACAAAAACCCCTTTACCCTTATCCAAATACTGTTCACCTATATGTTTCACTGTAAACACTTGGTCTACACACCCCCTACCCTTCCAAAAGCTTCCTTGTTCATCTGCTGTCCTACTCTCCGTCTTGCTCTTAATTCTTTCAATAATAACTCTCCATACACTTTATCAGGTATATTCAACAGACTTATTCCCCTATATTTTTTGCACTCTCTTTTGTCCCCTTTGCCTTTATACAAAGAAACTATGTATGATCTCTGCCAATCCCTAGGTACCTTACCCTCTTCCATACATTTATTAAATAAAAGCACCAACTAGTCCAGAACTATATACCCACCTGCTTTTAACATTTCTATCTTTATCATATCAATTCCAGCTGCCTTACCCCCTTTCATTCTACTCACTGCCTCACGAACTTCCCCCACACTCACAACTCGATCCTCCTCACTCCTACAAGATGTTATTCCTCCTTGCTCTATACACGAAATCAAATCTTCGATATCTTCATCAGCATTTAACAATTCCTCAAAATATTCCCTCCATCTTCCTGATACCTCTAACTCTCCATTTAAAAACTCTCCTCTCCTACTTTTAACTGTCAAATCCATTCATTCCCTAGGCTTCCTCAACTTATTAATCTCACTCCAAAACTTTTTCTTATTTTCAACAAAATGTTGACATCTCACCCACTCTCTCATTTGCTCTCTTTTTCATTGCTTCATCACTCTCTTAATTTCCCTTTTCCTCTCCATATACTCCTTCCTTCTTACATCACATCTACTTTGTAAAAACCTCTCATATGCTAACTTTTTCTCTCTTACTAATCTCTTTACATCATCATTCCCCCACACCCACTTTCCTGTAACTACAAACTTCTGCTGAACACTCTAACACTACATTCTTAAACCTACCCAATACATCTTCAACCCCATTGTCCTATACTCTCACTAGCCCATCTATCCTCCAGTAGTTGTTTATATCTTACCCTAACTGCCTCCTCCTTTATCTTATAAACCTTCACCTTTCTCTTACCTGCTGCTTCCATTTTCTTTGTATCCCATCTACCTTTTACTCTCACTGTAGCTACAACTAAAAAGTGATCCCATATATCTGTGGCCTCTCTGTAAACATGTACATCTTGAAGTCTACTCAACAGTCTTTTATCTACCAATACGTAGTCCAAAACACTACTGTCATTACAACCTACATCATATCATGTATACTTATTTATCGTCTTTTTCTTAAAATATGTATTACCTATAACCAAATTCCTTCCTATACAAAGTTCAATTAAAGGGCCTCCATTATCATTTACACCTAGCACCCCCAAACTTACCTACCACACACTTTTTTAAATGTTTCTCCTACTTTAGCATTTAGGTCCCCTACCACAATTACTCTCTCACTTGGTTCAAAAGTTCCTACACACTCGCTTAACATCTCTCAAAATCTCTCTCTCTCCTCTACACTCCTCTCTTCTTCAGGTGCATACACACTTATTATGACCCACTTTTCGCATCCAACCTTTATTTTAATCCATATAATCGTTGAATTTATAATTTATATTCCCTCTTCTCCTTCCATAACTGATCCTTCAACATTATTACTACCCCTTCCTTAGCTCTAACTCTCTCAGATACTCCTGACTTAATTATAGTACCTATTTCATTGTTAGCCATATATTTTTTCTTGTAAGTGGGAAGTTCTTTCTAGTCAGAAAAGAAAATTCTCTAGTATACTGTTTCCCAACAGAATGAAAATTGTCTCGTGACTAGTGAATTGTTAAGTATTTATTGAGGAGAGCAACAAATCTCAGATTAAGTCAAGCGCAAGTGATGAAACATGTCTTCATGTTGTAAGCGGGGACAACTCAGTGAATCATAACTTGTAAATGTTCTATTAGATTCACTTCTTCCGCAACACAAGCTCCACGGCCAGTCCGCTGCTACAGATTAAATTGATTTTGTTTGAAGGAAAGGCAAGACTCGACAGTCCAACGAAAATCAAACACTATGGGTAAACACAGACGAATGTTTACACCAAAGTTATGGCCGAGGGGGCCGCAATTTTGTGAAAGTTGGTACAGGGTGATATTTTGGCTGTAAACATCGATCGTCTGCACCCTCCCTCCTCTTCGTCCTCCTCCTCTTCCTCCTCCACCTTCTCTCTTCCTTCCTCCTCTCCTCTCTCTCTCCTCTCTCTCTCTCTCTCCTCTCTCTCTCTCTCTCTCTCTCTCTCTCTCTCTCTCTCTCTCTCTCTCTCTCTCTCTCTCTCTCTCTCTCTCTCTCTCTCTCTCTCTTTTCTCCTATCTTTGTCCTCTCTTTATATAAATTTCTGTATTTGGCGTTTTTATGTCTTTGTTTCACTGTTATATTCATTGTTCCTCTCTGTATATAGGCCTACACAACCTTGCCATTTACCTTACCTTTCAACCCTTCTTTTGCGGTAGCCTCTTAAGAAGATGACTTCCGTTATTTCTGATAGTCTCTTCTCCATAATCATTACGTCTGATATTCTGCTCTCTCTTAACTGGCTGATAGTTTTCTACTGTGTCTCACCATCTATGATACCTTCACTCGTTTTCCACATTGTCTGTTGTTTCCATAGCTTCTCTTTCTTGTGGTCGTGGTCCTCATGCTTCCGGAGTATACATTCCTGGGACAACTTTTTAACCGTTACTTGAATACTTGCAGGTATTTTATTTTGGAAACTATCCAAAACACTCGGCTAGCACACATGCTGCAGAACAAGTCACTATTGGGGCAACACTTTCTTCTGTGTAGAGCTTTATCAAGCCATGAAGAGGCTCTTTACAACGTGAAATATATCATAATAAAAGCTTGTTCTGCAGTTTGTGTCCCTTCTTGAGCACTATTGGCATCATAACATCAATGGAATGCAATACTGACAAGTTGACGGATAAGACACATTGCAGTCACTTGGATATCTTTGTTTTGAAGACGTTTCGCTAACCACTGGCCTGGAAAAACGTTTTCAAAATAAATATATACAGGGGGTAGCACCTGGGTTCAATTCATTATTTACTGCTAGGTGGATAAGGGCAACTGCAGTGGTAGAAATACTTGCCTCTGTTTTACCTGCTCGGGGTTCGAACAAGAGACTTTTTGGTTATGAGCTTATCTGTCTCTTCACTGAGCTACTCAGCTTCTTTGGGAGAGATGGTGTGGTCAAATGTACAGCTGGAGTGTGAGACCTCAGGTTGGTGGTGCACTGTGGTGAGGGTGTTGGACAGTGAGTGTGGGGATGAGGGAGAAGTATGGAAAGGTGGATATAAGTGCAAGACGATGGGTGGTGAGTGAGAGGCGATGGATGGTGAGTGTGAGGAGACGGGTGGTGAGCGTGATGTGGTGGGGAGATAGATAGAGGGTAGATTTGGAGACTGGTTGAATCACTTATCAAGGCGAAAACGCCTTGTTAATGACAGAGGTTAGAGGACAATGGCCAGACTGGTTCAAGCTGACAGGAAGGTGACAGTTACTCAAATAATCACACATTACAATAGTAGTATGCAGAAGAACATCTCTGAATGCTCAATATGTCGAACCTTGAAATAAAGGATAACAGCAGCAAAGGACCACACCGGGTTCCACTCCTGTCAGATAAAAACAGGAAACTGAGGTTACAGTGGACATAGATTTACCAATAAAAATTGGAAAAAAAGTCGTCAGGTCTGACGAATCACTATTTCTGCTGCGACATGCAGCTAGTAGAGTAAGAATTTGGTTTAGAAGTTTGGAGGTTCGCAGCATGAATGTGCAGACAACAAATCTGCAGTAACGTCGTCATGATATTATATCAACATTGACTAAAAACTCTAAACAATGTTTCCAGCACCTCGTTGAATTAATGCCACGAAGAATTCAGGCTCTTCTGGGAGTAAAGAGGGGACTTTCCCAGTAGTGGAAGGTTGTTCCTAATGAAGTGGCCATTGAATGTGTATGTATTTTAATAATAAATAAATAAATAAATGTAATATATATATATATATATATATATATATATATATATATATATATATATATATATATATATATATATATATATATATATATATATATATATATATACAATGTCGTGCCTAATAGGTAAAACTGGTCAATTAGCAAGAACTCATCTAAAATTAAGTCCTTTCTAAAATTTTCTCTTATAGGTTTGAATATATATTTTTTTTCATTTACGTTAATGTAAAAATTTATAATATTGCACCAAAAGAATATTAGAAAACTTACCTAACTTTATTATAACAAACGTAATTTAATTTAGCCTAACCCAACTAAATATATTTTAGATACGTTAACATTAATTTAATAATAAACAAACACAATGAAATATATTTTTTTCGTTATGTTCAGAATGATTTTGGCGAAATTATTGCATACACAAATTTTCGCTTGTCTTATATGGCAAGAAGAGCGTTGCTATATAAGCCAAAATAGCTAGTTTTACCTAATCGGCACGACACACACACATATATATATATATATATATATATATAATATATATATATATATATATATATATATATATATATATATATATATATATAATATATACAGTGGTCCCTCGGTTTTCGTAAGTGTATTTTCGTAAGTGCTGTTGCAAGTGTATTTTGGGGGTCTGAAATAGACTAACCTACGTGACATTATTTCTTAAGGAAGTAAATTCGTTCGGTAATGGCACTTGAGCAGCATTCTGGAATGAATTTTCGGCGAAAACCGAGGGACCACTGATATTATATATATATATATATATATATATATATATATATATATATATATATATATATATATATATATATATATATATATATATATAGCTAGGAATTCGCAGGAACAGGCGAAATATTCACAAATACTGATCTCTGGCCGAAGGAGACTAGAACCTACGAACCTTGCAACAAGGTTCGCAGTACTTTAACGACCATACCATACTGGACAATACCTTGGCGTCCTGCTCACGCTAGACGTTGATCCAAGGCAGCCAGCTTTCAGGCATGTTGCTTATAGCTTTTCATCTCATCCCTGCATGCATCGACACAACTAGAGATTTTTACAATGCTAGGAATTCGCAAGAGCAGGCGAAATATTCACAAACACTGATCTCTGGCCGAAAGAAACTCGATTATATATATATATATATATATATATATATATATATATATATATATATATATATATATATATATATATATATATATATATCTGTGTGTGTGTGTGATAGGGTGGATAGGGGGGCAATGTGGCAGATGTTGCAAATGTAAGGAATAGGTGGTAGGTTATTGAAAGCAGTGAAAAGCTTTTACGAGGATAGTGAGGCTCAAGTTAGAGTATGTAAGAGAGAGGGAGATTATTTCCCAGTAAAAGTAGGCCTTAGACAGGGATGTGTGATGCCACCGTGGTTGTTCAATATATTTATAGATGGAGTTGTAAGAGAAGTGAATGCTCGGGTGTTGGCAAGAGGTGTGGGGTTAAAAGACAAAGAATCTAACACAAAGTGGGAGTTGTCACAGTTGCTCTTTGCTGATGACACTGTGCTTTTGGGGGATTCTGAAGAGAAGTTGCAGAGGTTGGTGGATGAGTTTGGTAGGGTATGTAAAAGAGGGGAAATTAAAAGTGAATATACGAAAGAGTAAGGTAATGAGGATAACAAAAAAAATAGATAACGGAAGATTGGATATCAGATTGGAGGGAGAGAGTATGGAGGAGGTGAATGTGTTCAGATATTTTGGAGTGGATGTGTCAGCAAATAGGTATATGAAGGATGAGGTGAATCATAGAATTAACGAGAGGAAAAAAATTGAGTGGTGCACTGAGGAGCTTGTGGAGACAGAGAACTTTATCCATGAAAGCAAAGAGAGGAATGTATGAGAGTATAATTATACCAACACTCTTGTATGGGTGTGAGAGACGGGTTGTGAATGTTGCAACGAGAAGGCTGGAGGCAGTGGAGATGTCATGTCTGAGGGCAATGTGTGGTGTGAATATAATGCAGAGAATCCGTAGTTTGGAGATTAGGAGAAGGTGTGGGATTACCAAAACTATTATCCAGAGAGCTGAGGAGGGGTTATTGAGATGGTTTGGACATATAGAGAGGATGGAACAAAATAGAATGACTTCGAGAGTGTATAAATCTGTAGTGGAGGGAAGGCGGGGTAGGGGTCGGCCTAGAAAAGGTTGGAGGAAAGGGTAAATGAGGTTTTGTGTGCAAGTTGCTTGGACTTCCAGCAAGCGTGCATGAGCGTGTTAGATAGGAGCGAATGGAGACAAATGGTTTTTAGGACTTGACGTGCTGTTGGAGTGTAGGCAAGGTAACATTTATGAAGGGTTTCAGGGAAACCGGCAGGCCGGACTTGATTCCTGGAAATGGGAAGTGCAGTGCTGGCACTCTGAAGGAGGGGTGTTAATGTTGCAGTTTTGTAACTGTAGTGTAAGCACGCCTCTGGCAAAACAGTGATGGAGTGAATGACGAAAGTTTTTCTTTGTCAGGCCACCCTGCCTTGGTGGGAAACGGCCTATGTGTTAATAATAAAATAATAATATATATGTATGTCGAGCCGAATAGGAAAAACTTGCGATTTTGGCTTAAATAGCTACGCTCTTTTTGCCGAATAAGGAAAGCGAAAATTTCTGTGCAATAATTTCGCAAAAATCATTATTAAAATATTAAAATATTATTAAATTATTGTAAACTTATCTAAAATATGTTTAGTTGGATTTGGCTAAATTAAATTGCGCTTGTTATAATAAGGTTAGGTAAGAGTTCTAAGGTTATTTTGGTACAAAATTATTAACTTTTACATTAACATCAATGAAAAATATATATCTTCAAGCATATAAGAGAAAATTTAGAAATTTTAGAAAGGACTAAATTTTAAATTAGTTTTTGTTAAATGACCAGTTTTTACTTATTTGGCACGACACATACATATACTTGGAGGGTGTTCTGCTGGCCCTAACACCTCTTGATCAACATACATGCCCCGATGGCATGGTGGCTAGCGCTCTTGCTTCACGCACGGACACACACACACACACACACACATATATACAACAGGCCTAGTGTCTAATCGACATGTGCCTAGGACAAAATGGTAATTAACATGGACATGGACTTGTCAAACATAGCTTAAACTCTTCTCAAATTTTATTAATTATAAATGAATCTAATTTGTATAATCCTAAACCAATACTCTTTAAAATAAACAGTACTTTTTATGAGGCTTGATTCATTTGTATTTCTCTCAACCACTGATGTGCTTGATACAACTTTCTATGTTTTTTGAAAATCAGTTGGATGGTTAAAATATATCACATGAATAAACTGAGCATTAGACTATTCTACAGTTATAATGCTACATTTATGTTGTAATCTTAGTCTTTTCCCAGTTTAGCCATAATCATTTTTTGCAATTTTTACAAGGAATCTTGTAGATGCAGCCGTCAGCATTTTTTGGGGAATTTTTAATCAAAAGTTCATATACAATATTATGTCAACATAGATTTTGGTCTATATTGACATAATATCTTGAAGTTACTGCAGTATTGTACGTATCCCGCATCGCCAGCGGGATACGTACCATCCTCTGCTAGAAGTTTATATCTCCCGTATGAAGATAGACTTAGAGCCTTGAATCTCCACACTCTGGAGAGACGTAGAATGAGGGGAGATATCAAAGTGTATAAGTGGACGATTGGCATAAACAAAGGTGATATTAATAAAATACTGAGGGTGTTGAACCAGGTAAGAACCAGAAATAATGGATTTAAGTTGGATAAATTTAGATTTAGAAAGAACATAGGTAAGTACTGGTTTTCGAACAATCTTCCGAGTAGGGTGATCGAGGCTAGGACCTTGGATAGCTTTAAAGAGAGAGTGGATAAATATATGAGTGGGAGGGGCTGGGTTTGATTGGTGTCGAGGGTACGGAAGTAAATTCTTGGGAGTTTTGGGTAGGGGTGGTTTTGATAAGAACCTGCCTTGTATGGGCCAGTAGGCCTTCTGCAGTCCTCCTCCATTCTTATGTTCTTATTATTTCTTGCTATATCTTAAATCTGCCAAGCAATCATGGCATCCAGTAGGCATACAAGTGTTGCTGAAAGTGGCAAGAAAAAGTTTAAGTGTTTAAGTCTTAGAATTAACGAAGAAAATACTGTATTAGACAAGAGATAACTGTGGCCGTAATGAAGCGTCACTGTGCACATGAAAATAATGAGGTAAATATGAGTGTGATGACTGACTGACTGACTTACTGACTGACTTGACTGATTTACTGACTGACTTGAAGTTAGACTTTTTCACTGAAGAGGACCCTGAAATGGTTGCTAGAGCAGCTGATGCCTTACCATCAGTTGTATAATGTACTGCGGGGTAAAATAGAACAGAAATCTATTACGGAATTTATGCACACTCCAGTACAACCATTGACGTCAGCACCAGAACCTCTACCATCCACCTCAGCCCAGTAGGGCTGAGGTGGATCCATAATTTAAGGTAAGAAATTCTATTATTTTTGTTGCATTTGTAATCTTAAGCAGTAAAAACAACATTATGCGTCACGACAATGAATTACAATTACATATTCACTTTTATTTTTGTAAGATCTAGAGGTCTAAAAAAATTTGTTTGGATTATTGAGGCCTTCAGGAACGTAACCCTATTTTTCCTTTAAGTTCTTCAGTTTGTCTAACACTATTTTAACTAAAACGGCATTTTCAGGAATGTAACTACCGTGTTAAACGACTGTCTACTATATATATACAGCGGAACTTGCCGAATAGGCAGAACTCTCTTAAAAAAAAAGGGACTCTTTCAATTTTTTTTTTTTACAAATTGATCATTTTTTTCATTGACAATGATATTAAATGATTTATTTTTGGACCAAACCTAAATTAGAAACCTCACTTAACATAACATAGGTGAGTTTAAATTTAAATATATTTAATGATATATATATATTTTCTTTCTGTTCAAAAAACACCCTTGCCGAATTATCAGATTATTTTTACCATAAATCAGCTAAAATCAAGATGAACATAAAGAAAAAGATATATATCATTAAATAAAATGAAATTTTAACTGACCTATGATATACAGAGCAGAATTTAGATAAAAATAATTATGCTAATTTATGTAAAGAACGACTACCAATGATTAAACAAGTGAAATGACTGTAACTCTTACCGTTATCCCTGCAAATAATAACAACAAACACTTGTGTGGTTTGATTGTATCACTGGCAAAAACTACGACTTAACTGTTTCATCTCAAGGCCCCAGCTGGTCACGGTAGAGGCTTTTGAAAGTTGCTTCTGTCCGTCGGGGACAGACAGCATCTTTGGTGCAGAATGGATCGTCTTAAGTGTCGGGTTCTAGGGGAACTATTCCTGTTATGTATTGAGACTTTTTATTCTTAAGACTTCAGGTTTTTTCTAAAGTTCATTTTTATGCATTTCTGGATGGAAGAATATACATCTTTCTTTATAACGCCATTTTCAACTTGTATTAATATTGGTAGAATTACCGACAATATGTTAAGTAAAAGGACGCAAATGCAACTAATGTGACATTTTATTGTGGCAACGTTTCGCTCTCCAGAAGCTTTGTCAAGCCTTGTTGGCTTGACAAAGCTCCTGGAGATCGAAACGTTGCCACAATAAAATTTCACATTAGTTGCATTTGTGTCCTTTTACTTAACATTTTCAACTTACTAGAATATTAAGCCATTTCTTAGTATGTAGGAAATTACACATTCCGCCATTTCTGAATTATACTCTATTTGCATTACATTTACACATTTTTTTATTCACTGCTGACGCCATCTATTGTATATTACATGTTTCTGTGTTGAGGCATGCTGTCGTTTAGAATAATCCCCTTTTATACAGGTTTGCGATTCTTATTTTCTTTTAACGCTTAGCGTGCTTTCTCTGGTTCTAATATTTCAGTTTTTCGTGGTAGTGCCTCCTATGTTTCGTCTTCTAAGATCGTTTCTCCATTTTCTTTAATCTTAAGTCAGGTAATTGCGTTTTTGTTAGGTTTTCCCAAGATTTTTGAGAAAGTCGCTTTATTCTAGAGGGTCATATGTATCAATACTCTTAGCAGGTTATCGATATATTTACGTGACCTATAATCCAAGTAGTACTACATCCCTGAGCCAATTGCTTATAAGTGATCAGCTGTTTCTAAAATTCTGGTTGGTGATAATGAAGGATCCGCTGTTTGTGTAATTCTAGCTAAATATATTGGCTGAATTAGTTTTGATTTATTCAGAAAAAATAAATAATTAATGCGTACGTTGAAACTCAGGGGATATTGTACAATTAATAATAAAAAAAAATTAATAATAACAGTGGTATTACTACTACTATTAAAATCATTATTACTATTGGTGATGCTCCTGCTACTACTATTATTACTACTATCATTACTAATTCTACCATTACTTATATTACTGCTACTACTTCTACGACTACTACGACTACTATTACGACTACCACCACCACCACTGCTGCTGCAATGACTAATACTGCAACTAAGAAGGAGAAAAATAATCAGACGAAAAAGAAGTGGAAGAGAAGGTAAAAATAACATAAGAGGAAAAAGTGGAAAATCAAATCTTGGAGAGACTAAGTTTAAGCTTCTACCATATAAGTAACACGACACTTGCTCACACTCTTAATACAAGTTAATCTTCTTTAAATTGAGTAATTAAGAGGCATCACCAAGTAATCCAGATCTCATTATGAACGCATTTTCTCATTAATTATACTAGAATCAGGTAATTAAATATCAATCACACAAATATAAAACATCTAACAGCAATTTTAAAAGGTAAATATGATAATATAATCTCCAGTTATCTTGTTTTAATAGTTTAATTAACTGGTTAGGGATGAGGAACCCACTTTTCAAAATTTGTTTACTCTGTCATTAACCTCATGACTGAGGCGATCAAGTTGTTAATGAGGATTTTAAATGTATATGACATAGTTTATAGCAGTAAATCCAATCGATATATTTAGATACGAGGATTACAGGTACATGGTAAGGTAATAAGATTATTATTTTTTATTGTATTCCAAATTGTACTGCGTACTTAACTCTATGAAGTGATTGTAAATTATGAAATCACTAATGCTTATTTATAGTAATTATGTAACAATGCCCAGTGGAGTCTGACAAAGATCCATTGCCACCTCTGTAATCCTGAATTTTTGTAAAAAAGAATAATAACAATGATATTATTATTACTATTACTACTACAACGACTACTGCACAATAAACTAGCATCTTAGCTGGCACAACTGGTAAGGCGATACGGACTTGAAGTGGGGAAAAATTACATCCAGGGATCCTTGAATAGCTCAAGAACTAAAGCCACCTTAGTGAAGAGGGTATCGACTGCAGGAGGGAAATTAAAGCAGTAATTTCTCAGTGCACCACATGGATGTTTAGAAATGAAAGTTAACTATCGGCATTAATCCTTTAATATTACTTCAGAAACTGATTTTCCTCTTGGGAAGTTTAGACGTAACGGATTCAAAACAGTAGAAGTTAGGTTAGGTAAGGTTTGTCAGGAAACAGGACAAGTGTTTCCTGACGCGGGTCTTAGTCAGATGATGACCCGCCGTTGGAGCTTTTGGTCATCTGACCGAGGACTTCCGTCATTTCTATACTCACCTAATTGTACTCAATTGTAGTTGCAGGGGTCCAGTCACATCTGGCCCCGCCTCTAGGCCTGACCTACACGGTGTACAGGGTCCTGAAGGATTCCTTATTAAGATGTCGGAATGCTATTCTTAGGTTTGCTATTTTTAGGTGTGTGTACGTATACGTGTGTGTGTGTACGCGTACGTTGTGTACGTGTACGTGTGTGTTACGTGTGTGTGTGTGTGTGTGTGTGTGTACTCACCTAGTTGTGGTTGCAGGGGTCGAGTCATAGCTCCTGACCCCGCCTCCTCACTGGCCGCTACTGGGTCACTCTCCCTGCGCCATGAGCTTTATCATAAATCTTCTTAAAGCTATGAATGGATCCTGCCTAAACTTCATCGCTTCCCAAACTATTCCACTTCCTGACAACTCTGTGACTGAAGAAATACTTCCTAACATCCATGTGATTTATCTGAGTCTTCAACTTCCAACTGTGTCCTCTTGTTGCTGTGTCCATCTCTGGAACATTCTGTCTCTGTCCACCTTGTCAATTCCTCTCAGTATTTTATATGTCGTTATCATGTCTCCCCTATCTCTCCTGTCCTCCAGTGTCGTCATGTCGATTTCCCTTAACCTCTCCTCGTAGGACATACCCCTTAGCTCCGGGACTAGTCTTGTTGCAAACCTTTGCACTTTCTCTAGCTTCTTTACGTGCTTGGCTAGGTGTGGGTTCCAAACTGGTGCTGCATACTCCAATATGGGCCTAACGTACACAGTGTACAGGGTCCTGAACGATTCCTTATTAAGATGTCGGAATGCTGTTCTTAGGTTTGCTAGGCGCCCGTATGCTGCAGCTGTTATTTGGTTGATGTGCGCCTCAGGAGATGTGCTTGGTGTTATACTCACCCCAAGAACTTTTTCCTTGATTGAGGTTTGCAGTCTCTGGCCCCCCTAGGCTGTACTCCGTCTGCGGAATTCTTTGCCCTTCCACAATCTTCATGACTTTGTACTTGGTGGGGTTGAACTCCAGGAGCCAATTGCTGGACCAGGCTTGTAGCCTGTCCAGATCCATTTGTAGTTCTGCCTGGTCCTCGTCTGATTTAATTCTTCTCATCAACTTCACATCATCTGCAAACAGGGACACTTCAGAGTCTATTCCTTCCGTCATGTTCACAAATACCAGAAACAGCACCGGTCCTAGGACTGACTCCTGTGGAATCCCACTCGTCACCGGCGCCCACTCTGACACCTCGCCACTCACCATGACTCGCTGCTGTCTTACTGACAGGTATTCCCTGATCCATTGTAGTGCCTTCCCTGTTATCAATGCCTGGTCCTCCAGCTTCTGCACTAATCTCTTGTGTGGAACTGTGTCAAACGTCTTCTTACAGTCCAAGAATATGCAATCTACCCACCCATCTCTCTCTTGTCTTACTGCTGTCACCCTGTCGTAGAACTCCAGTAGGTTTGTGACACAGGATTTCCCGTCCCTGAAACCGTGTTGGCCGTCGTGTGTGTGTGTGTGTGTGTGTGTGTGTGTGTGTGTGTGTATTTGTGTGTATTAAAAGCAGATTTATAAAAATAGCTAGAGCTAAATAATCAAAATCGTATCAAAGTCTGCATACCTGGTCCGACAAATAGCTCTTGAAGTTTAACCCCACCAAGTGCAAAGTCATCAACCTTGGGCAAGGACAAAGAGGATTGTAGGCTTGAGGATCAAAGACTGCAAATATCACTCAAGGAAAAAGATCTTGGGGTGAGTATCATAAAGAGCACATCCTCTAAGACACACATCAACCAAATAACTGCTGCAACAGTTGGGCACCTGACAAATCTATGAATAGTGTTCCGATATCTAAGTAAGAAGTCATTCACGACACTACACTGTGTATTTCAGGCCTATATTGAAGTATGCAGCACTAGTATGGAACTCACACCTGATCATGCACGTTAAGAAATTAGAGAAAGAGCAAAATTGCAACAAGACTAGTACCGGAGCTAAGGGATATGTCCTGCTAGGAGAGATTAAGGAACTCAATCTAACCACACTGAAGAACAGGAGAGATAGAGGGAACATGATAACGACATATAAAATACTGAGAGGAATTGACATGGTGGATAGGGACAGAATTTTTCGGAGATGGGACATAGCAACAAGGGTTCACAACTGGAAGTTGAACGTCAAATGAGTTATAGGGATGTAAGGAAGTATTTTTTCAGACACAGAGTTGTCAGGAACTGAAACAATCTGGAGAGTGAAGTCGTTTAGGCAAGATCCATGCATAGCTTTAAGAAAAGGTATATTAAGGCTCATGGAGCCGGGAGAAAGCGGACCAAGAAATTATGAGCGAAGAAGGGGGCCAGGAGCTGTGAGTCGGCTTTTGGAACCACATATCTGTGAGTAGGTGAGTACACACACACACACACACACACACACACACACACACACCGTATACCAAGCGTCATCCTCTCATTAGCACCTGTCAACTTTTTTTACAGTTTAATTGGAGAGGCTGGCGACCGTGCCTAGGTCCAGGTGTGTACATATGCTTGCCTGCACACACACACATGTACGGGGTGTGTGTACGCATAAGCGTGTGTACACACCTAGACTAGCTACAAGGGGATATTTGTTGAAGTTAAAAATGCAGATGAGTTAGAGGATGTTATATAATCTCGGTCTCAGGGTAATATAAAAGTGGAATAAATTGGATGAGGAATTTGTGAAGGTGAACTCAGTACGTCGTTCCAACAGTGAATATGACTAAGCTCAAGATGATAGAAACTTGTAATGCAGGTCAGTGAAGCTCAAGAGGCAAGGCTATGAGCAGAGACTCGACCCCCGCAATCATAAGTCGGTGAATACAAGAACGCACCCTTACACCTACGTCCGATCAGGTTCGCGTAGATAATTTCAAATACTCTAACGCACGCACGCACGGGAGCTAAATAGGATGAGTTACGAGTACTTAAGAGTACATGAGAAGGACAGACAGACGAGGACTTCGAAGTCCACCACTAATCCTTATGCTAAGATCTGTCTGTGTCTGTTTAGATAATACATTGTTGTGCGTCATCTCGGAATTTGAAGCAAGAAGAGTAAAACAGAAGGCTCTCCCTCCACTCCTCCCTCTCTCCCTGCTATTACTGGCATGAAAAAATATACCATTTAATTTTCGAAAAATGGCGTGGAATTTATAGGAGAAATGGTAGTGGATGGAGAGCTTGGGGTTGTCTACTCTTTTTCTGTCCCTTCACCTGCTCTTGCTAATTCTGCCCCCTCCTTCCCTTAATCTCTGATCCTTTTCCTGGCTTTGCATCTTTGCCTGGGCAGCTCTAGTTCTTCTCTCCCATTTCATGCTTTCTACAGATACTTCCTGTATCTTTTCCTCCATCTCCTTGCAAAAATCACCAAATATTTTTTTCACACTCTTCGATCTTGTGTGTAAACGCAGCTGACATCAAGTTTTCCTCTATCCCTTTAAGTCATGATTCCTCTTCATCTCCAGCTCCTCTTTTAGGTTGCTTTGGAGATCCATTTTTCTGTCCTTCATGTTAAACACAGTTTAGTCTAATAACTATCCCAGATAGATCTTCAGTTAGGAAACATAATAAATCGTCAATTGGAACTTTTGTGAACAATGAGGCAGATATATTTAGCCCAATTCTTGGCATAGTTTCTAACTTTATTGTTAAAAATAATATTGATTAAGTTGATAAATTAAGTAACATGACTGATTTAAATAATTACAATATGGTTAGTTTTGATATCACGTCTTTATTTACAAAAGTTCCAGTTGACGATTTATTAAGTTTCCTAGACCCTTGTAGGTTTAGCCCATTTTTTATTATAATAATTAAATTTCCTATCAAAAGACCTAGGTAATTACGATTTACCATTGCCTATACCAACAATCATTGAGCTTATTAAACGTTGCATTGTTGGTATGGCAATGAGAAATCCTCTCTCATCAGTCCTTAGCAATTTGTACTTTGAATATTTTGTTTTATGACCAAGATTATATATATATATATATATATATATATATATATAATATCCTTTTAATTAAACAGTCTACCTCTTTCATTTTTTATATATATATATATATATATATATATATATATATATATATATATATATATATTATATATATATTTTATATATATAATGCTGAATAGGTAAAACTTGCTATTTTTGGCATAAATAGCAACGATGTTCTTGCCGAATGAAGCAAGAGAAAATTTGTGTATGCCATAATTTCGCATAAATAATTCTGAACCGAACGAAAAAATTATATTTCATTGTGTTTGTTTATTATTAAATTATTGTAAACTTATCTTAAATATATTTAGTTAGATTAGGATAAAATGAAATTGCCCTTGTTATAATAAGGTTAGGTAATTTTTCTATGATTCTTTTTGTAAAAAATTATTAATTTTTACATTAACATAAATGAAAGAAATATATATTTCTTTTTATCTCTATTGGGACGTGGAAAAGAATCCATCCTCCGTAAGTCTTGCGTGTCGTGAGAGGCGACTAAAATGCCGGGAGGAAATTTAAAAAAAAAAATTATGGTTTTCTTTTTAGGTCGCCTTGCCTCAGTGGGATACGGCCGGTGCGTTGAAGCAAATAACACACACACACACACACACTATGACTCTACCCCTGCAACCACAAATAGGTGAGTACAAATAGGTGAGTATATATATATACACACACACACACACACAGTGCTGTTTCTTTTATATATGTGAATGACATGACAGAAGGAATAGATTCAGACGTGTCCCTGTTCGCAGACGATGTGAAGCTAATGAGAAAACAAGTTTCTCCTACAAGGAGACTGGATGGGCTGCAAGCCTGGTCCAACAAATGGCACCAGGAGTTTAACCCCAGCAAGTGTAAAGTCATGAAGTTCGGGGATGGACAAGGAAGACCGCAGACAGAGTACAGCCTAGGAGGTCAAAGACTGCAAAACTCAGTCAAGGAAAAAGATCTTGGGGTGAGCATCATACCGAGCACATCTCCTGAGTCGCACACCAACGAAACAACTGCTGCAGCATATGGGCGCCTAACAATGTAAGTAAGGAATCATTCAAGACACTCTACAGTGTATACATCAGGCCCATATCGAAGTATGCAGCAACAGTACGGAGTCCACACCTGGTCAAGCACGTCAAGAAATTAGAGAGAGTGCAAAGGTTTGCAGTAAGACAATAGGTCTCGGAACTAAGGGGTATGCCCTACGAGGCGAGGTCAAGGAAAATCAACCTGACGACACTTTAGAACATGAGGGATGGTGAGAGGACATGATAACGACATATAAAATACTGAAAGGAATTGACTGGGTGGACAGGGACAGAATGTTTCAGAAATGAGACACAGCAACAAGGGGTCACAAATGGAAGTTGTAGACTCAGATGAGTCACAGGGATGTTAGGAAGTATTTGTTCAGTCATAGAGTTGTCAGGAAGTGAAACACTATAGAGAGGGATGTAGTGGATGCAGGGGTCCATACATAGCTTGAAGAAGAGGTTCGATAAAGCTCAGGGAGAATTGAGAGAGTGGACCTAGTAGCGACTATTGAAGAGGCGGGGTCAGGAGCTGTGAATCGACCTCTGCAGCTGCAAATAGGTGAGTACAAATTGGTGTTTACACGCACTCAAGCACACGCACACACACACACACACTCTCCTGACAATCTTTCTTCCTACTGAATCAATTAAGATCATCATTTACCACTTTAATTTTAGTATCAGTTTTCCCAGCAAGAAAAACATCAACATAAATGAACAAATACAAAGAGCAAAAAATATGAGCAGATTCATTTCAAAATACTGCATATTTTTTTTTATATATTTTTAATAAGAGAATAAATATTTGTTGTGTTTATAATATACAGCCCTGATCATTTGGAGTTTATATTTCAAATTTAAAGACAACAAAGGGAAAATGAATGTGATGATACGATTATTTTTTGGAAAGGAAACAAGCAGTAATTAAGAGACCCAAAACACCACCGAATTTTTCAATTTCACTTTGTTATGAAATCTCGATGAAAGCATTTAAAAAAAGCATTGAATAATTTATTTTTATGAAAATGTTGAATGGTTACCCAGCTGGGATGGAATTCCTTTATTGATGCTGCATTTTATTTTCAATTAATAAACTCAGAGATAGTGAGAGATAAAATTTATGAAGATTATAATGAGATTACCTGTCTCCGATTATGGTGGACATCGTCCCCTCAGTCCAGTCCCTGACCAGTTCACCTGTATGACAGCCGGAACACTCAGGTTGTTAGCGCCAGCAGTATGCGGTCCATCACAGGCACTACAGCTCAGCTGATCAGGAACTAACCCGAGGAAGACTATACATGATAAAATATAACCAAAGCTATTTTGGTTTCTATGTTATCTGTTACCATAAACAAACTTCTGAGTTCCTGTCTGAATACGGGTTATTAGTGAACACCAACGAGAGTTCGTTTCACTTTTGCATTATATATAATATATATGTCGTGCCGAATGGGTAAGTTCAATTCAGTTCAGACTCTCAGGTAAGGAGCCACTAGGGGCGAGGGGGAAGTGGGGACAGACGAAGAATAGCCGGTGAGAGGAAGAACTGAAGGAGAAGAGAAAGAGTCAGGACCAAACCCAACACTCTAACTACTGGAAATGGGTAAAACTTGCGTTTTTGGCTTAAATAGCAATGCTCTTCTTGCCGAATAAGGCAAGCGAAAATTTGTGTATGCAATAATTTCGCTAAAATTGTTCTGAACCTAAAGAAAAAAATATATTTCATTGTGTTTGTTTATTATTAAATTAATGTTAACGTATCTAAAATATATATAGTTGAATTAGGCTAAATTAAATTGCGCTTGTTGTAATAAGGTTAGGTAGGTTTTCAAAGTTTCTCTTGGTACAAAATTATTTTTTTTTTACATTAACATAAATGAAAAAAATATATCTTTAAACGTATAAGAGAAATTTTTAGAAAGGACTTAATTTTAAACGACTTCTTGCTAATTGACCAGTTTTACCTAATCGGCACGACATATATATATATATATATATATATATATATATATATATATATATATATATATATATATATATATATATATATATATATATATATATATATATATATATAGGATGGGGTCCACCTCTAGTGTCAATTGTGGGACCCATTGCCTCGGAGAAGTGGATAAAAGACTTCAAGGAAGAATATTTAGATTTCTTTCTGAAGCCATTTGAATATTCCACTTCCCCTACTACCCATCTTTTTTTTTATACAAACTTTATTTCAAGACAAAATACAAAATACAATGGGGAGTAAAACAACATAGATAACAACTCAGAGCTACATGTCAAATACTTCGTCCAACTCCCCGGCAGTGGGCCGCGTGCCCAGAATACTGCAGGCATTTCCCCTCTGGATCGCAACACTGAGTCTCTGAAACAGGAAGCTGGTCGCCCTGTGGTCCTTGGTTTCTATGATGAGTTTTCCACCCAGCTCCTTGAGAAACTTTAGAGCACACTTGCCCCATGCTCCATGGGTCTCCGACCCTATTGGGATGAAGTTATAGCAAGAGGAAGGTCTTCATATTTGCGGGTCTTCTGGGTCTCCCTGTGGCTGGCAGCTCCACCCCTTCGGCTAAGGAGTGTGGCAGGTAGGTGTCTGCCAATGTGGCAGCACAGGTGTAGTCCCAAGCAATCTGCTTACCATCCTTCCAGGGTAGCATGGTGGCTCCATCAGGACGCTTTTGACTTCCATCAGACCTCTGCACTTGGGGTTCCCGTTGAGCTGGGCAACGGGCTGTGGCAGGCTTCTCTTTATGATATCATTGACCTCCTCATGTCTAGCATACTTCCCTTCTGATGTGTGACACACTAGACCATGAAGTCCGAATTGGTCAGCCGTCGCCCTGCCGCAAATACACCTATGTTCGGTGAGTATGGGGGCGGCTAGGCGAAGAGCAACACCAATCCGAATGGCCTGTGGGTCGAGTCGAGTCCCCAGAGAGGTTTGGGAACAGCAAGAAGGAAATCTCCTGAGTGTGGTGCCTTCACCGCTAGGAGACGAGCTTTGTCCTTTCCTGAAGCGTTGGTGAGCATTGTGTTGGAAATTTTTCCATGATCGGTTTGTCCCAGTGGGACTGTTTGTGCTCTTTGGGAGGAGCTGGTCTACTGGAGGAGTCTGCCAGGATGTCCCACTGCACTGCTGCTTCAATGAACTTGGGGTCTTGAGCTCCCACCACCCCTCTCAAACGTTCAGGGACAATCCTCTTGACTAATCCACTGGAAGCCAAACACGATGACAGAAATGCAGGTAACGCTACCTGCCTTGCTTTGCACCCTATACCTCCCAGTCGCACTGGGAGGGTTGCCTGCTCCCATTGCTGATCCTCTAGTGACAGATTCAGTGCCTTCTTGAAGGTTGATCTCAGGTGTGCGTCATACTCGTCAAGTGTTGGGTTTTCAAAGAGGGTGCGCACCTCAGGAAGTAAGTGAGTCTTGGCATAGTAAGACACCTTGTGAGGAGATACAGGGCATCATGGGCATCAAGATCACTTATTCAAGATCACTTATATATATATATATATATATATATATATATATATATATATATATATATATATATATATATATATATATATATATTAGGTTTGCTAGGCGCCCGTATGCTGCAGCTGTTATTTGGTTGATGTGCGCCTCACATATATATATATATATATATATATATATATATATATATATATATATATATATATATATATATATATATATATATATATATGTAATATATATATATATTATGAAGTTATTTTCGTCATTTCTATGCTCACTTACTTTTGCTAAGCCTTTGCAAATATTATCCTAAGAGTTCTTTGATCAACTCTCTCATATTTTACATTTCGCCTGTAGCCCACTAAAAGTTCTTAAACGCTGAAACAAATTAAGTATTTTGTGATTTCATGGATGTTC